>OV816024.1:108356009-108890969 GCA_929113105.1 Agrypnus murinus
ATTTGATATAGCGCTGCTAGCGCAAACCGTATGGCTATAGGTAAGGAATTGTTTTTTTGTGGAAAATCCCATATGTCCAAAATACGGACATGTGTGGTATTTGTCAAATATGTAATTTAATAAGGATAGTGATTTGTTATTTTCCCTAGTGCACTGCTATGCTCTCTGACTAAGTTACTGAGTATTGTTATTCTTGTACCCGTCTAAATTCTTTTAGTGTCTTTTGCAACCGAAGGATTTAACTTTCTCAGTGAGACAATTCGATATTTTCACAAACATGATTAGTTAAATATAATTTAATATTTTCTAATTATTTATATTAATTTTAGTTTTTATATTAAAATGTTTTTTAATTTATAACGATTAAATTGGAAAAATATATTTCTTTAATGTTATCTTATTCCCCGTGGTTGGAAAAGGGAAGTGTTACGATTTAAAATAAGTATAAGGACATTAAATAAGTTACATAAAATATTCTTGATGTTCCTTGGTACCTTGATATACCTTTTGAGAATATTTATCAAAACCTACACAATATGTTGAAAGAATAGTGCTAGAAGGAATTTAGAAGCTTTTGTTAAAACAGAAATGTACAAGTAGCAGCTATTTAAATGAAAATGCGAAAGCTATTCATTGTAGATTAAACCAACTTTGGACGTATGAATTCAGTAACATAATGACATGACAAACTAAAAATACATTTCTGATATTACAATGCAAAATGCATTTCGTATTCACCAGCTCCTATTCAGAGACCAACAATTGCGTCGCCATTATCGCAATCTCCTGGTAATATTGGAAATGACACATGAACGATCCAATATCCGGGACGTTTCAAACGTAACATTCAAATGTTGGTTGACAGAAAATTAGGCACTTAGTGGTGGGTCGTAGCGAACCGGTCTCTTTGAAATGGTAATCCCAGTATTCAACTTTCGGATGATTGACAGGCCCCTTCTTATCGGGTCGTTCGGCTCATATTTGTGCAGCCGCGACGTGAACCCGGTGTTAATTGCTGTCACGTTACTAAAGGAAACGTGTGAGGTTTTCGGTCTTATTTTTGACAATGACAAGTCTAGTTCAGGACACAGAAACGTCGTATAATTGGATTTGGGAAGAGATTAGGTACTTGTCACATCAACGAAACTTGAAAATTGTAAAACAAACTTTACAGAACCTCTATAAATAATAAAGTAGCCGCACAGTCTTTCTGGTGGTTTTTAATACTTTAAAATATCAACATTTATTATTTTCCACCTTTCCAGCTTTTTTTATAAAATTAAAATATAAACCCCAATGAGTAGGATTTCACCCAACCATAAAACTAGAGTAAATAATATCGTATCTAAAGGTTAATAATGTTTGGTGCAATGCGGTACTAAAAGTGAGGGCATCTTGTTAATATTGAGGCAAGAGATAACATTAATTTTTAATGAATATTTGCTTTTTGTTGCAGCTGCATTTGCGGTTGAAACTTACGTACTTAACGTACACCTGCATATTCCAAGCTTTGTAGCGCAACTATAATATTAACGAATAAATGGCACAGCTTCTGATAATATTTACCTACCTGTTAGTTTTAACATGGTAGATATACAGTTAAAACATGAATTAGTATTCTAATTAATAATCAACGCACGAAATGCAACAACATGCATGATTTTTTCAAACTGCAGTATTTCCGATAACAACAAACATGTCGTGAGTAGCAAAATCATTTTGAAATACTCTGAATATACATACAGTGAAGTTTTTGTTTACATGTTGCAGAATCTGAAAGAAGACAAAAGCCAGTCTTTACTAATTCTAAAAAGTGTAGAAAGTCATGCATAATTGTGTTAAATGTAAAACCTTTCTTTAAGGAAAGTCAGATTGTAACTGTATAATTTGCAGTGTAACCTACTCCTAGGCAACCTGTATCACAAAAGCTGAAAGTACCGAAAGTTAGGCGGAGTTCATAATTATGTTGACATTTAGGAGTAATATTCAACCTAACTATATAATCTAACTAGAATTTTTATTTACAGTTTAGAATGCTTTACAGAACTTACTTTAGTTGTATTGCTTTAACACGTATTATCATGATTTTTAACATACGATGGAAAGTATGCACCCACATATAAAATTCTTCCAACGAAATGTTACATGGGTTGCCTAACCTCACTGTGAGAATTTAATATCTTATTAAACATGTACTCTAGAACACACTAGGCAGTAAAAGGATAAATTTTACAGTTGAATTTTCTTAGAATCTTGGAAATTTTTCATTATTCAGCTAAAGATGTGAAATCGTGTCCTAATTATAGACATTTAAAATAAAGTAGAGGCCAAAACAGAGAAGGTGTATGGTAGTGATGATGTATGCAAGTATTAGCTACCTTACCTTAATTATTTGTATGAGAAAATAATGTTTCAAGTTAACGAGATTTTGATATCGTTAAATCTTTATTCATTAGCTAGATTAAACATCTCGTAGCTAAAATGCTTTAATGGTGTTTTGTTAAGCAGTTTTTTAAACACAATTTTAGACACAATCGAAACAATCTCGAATGTTGGATTGCCTTTTGTAGATGTCATTGAAATAAAATGCAAGTTTATGCATTTTTTCATTGCAATCTGAAATAATATAATTTAGCTACTATTTTCATGTTATTAATATCCAAAAGTATGTAAATAATGTTTATTAGGATGCAAGGTTGAATTTTGTCAAGATAGGAAGATGTAAATAGGTAATTTTAAGTAATTAGGTTAATTTTAGTTATTTTATAGTTGCGTAGGAAATGTACGAGCCCCGACGTCTATTCATTCGTATACTTTCATTTTTCTTGTAAGTCACCCCACAATCTTTACTCCGGAATTTTCTACTGATATAGAAAGTGACTTTTGTTGTCAGAAGTGAAGTACTGCGTCTGCATCTACACTATGCGACTCTAAAATTATACCAAGGGTTTCCTTGCACTGCTTCTTGCAAGGTTTTGGGGTAGTTTTGTCAATCTTGAGACAGTGTAAGGAAACTTCCATACAGCATTTTATGAAAATTGGCATAGAGTAGGTGCAGGAGTAATAGTTCACACTAGCAAACAGCTACTTCGTTCACCAGAAAAAGAATCTCGGGGTAAAAATGTCGGCGCGACCATTGATTTAAAATATAAAAAATAAATACATCACAAAATATATAAACAAATGAATATATTTTGTAATATAGCATAGTTCTTCACCTAACATCACATTTTAGTGTATAGATGCAATCATTTAATGTATAAATTATAAGATACCTATGTTCATTGTACTATATATTTTGTAGGGTATTCTTTTTTTATATTTTGTCTCCACCAATCTGTATTCGACATTTAGCTTTTGTTCTTTGAGATGGATGTTTCCTGTTGCTATAGTGAAGTATTACTCCTGCACCTACTCTATGCCAAGTTTCATGAAATTCTGCAGGGAAGTTTCCTCACAACGCTTCTTCGCTCCTCGAGATCGACAAAAGTACCCAAAAACCTTGCAAGAAGCGGTGTAGGGAAACCCCCTGGTAGAATTTTATGAAACGTTGCATCAAGTAGATGCAGATGTAGTACCTACTTCACTTCTGGCAACAAGAAAAGGTCATTTTCTAGGCCAGAAGAGAATTTTGGAGTAAAGATTGCGTGGTGACTTTTAACAAAAAATGAAAGTAGACGAATTAATATGCGTCGGCGCTCGTATTTTGGTTGACATTCTCTAGTGGCCTTTTCTAGGTCAATATAAATGTCATATATCAATGGAAAGAGAATTTTTTTAGTTATCTATTTATTGAATTTATTTAAAGAATAATTAATAGTCATAAACAATTATATAGTTATGTTCTACTTACTTAGTTTAAAAAATTATTTTCTTTGTAACCAAAAAATTTTACTTTAGTAACAAATTCTCTGTGTTTTAAGAACTTCCAAATAGTGCACACATGTTGAGAACAAAAATTTAAAATTTTCAGGTAATGCTATGAGTTGTGAAAAATGTATACAAACCGAACGTCAAAAATGTTAGGTTATATTTTATTGAAATGTCAAAGTGTTAAATAATCATCGAAGATATTTGAATATTACTGTTTTTAATAATAATAACATTTAATTAACATAATAATCAGTGTTGTGAATTTATTTGTGAAATATTTTTTTTTATAAATACCAGAAGAAAATTTTATTTGGATAATGGAACTTTTAACCTTCGTTATAATTTGGATGTTGTAAGAGAATTTAAAAATATAATCATTACATGGAGTTACCATATTTCGTATACGCAGTTGGATTTTAATTTCAATTTAATAATACCATTTATTTTAACACAATTTGAAAGAGAGGTAGTTGGCTGTTCTTCCACCATTTTATTATTTAAACCACATGGAAAACAGAGAATTGCTGTTGTAACAATTATAGTTGGCAAACTGTTGGCGACAAATATTGGATTGAATTAAAAGTTTAAGGTATTTTATTAATTTTAAATAAAATTTAGTAATTAAGATTCTGATGTAGCCAGAAATATTACTCTTCGGATAAAAGGCATTACAATTCCTTGGGATTCATTTTTCAATTATTCATGGTATCCAAAGTTCCTTTTCTTTTATATTTTAATTTTTTCTTGTTTGTGTTCATTTTTAAATAAATTTTTTGTCATTTTAACTTTAAAGAAAATTTAATTTATATTTCTTTTGTGTACATTACTTGTGTTTCTATATCTATATTTATTTAGTGCCCTATTTTTACTTCGGTTTGTAATTAGCCTGAGCATTAAAAAAAAGAGTAAAAATAGGTGGTTTGTATTTTGTGTAATTTGTTTGTACTGTCATATAAAAAAATTATAGTTTTTTATTTTCCAACCCAACCAACCCAAAATTCGTAGCAGTATGTATATAGGGTGGTTGTTATTTGGGTCAGGTTGGAATTTTGGTTTTGACGAGTACCCATTTGATTAAAAGAATTTTTTCAACAATTTTTGGTCAACAATTAAATTGGAAACTTCTCCTCGTTACAGCCAATGATTAGAATAGAGATCTTATTGATCTTAAAAAATTTTTTTTTAATCAAATAGGCTCCGTTGAAGACCGAAATTCCAGCATAACCCAAATAAGAATTACCCTAACGTATACCCAAACTATGAAAAATGAATATCAGATAAATGTCCCAATTATTGATGATCTAAATTTTCTGTATATATTATACTAAAAAATATCTTGATTAATTAATTAACTCAATAGGAATAAAAACGATATTACAGAAAACATTGATATCTTTTCTATCGAGAATGAATTTGTTTGTTATTGGCAATTTTAAATAAATATGCGAATTTTTTAATTACTTACATGTATATTTTATTTGAGCAAATGAATAACACGTGATAGTTCGGATTCTTATGGTAAGTATCACAAGAATAAAGGAAAACACATTTTCACACACTAATATGGTGTTAGTCTTAAAATTAAATTTCAATTTTAAAATTAAGAAAAAGCAGAAACGCACCTCGGTTCTCTGATAGAAAATTGATACTCAATCGTTAAAAGTCACTTTATATACTTTATAAAGTGACTTTATAAAATAAAACAATCTTGACATATAAATACAATAACTAAACTCTTATTTATAAACTTTTATTAATGCAAAAACTAATTATACTAACTTATAGCATAGAATTCGCTTCTAGAATTATGTCTTTAAATTAAATGTCGATGAACAACTGCTAAAATCTTTGACTTACAAGCAATTTTACATTATTCTATTAAACGTTTTAAATGCGTAATTAATTCAACTATATGGTTTTATATAATTCCAATAACAAAATGCAACACTTACATTTAAGACTGTATCAATTCTGTGGTGATAAAGTTACTTTACAGATTTCCACCAAAACAACCTAGTCAACAGCTTTAAAAACTATTAAATACATGAAACTCGCAAAAGGTTAAAATGAAAACAGTGTTTCAACTAAAATTCCTTAAGGTAAGTTTCTATTATATTTGCATAAATTTTTTAAAACAACTTATTTTGTCTGTTCCATATTAAAACTGTACTAAACTTTATTAAGTTAAAAAAGTTACATAAATATTCCTCAATTCGTTACGTTGTGCGAAAAATTATTTATTTTCTAAGGAAATCCGGATTTGTGCCTAGTGTAAAGTGTAACGTTTATACCTACCCCAAAGTTTTAAAGAATTTTAAACATGTAGTATTTTATTTTGCAAGGTAAACACTAATTATTGATTAATATTTTACATAAAATCGTATTATAAATGCAAATCTGTATAGAAAATTTCTCAACCTGGCTAGGGATCGAACTTGGGTCTCCCGCCTGCGGGGGAACACTCTGCCAAATGAGCTACCAAGGCAGCCTTCGATAAAAAGACATTTTTTCGATACTAACTAGATAATTGCAAACATGGTGAATTATGAATTAATGAAGCAATTATATTTAGTACACTTTGTATATTTGAAATTATCTAGTTCGTATAGAAAAATTGTCATTAGTATATTGTAGGTGCCCAATACCAGAAAACCAAAAGCAACCACTTAATATATTAAAATTTCCATTAGTTTTAACATAATATAACGAAAAAATGAAAAAAGTGAAACATAAGTAAAACATAAAACTTTGTATGTAACTTGTACATAGTAAGACTTCATTAAACTCGTCCTCTTTATTATATATTACACATTCTTATATCCTTATCCTTATATCCCAGTATAAACTAGAACTTAGTAAAATAGTACTAGTTAAAACACTATTAAGTGCAAGTGTTGTTGTCAAACAAAACAGAAAAGGTAGTCAATTAAAATTACGAGACGTAAAAGCACGTGAACACTAATAAATGTTGATTCTAAAGAAAATTATTGGGAAAAAGGAACAAAGGTATGGTTACAAGAACATAAAATTTAAGATAAAAAAACAGAATATTAACGCGAAAGGTGTACAGTACAACTATTTGTTTAATACAAATATATGATTCTATATTTAATACAAAAGAGTTATAACTTTTCCAAAATTAAAAAATGTTTACATACATTTGTCTTATTAAAAACTATTAAAATGCATTGTGTCAAATGCGTCCCGTCCGCAAAGTTTTATGCTTCATATAATTCTGGAAAATTCTGAACCTCAAAGAATACTCTAAAATCGGTTATAATATATTTATAACCTATTTACATGTGTAAATTGAGTTCACCATTTGATTTTTTTTTTATTTCGTTGTTTTATAAAAACGTGTGCTCGAGAGAAGAAAGAAACCGCGATGGCAATATAGAATATCAGATGTATTACTTAGAAACAACAGTTAAATTTATTCCACCTTATAAATAATGAAAAAATCAAACATCGTGTTTTTCTTTGATTAATGTTTGCTAGAATGAATCAGATCTATACAACATTATAATTTCAACTTTAGCCTAAAATATGTGTGCAAAATTTTAGTGCAGGATTTAGGAACTCGTACGAGTTACTGCCGCTGTGTAACTGAGCCCTTCTTCATCATTTAGTCAATAGGGCGGGTAGGTTTGCTACAGAGGACCGGGAAATTTTATCTTAAGCGGCCCTTGTCGGCAACTAAGTGGATCCACCTCTTTTCCGGTATTGTCGATGGCATTTTAAATTTCTCAAAATATACCGAGTGACCCAGGTAGAATGGTTCAACTTTCAGAGCCCAAGAACAGGCTAATGACGAGTTTTACAAAGCTTATAATTTAGCTAAAAATTTTTCAAAGTATAATCTTAAAAAAGTCTACACATTTTACAATATTTAATTAACAGCACTTGTAATACAAAGCATTAAAAGTATGTTGAACAATAAAATTACAATATTTTTAGAAGTATGCAAAGCCTTCATTTTCAATTGATTGTTCTAAGCGTCTTTTTTCACTGGATATTAGCTCGCTGAATAGTTACCCAAGAATGCGATTTTTGTAATACTGTAGTACATTTTTTCCATAAAGCGTCCACAACGTAATAATTCAAAGACTTAATGTTTGGAGAATGTAGAGGCCCATGTTTGTCTGAAATAAAATAGGGGTAATATTTTGTGCTGAGGGTACCGGCAAAAAAATTATTTGGAAGCAGTCGTTCGGAAATACTTTGTAAATGACTATAAATGTATTTCCATCGCCGATGCAGTTAGTAATTATAATTAGAGTACAAGAATCCAGCAGTAGGATGTAAATGGCGACTACTTTGCACAAACTAATCATCGAATCTCTAATTTCTACCAATTATGCTGAAGTACCAGTGTTTATTGGGAAATTCTGGAACAACTCTTCTATCTCGCCAATGGTTTTGCAGTTTTTTTTTGCAAAACTAGTCTTAGCGATGACTAATTCTAAATCTCTTTATTCAACATTGGTCTTATCGATATTAAGAATCTTCTTAAAATGAGTTTAAAAAAAGAACTGTACTCAACATAATTTCTTTCTTGTAATAAAGGCATAACAATTCCATTTACATACAAGCAGCGACCGTTACTAAAGCCTAAATGTTTGTCGCTGACTAACAGAACATCCAAAAGAGTACGTACTCACCGCCGCTGCTTTCAAGTAACTTTAAACTCACATAGTTAGCAATGTCCTAAACAGGTTTTAAGGATCTGAACTTTTCTCCGTAATATTATCTTAATAAGGTGCAAGAATCATTCTTTATTTATGAAATGAAAATATTGATGTTCCAACAATGATTACACTGATTACCAATATTGTATGTATGAGAGTAATTTAAATATCGAGTTTTTAATAGTGTTATTAGTAACAACAGAGGGATTGTGTTTCGGTTAGGCTAGGCCCAGACTTATCTAGCAAAACTGCTTTAAGCAAAAACGTTTCTGCTTAAAGCAGAAACGTTTTCGCTGAAACCGAAAACATTTTGTTCTGTCAAAAAGTAAAACTGCTTAAAGCCGAAACGTTTTCGCTAAAAGCAGAACCATTTTGTTCTGTCGAAAAGCGCTTGCCATAATTTTAATAATTGATCAGATTTTTGTTATGATGAATCCTTAGCGTATACATTATAAATTGCAGGTCTTTGTTCAATCAAAGCAATTAATTTTTTTTTGCACGTCCTATATATAACGCTCTACTTTAGTCCCCCAAAAGCGGGAGTAACGTACCACTTTTAATCCCTGAGGGAGTAAAGTGTTTCCATGACAACAACAACAGGTAAATAACAAAAAAAAGTAATCGCGGTACATTTATTATCCTGAAACTATGTGATTTTAGCGTTTGCAGAGTTCAATTGTCAGAATGACATGTAACGAAATTTTCGTAAAAAATTTTCGAAATTTAGAATTTTTGCGATTAAGTCCTTTAGGACGTGCAAAAAATAGCGTATATACCACTGGACTAAAGTGCCTTTTAATCCCTCATGTGTTTATTATGTTAAACTCACATTCGGGATTAAAAGATGCACTTTAGTCCCTGGGTATATAATATACTACGAGTATTTTCGTCTATATTCGTACTAATAATAAAAATAATGCATTCACAAACATTTTATTGTAACACAATCAACACTGCACAAAAACAACTGTATACTTCTTACAAAACTAAAATTCTGTCTCTAACTAAATTTTTCGTTTAAAAAGAAATGTTGCTAAAAATGTTTATTTTTTCGTAAATTTTTAAAAAATACAAAATTTTTCATTTTTCAAAAATTTACCGGAATTTTCGGTGGTCATTTTGACCACTTTCCCGAAGAGATACAAAAAAATGTTTCAACCAAAAGTTTCTTAGAATTTGATGTACTATAAGATTCCAAAAAGAAAAATTAAAAAAAATCAACATGGAAAAAGGCGACAGATCGACAGACAGACTTCACTAATTCAGAGACGAACTTTTTGTTCGTCGAAAATGCTTATTTTTACTTAATGAATACGAAAACAACCGACCGACCAAAATTACAGACGATTTAAAGGATTTTGAAAATTACGGTTATACGTGTCACCTTTCTTATGGGTAAGAATAATACAGGGTGCCCATTATGTATGTAATATAGTATATATCTCGGTAAATATCGACCTTATAAAAAAATTTCTTATATAAAATTGTTTAACATTTTATTTTCCATAATAAGATAGCATTCAATTGTTTTTATTTCAGAAAACAAATGAGTAATGAATAACACTTTAATTTTTTTAAATAGTAATGTACCCTTTCATTAGGCTCATTAGATAGAGATTTTTTTTTTCTCTTTTCGATGACCTAAAATCTTAGTACCCTTATATCAGAAGATTTTGAAAAAAACGTAAAAAATGTTTATTAAGTTAATTTCACCAATAACATGAATCTAGATATCCGAGATCTCTTTCATTTGTCTTAACAATTGATTCTAGGCTTTTATTGTTACAGAAGTTTGTTTATTTAATTAAGTTGTTGGTACATGGAAAAATAAAAATGGTTCATTTAACAGAAACTGAATGAATAGAAATTTTAATTATGGTCGGTTATGGGGATCGCAAACGAACACAATTAGAAGTATGTGTAGAAGTTTTTAATGAGCGTTATCCACATCGAGAACCAATCACCCAGTCAGTAGCTAGCAAAACCTTGAAATGGTTTAGGGAAACTGGCAATGTTTAAGATCTGGTGAAGGCTAGTCCGCAGAGGTCTGCGACAAATGAAGATAAAAAGCTCGATGTTTAAATAGAAATCGAAGAAAATCCAAACATTTCAACTCGTCAGTTAGGTTTAAACCATGCCGTAAGTAAAGGTTCAATACAGAACAATACAGAACAATTACATTCAGAAAAATTACATCCGTACAAACCGACTTTATTGCAAGAATTATCCGAAGATGACTACGATCGACGTGTTGAATTTTGTGAATTTATGATGGAGCGAATCAACAACAATCCAAATTTTCTTAATAATATTGTTTTTTCTGACGAGGCTACGTTTTGTTTAAATGGAAATGTAAATAGGCAAAATTGTCGATATTGGGCCGCTGAAAATCCCCATTGGATGATTTGGGAATTTGTGCAGATCACATAATTGGACATTTCTTTATTCGTGGTACTCTAGCTGGTGACCGTTATTTGCAATTACTGCAACAGCAAATTATTCCAGCTTGCCAAGCAAATCTTGATGATCTTTGGTTGCAACAAGATGGAACACCGCCCCACTATCATTTAGATGTACGCCGATATTTAAATGTGGTATTTCCGGCAAGTTGGATAGGCAGAAAAGGGTCTGTGGATTGGCCTCCCCAATCTCCGGATCTTACACCTTGCGATTTCTTCTTCTGGGGATATTTGAAATCAAAAGTGTATACAAACCGACCCCAGAATCTGGCCGAATTCGAGCAACGAATACAAAATGAAGCTGCAGCAATTTCTCCCAGATCGCTCAGAAATTCTTTTCAAGCTTTTCGTGATAGGTTGGCCACTGCCTTGCAGTTGATGGCGAACATTTTGAACACTTATTGCCATGAAAACCATTTTATTGCTAATTTCGTTTTGTTTTCAAGCTTTATAAGAGACGTACATAATTTTCTGTTCATTTGTTTTGTTTTGTTTTTTGTTCATTTGTTTTGTTTTGTACATTATGTAGATGCACATCTGTTTATTTTAGGGTAATAATTCGAGATACTTTACGATCTCGGATATCTAGAACATGTTATTGGTGAAATTAACTTAATAAACATTTTTTACATTTGTTTCAAAAATTTTCTGATATAAGGGTACTAAGATTTTAGGTCATCGAAAAGAGAAAAAAAGATATCTATCAAATGAGCCTAATGAAAGGGTACATTGCTATTTAAAAAAATTAAAGTGTTATTCATTACTCATTTGTTTTCTGAAATAAAAACAATTGAATGCTATCTTATGGAAAATAAAATGTTAAACAACTTTTATATAACAAGTTTTTTTATAAGGTCGATATTTACCGAGATATATACTATATTCCATACATAATGGGCACCCTGTATAATTAAAACCTTCTAAAATGATAAATTTTCGGTAGTGAAAATAATGTTTTTTTCTTTACACGTTCGCCGAAAGTACAACTTTGCGCCATGATTTTTAAGCGCAAAAGAGACACTTTCCAATGAATGACCAGAAGATATTGCTAAAAATATTACTTTGCGCACAGATAGTATTGGTAACGGTAATAGCAGTTATACTAGTACTAGTACAAGTTTTTCTTGACTACCAAAAGTTTATTATTATTTTTTTTTATTTCACGCCTACACTACGGAGGAACCAACTGCTTAGGCCATCTGTCCCCCATCAAACATGCAACACGAATACACACACCCATAGTTGAGGTGGCGGAATTTTCCAATTAGAAAAATCCCGTCGCCCCAAGTGGGATTCGAACCCACGACCCTTGGAACACGAATGATGCACTGACACCACTCGTCTACCGCCGGTCCAGTTCATTTTTATTCTGAAAATCGAGCAAACATAATTGACATCATTTTAGAAGGTTTTAATTATATTATCCATACCCATAGATAGGTGACACCTATAACTATAATTTTAAAAATCTGTAATTGTAAAGTCTGTATTTTTTTGTATTCATTGAGTAAAAATAAGCAATTTTTACTCTATCATTTTTTTCTATCAAACTTTTTTCTAAAGTTAACATATAAAAATAAATTATAAAACATAAACATGACTCGAATACTTTGCGATGAAAATGAAAATACCCAGTCTATTCCAGGTACATAACGTTTTGAAAAGTAAAAAAATTGGTGAAAAGCTGAAAATTGGTATATAGGCGTAAAAAGTATTGTTGAGAAGCATATCTCAAAACTCCCCATGCGTGGGTGATGAGCCGGCTGCGCCATCTTGGAAAAATGCCGTACACAATTACTTTTTCTCTAATATTTCAGAAAGTATTAATTTTACGGAAATCAACGATCAAAATGGAAATATAGCTGACAAAATTCCCCACAATTTCATTGTTATTCAACCTCGTATCTCCAATAGTTTCTAAGAATTTTTCTGCATTTTTTAGCAACTGTCATTTGTTGATGCCCGTAAAATTAATTATTTCTGAAATATAGCGAAATAGCAATTGTAGTCGCCCTTTTTGTAAGATCGCGCAACCGGCTTTGATATGTTTCTCAACAACACTTTTTACGCCATATACCAATTTTCAGCATTTCCCCAATTTTTTCTTTTATATTGTTGAACATGATTTAATTTACCTGGGATTTTGACCCGAAACGTCTTCTTAATAGTCACATTTTGGTTGATTTTGACCCACAGCCAAAAAAGGTTGCCGACGCCTGATCTTGATGCTGCAATAATTGTGGTATTTACGCTATTTACAATATTTGACAAATGAACTGCACATATTTACATACATCGTGTCTTAATAAAATTTGAAATTTTCAACAGAATTATAGGATGCATTATTCTGCAGAGCACAGTGTAATTAAATATTAACAAATAATAATTTACTAAAATAATCAGGAGAATTTGTGGACTTTATTTAATATAATATAAATTCCCATATTGGTGAGTTGGTTGAAAAGACAAACATTACAAAATAAGAACATTATATACTTACCTAATACATAAGGTGACCAGATTTCTAAATCAATAGCGAAACATTGGGCATACTCCCCCCCATAAACAATTTATTAGGAAGCTTTTCGAACAATTTTTGAATTATTTTCAGATATGCAATCCATTGACCGGAAACTGATTTTTATTAATAGTATGAAATTCAAACAGTCCTTCAGCTAACGCTAATTGCTTTCCTTTGTTTCCAAAATTTCTTTTACGAAAAAAATTTTGTAACAGGAAGTGGCAGCAACATTTAAATATCTTTTTATGTTTATCGGTAGCCCGATGCTTTGTGACTAAGTAGCGCTGGAATAGAAATTCATATGAAAATTACGTGCTTATAATTATTTTTGTATGTCACAATTAATAGTCCATTGATACTCAAAGGCATATAATAATTACGTGCCTCCCGATATATTTTTGGCGCGTTAAAATTAATACGTAAAAAATACATCTTTTTCATGTTTTCGTCATTGCCAAGAACACCTGTTGGTAGTTGAGTATATTATATATTTTACATATTTTACTTTTGTTTGATAATAGGTATTATTGGCATTATATAGATGCCGCTGAGGTTATTTGTTGTAATTAATGTTAGTTCAGCATTTAAACCCAAATCAAGTGTGCGATATTTATAATTGGTACGGTCAGATTAAAATAAGATAATTATAATGATATCTAGTTTTTGAAAACAAATATAACTCCTTTGGATACCAATATTAAATATAGTGTACTGCAATTTAGAAATTAAAACAAAATTAATTAATTAATTAATTCTCATTAACGTTTATTGTTTCAACCAATAAACGTAATGTAGCTGTTTTACTGTCTATGTTCGTAAAATCGTGATTATCCATAAAAAGCGGGGCATTTTGAAAATTTTATGGGCACCGGGACAGGTGAAGCAAAAGCGCGACGTGTGGTCACCTTACCAATACAAGTTCATTTTTACTCATTCAACATCCGCATTGTTAAATTTTCTTCTCCTTCTACATTTACATCTCAATTCTTGACGTAAAAACTTCATTGGGCGTTCTGTTATGTCCTCCACAGCTTTTCTTTCCAACTTTCCTAATAGGCTACCAAAGGCATGGAGGACTAGGTAAAATGGAATTAGTGGCACCCAACTCGCATCTTTCTTCCATTTTTTATATAGGAGCCATGTGATATTCTAAGTTGCGTCAATTTTTGGACCTAGCCGGTAGTTGAGTTCAGAAAGAATGACCCATACATATATTCCATATTTCTTATTGAAATTAAAATTTTCGTATACAGGTATTCTCTTTGGTATTTACAAATAGTCTTATGACAGTTACCACTAAGAATTATATTGATTTTACTAAATTGACAATAAAGTATTTATGGAGACAATTAACTTTTTTAAAACAATCTATGTTTAATTGAAACAAATTATCGTCGAGTAAACTAGTGGTGACACAATTGCTCCGAGTGATCTAATTTATTAAATGCGGTTGCGCCATAAACCTGAATATTACACATAATTTTAAAGGTTTATCGCATTAATATATTTAGTACATTAAAAAAGTAATCTACTTCTTCTGCGTTACAATGTTAACACAGAATTCTTGACTTAAATAAAAAATTTTGACTATCCATGTCTGAAGAAACGTATGTTTAGCACAAACTGGTTTCGCCTTCCTACCATTTCCATAAGCATTAAACGTAATGATTTCCCATCACTACACCTGTTATGAAACGATATGAATCTTAAATGCATATTACCACTCGCACTGCTTCTCACAATAGAGTTAGCTCGCGGAACAACGTTAGCGTATGAAACATGTTGTACGCGACTATAAAGTTGCCTGAAAGCAGACGCACGCATTGACGTATTCATAAGGCGAATAATTGAAGTGCACCAGCTAATTATGACGCTCTAAGATGAGATTGAAGCAAAGACATTCCGCTTCTAATTGCATTCCTTATTCGATTCCCTACTGAACAGTGATAAATCACTTTTCCCTTCCCAATCTAGCCAACCTCTCCCCTCGGAAGTCACTAGCATGCACAATTACTTCTTTTGGAGCAAATATATTTTAATGTAACAGAAGATCTATCTTCTCTTGAAAAATACGATTTGTGGTTGTTTGAAAATCTAATTATTTGCTTAAAATTTACGACTTCTTCGATTTGCCATTACGGAGCGAATTGTGTATACATAAAATTGTGTTCTGATTCTATTACAGATTGCCTTATCGAGCCATTATTAAGTGATTCACTTTTCAAGAAAAAACTTCTCTTTTACTTTTCATAACTTATAAATAAAAAAGTAAGTACAAAAATTTGTCTCCAAGAATTTATTAATAAATTATTATTGACGTTTCAAACTTTTACGTATACAAAACACACATTTTTAGAAAGATCATAAGGTCATCTTTAGTAGAGTTTTATAGTAGAGTCAATTTTTGCAAAAAACAGGCCAAAATTCTTATTGTTTACTATCTGAACAACATTTTATACCCCTAATTTAATAATGCAACCAAATTGAGCGAAATCTATGTTGGGAGGGGTTTTGCGGTCACTGATTATGAATACCAACCTGTTCAAACAGTATACTAGCCCCCATACTAGAAGATGAGTTACAGGATGATGACAGAAATAACGCGAAGACTACTATTGTAGATAATGAAAACGATATTAATATTATTGTTAATTATCTATATTATCTTATATATTTTTATACCTTAAGTAGAATTTAATTTTTGACAATGAAAGTTTGTTTATAGTTTCTTTCTTTTTTCTCATTTGATCTACCTTTTCCTAATATTGTTAAATACTACAAAAATGTATAATCAATTTAAATATAAAATGTTGAACATTGATCAATCAATAAGTTATTTTGCTTAATAATTTAACTTACTCTTTATTTTTTGTATAAAACAATGTTACAATCGCCATTTTTCCCTGAAAGGGGTTCTGACATAGTAGGTTTCCCACTAGGGAAGAGCGTAGGGGTTATAATAATGTAACCGAAATAGTGTATTCCTTTGAAAAACCACATTCTAAACATTTCTCGACTCTTTGAATTTTTCTCTAAAATCAATAGAATCGGCGTAAATCTCATTCTCAAACTCAAACGCCGTTACTTTAGGAACGCCATTTTGGATCAGCCATTTACATTTTTTTTAATTTTCTCACTGGATTTATAATCAGCGACTAGAAAAAACCCTCCCAACATAAATTTCGCTCAATTTGGCTGTGTTATTAAATTAGGGGTATAAAATGGGTGTCCCAACCACTAGGGAGGACGTGCCCCCAGTTTAAACATATTACATTTTATATTGGCCCAGTACTAAAGGCATTAGAAAAGATTTCAAGTATCTATCTTTAGATAGTAAAAAATAAGGACTTAAGGCAAAAATTGACTCAACTATTAGTAATTAAGTTCAGTTGCCGCGGTAACGATTATCAGAACAATCGTTGCCTAGGGTATTGACCCTAGTTTAAAGTTAATCTGTGTTTATACAACCATCCCTAAGGCTGGGCGAAAAAAATTACATGTAAGATGTATTTGCCGTTGGAAAAGATATAGTGTAGTTGTGCTATAGCTTTAGTACTAATACGATAAAGTAGTTATATATTTTACTACTACTATAAAGAACTACCTTACAGCCACGAAAGTATGTACTACATAGGCCGTACTTTATAATGTAGCCGTACATAAATACTTAGTATATTGTGTTACAAGTGCAGAAAAGTGTTTTTGCACATGTTACACACTATACCATGAATAAAACATCAAATACTAAGAAAAATGGTTTGAGATTAAGATGTGTTACGCCTACTTTAACTACTACGTTTACTACTAAGAAGTACTACGTGCTTTACGTTTCAGAGATACGGGATATAGCAAATTATAAACGTTGTCATTGTTTTTATTGTAATTTAGGAATAATAACGAATTATATTAATAGATATTAATAATTATATAATAATGTTAAAATTAATCAATGTTAAGTTAATTTAATAACAATTTTATAATAACTTTATATAGTAACAATAACTTCACATGATGGTAGTCGCTTCTATTCCCAGGCGGTGTAATATTTATTTTTAATGGTGTTGTATTCAAATAGTATATTATTATACGAGTTCTATAAGACAGTATATTGTAGCACGAGTTGTTTGTTCCAAAGGAACAAGTGTTACAATACGTCTTATAAAACAAATATAAGATACTATTTTTTCTACTTTGCGTCATTAATTTTATTGAATTACAATCTAGTAATCTCTCCGTGTAGTATGTGATAACGCTATGAAATGACATTTGAGTTTATAATAGTCTATATTATTAAATCGTTTTCAGTATCACAATGAGCCTATTGTTAACGCAAAGAATAAAAATATAATTTAATTTAAAACGTTAACTAAATGAAATATACTAACCTTTACCTAAAACTTATAAAATTTTTCAAATAATTAGAAATATTTCATGTACTGACATAATATAACATTTTAATAGAATCACTGAAAATGCGAAATCTTTTCCCACGGTCACTTCCGTACAGTTTAGAGATTGTGAGCGTTGAGTGATTTTCATGGTTACTAGATTGTGTGAATTGTGTAATTTTCTATCGTGGTCGTAGATAAAATAACTTTTCTTCGTTAACCTTATTTTATTAAACGTTCGCTATGTTTTGCAATGCATGTCTGATATTCATTAACTAATGTATGTCTTCAGTACATAAGTTGTAATACTAAGTTTGTAACACTAAATATGTAGACTTAAATTCAGGAAATAAATCAGTAAAATTAACAATTGTAATTATTTAACAAAAATTATTGGCAAGGACAGCATCTTTGCAAATCGTAAAATAACCTTGGTAGTGTAGCGGTTAGCTACCTAGTTTCTTACCCAAGTGATACGAGATCTACTGCCGGTGCCGGAAAATCTAGCTAATGCTTTCTACAGCTTTTCCTTAGCACAAATGTGGTATTTGTGCTATAACATCTGTAAGTTGGCTGCAGCCGCACGATGGGTCTGCATAATAATAATAATCGCCCCTCCCTCCCTTCATAGCTTCTGGGCCTGGTTTCCATGTTATGGGTAGTAGGTACTCGTTATTATGAGTATTAAAATAAGTGAGCTATTATTCATGTTTCAAAAATAGTACGTATTAGTACTATACCTCCAAGTGTCCATCAGGTTACCAAATGCAGGTGGTGCAAATCTTCTGGATTAGCATTTACGATTGACATCATAACTGACTGACTAGACTATGCGTTGATTTTCCTCGTCACCTTAAGTTTTCTCTGCTACACCTTAACTACAAACTGTTGCAATATCTGTCATAACACTGCGGCATCGCATATGCGTAATTTATTTTATTCTCATTAGTGATATATTTTTACTATGACATTTTAGATTTTTATGTACGATCATACAAAAAGTGACTACTTTTTACACTGATTTTTGTGTAAAAAGTTAACGTTTATTGAGTTATAAAATTTGTATTGCACGCTGATGTCAACAAGCGATTTATGATAAATGATGGTTTATGAATATTTTACAAATTGGTTGCTAAACAACTTAGCACATAGAAATCTAACCACGCTAATATATGTATGTACAAATGACATAAGTCACAAATTTAAAAAATATATCAAATACAATGAATACTTTAGTAAAGTGTTATGATCGTAGATAAAACGTTGTAAGATACACGTGTAAAAAGTCTCTTCATAGCACTGACATCCTTTAAGACACTCGCTCGTACCTCACTCGTGTGTTAAACCGTTCGCGCAATAAAGAATGACTTTTTACACTTGTATCTGAAATATCTATTATATTAATAAATTTTAGAAACAATTTATTGTAGTTAAGATTTCTAATTTATCCAACCTTTGAATTTCGTATTCATTAGAGATTAACATTAATTAAGAATGTTTGTTTTATATCTCTTTGCTTATTTACATTCATTCATTACTTATTATTTGCATTTACATTATATTTACATCACGTTTTACTAGATTTCAATTGAACATTTCTAATTAAATTGGTCTTTATAGTTCACAACCCTCCAAAATAATTTGATTTAAAAGTTATTTTCTCTATCGTTAATTCCTGTTTTATTTTAATGATACACATTTAACACATTAACTTGATACAGGGAAGTCATTTAATTATACATACAAAATACCATCTATCCAATTATCAATCCCGAAATAACAAATTCGTCAATCATGAATGATTTAATGAAGTTACTAATAAACTAAAACGATTTTTTCCACATAAACGTATTTAAGCAAATCAAGTGATTATAAGAGCCAATGGAACGCTCGCTAAATTGATAGCCAGGAATATAAATAAACGTAAAAGTAAACAAGCAAATTGTTTGCTTTGCTTTTAGAAAAGTTAAATTATATTTGTAATATTGGAGAAACAACGAACAACGCTTCTCTATAAAGTAGAAAGTACAAAGCGCAAACCTATTCCTATAGAAGTTTTTAGAATGTTTTCCTAGAATTGACCTTTATGTTGCAAGATTGCTTTATATAAATATTTTTGTACCTACTTCCTCATAAATGAAAATATCAGAATTCTTTATGTCGTTTTATTCGACAAAAATTGGCATCTATTTATAGTTAGTTACCTTTGCAGTATATGAGGTTTAGCTTTTTTTCTGCTTCTCTTTATTAGTAGTATGTTATTATTATCGAAGGACTTCAAAATCTTTTTATATTACGTATTATCATTTACTTTATTTTTAATGATATTAATGAGCTATGAACTTCCCCTTTTAAAGTTTTTCAAGTACCATATTTAGACAAGAAAGACCAATATTACTTAATTTCTTCATGCTTTTCATCAGTATACTCCGTATTATTGAAACTGATTCCTGAGTATAGTTCCATCTCAAGATTTATTAAAGGTGTTGTCAAGCGAATTTGCAACTTCAGCTTAAAAAATTAAACAAAAAATATAGATAGCCATTTCACAAGTAAAATTTCTAGATTCTTAAAAATAAGCCTGTAATTAATTTTTGAAGTTCAAAGATTCGAAGCGTGTGACGTCACACGTGCACGCGCCTAATATGCACAGTATACTAAACTGCTTTGGTAGTAGAAATTCGACCACAAATCAGTGTATTTCACGTGTTTGGAGGTAAATAAAAATTGTTTTTGTATTAGGTTAGTTATTGCTTATTAATTATTACTATTGTATAGTTACCCATTAAAACAACATGCCTCGATGTTGTATATTCGGTTGCAAGAATACTGAAAAGGCTGGTGAATATAATTTTTCTTATCCACATAAAGATAAAAATCTTAAAATTTACCGACAGTGGTTGCAAAAAGTGAAAAGGGTTGATTGTAATCAAGAAATTTTTCCAAGAAGATTGAATGAATGGCGTGAGAAAATAATAACTATTTGTAATAGAGAATTTAACTTCGCTGATGCTACGTATTTGAATAATGAAAATGATAAATACGCAGCAATAATCTCTGGAAATATAGCCACAGCAGAGATTCCTTCGTTGGAGGAAGCAAAAAAGTAATTATTCCAGATATAATCATTAGATGTCCTTATCATTATTACTAAATCGAACGTATTTATAAATGTAACACTTTAATTATACGTGAAAACTAGGAGTACATGTTATTTTAAAAGTTATTTTTACTTCTTTATAATTTATGTAAATATTTAGTTAACACAAAATATTAAAAAAATTATTCCTTTTTCTTAATCAAAATAATCTGGATCTTTCCCTTCTGTTAGACGAAACCGTGTATACACATCATTATCATCGGGATATTCGCATTTCTGAAACCACACAAGCAGGTATTACCTTCCTTTTATTTTTTCCCAAAGGCAACCAAGAACCTTCCCAATAAATAAATTGTTTATATGATATATGCCGCCACTAACGATTGCTTAATTCGGTAAGACGTTTTCTATTAGTTTGATCCGCTCGTAATAGCATCTGGTAGCGAGAAGCTTGCAAAGTGTCTAGATTTAACACTACACTATGAAAAGATTCGTGCAAAATTATACACTAACCCTCCTTTGAAATTTCATTTGTTTTCACGCATTAATGTGATTCATACTTTGTACTTATAAGTACAAAATCCGCAAAAACACCAGGCGACGTTTCCGATTCTAATATTGTCTTCGTCTTGTGATAAATCGTTAACCGATGCCTCCGAATCATTCAAAGTATTCAAATGCATATGGTGTAATTTTATCCATGATATATTAATACACTGTATCAATAAAAATTGCAATAAACACTTAAATAAACTAGAACTAAACCCTATACGTATAGCAAGTGCTTTGTCGCATGCACGTGTGACGTCACACGGCCGCGTTCGAGTCGAGCGACAACGGGTTTACAATACCTTTAATCATATTTATCAACAGTAACCACGTTAGATTTTAGTATTTGCATATTTCCATATACACCATATGCATATGGTGCACCATATGCACCATAGGGTGCGCGGAGCAGACCACACGGCGCTCACCCGAAAAAACTGGCTGGACTCTACCCAATCCCAGTTATCCTGGGTAACGGGCGACATAGTCAGAATAAAATGTGTGGTAGAGTGTCACGTAAGTGCTCTCGACGGGGACTCATGAACGTTGAGGAGGAAGCTCTTCTAACATGAGTACCGGTGTGGGTGGATTGGATACTCGCCTGAAGGGGAAGCCAAATATGGTGCACCGCTGGCCACCCGCTGTTTGGACAAGCCTGATGGAAGGGAATGTGAGGTTTATCCTGGTCGGAGGGGGCAAGCTTCGGCCGATAGGAAACTGCATGCCACCAGCCAGAAGGATTCAGAGACGAAAGTAAGAGGATCACGCTATGACTGTCAGTTCCAGTCCAGTGATCCAAAGAAATTGTCTCGAGCCGCTGGACTTAAGGAGTATTGAAGCGAATACATAGCCTCTCAATGCTCAAGACAACTTCACCTTCCAAAAAGGTACACACCGGGGTTCGATATAGTTGGTTTGCTAGATGAACCAAACGAAGCTCTGACGAGGGCACACCAGGCCTATAACTTGGTAGACCGGGGTGGCATAACCGTTCCAAGCCTGCCACATTGAGTTTGGTTTCGGGGGGGCTAGTGATCCCATAAAAGTATGGGGAAAGTCCGAAGCTGGACTAGAGGCCGTCTCCTATGCCGGGAAAAGGGGTCTCGACGAGTGAGTACGTTTATAACTCCGGTACTAGACTCTCCAGGCTAGCACCAGGCTAGTAGAGGTCTGGATAGGTATACCTCGCTCCCACCAGTGTGTACTGGTAGCTTCTGCAATAGCATTAGCGAGCTAATTGAGCGTATCTCAATTCGTGTCTCCGAAAGGGGGACCGTGGTTTTTAGCTTCTAGGTAAGCCACGTTCAAATAACGCTGCCCGCTACAGTTAATTCTGGGCACAGTGCAGTTATATATATTTCCAAAATTTATATTTATAAGATTTTATTCATAAATATTATTAACAAATGCTTTGAGCTGTTGTTTAAACAAACATACTTACTGTTAATTTCTAGTTTAAGGTAAAATTATTAAATAGCCACTGAAACCTGTTTACCTAACATACTTTAAACGTTAATATCTCGTTAAGGAAGTTGTGGCTGTAGAAAAATATGATGAAAATGTAAAAATATTAGTACAGTTGATAGATTTTAACGTGCAAAATTATTCCCTGGAAAATCTTTAATGTTTAGGAAGTTTGTTTATGCATAAATTGCGTTTAAAAATAACTGGCGATCTTATGCAAAATGGTAAGTTGTTAATACATTTATTATAATAACTTTATGAAAAATGATGAAAACAAATTTGACACCAAAACATTTCACGTAAAAACGTTGAAGATTGTGCCGCCGCGATAGTTTCAAATATGTTAGAACGATAGTTTTGTCAAAACATAAATTAATACGATGAATTTAAAAACAAAATCAGTTGTATTAAATAAAAAGATACGTAATTCGGAAATTTTCTACTGCTACGTTTTAAATGAATTTGAATTTTCATCCATCGTCTTATATACATATATATTTGTAAAAATTGCAAAAATAACCTCAAAACTTCAATCGAAGTCACTTACAGCATTAACTTGTTTTCATCAGAACAACAAACGGAATGCGGCTGTCAAGTTAAGGCAACGTTGTCAGTTTTTCACTACTCTAGAAGCGTATAATTTATTTATCTTCTAAAGAGATTTCTTTATTTTTTAGTGTTTACATAGTAACATTATTTTATTTTTACTAATAAAAAAAGTAATCTTGAATGAAATTTCTGGTTAGAAGAATTGTTATTTTCGTCATTTTTCGCGTTTGGACTAGATAGTCAAAAGTTAATCTCTGACTTTAAAAACACTAATAATTAATTAAAAACATATGTAAATAATAACTAAACAGCTTTCATATGCATTCTAATAAAACTACTATCGTCTGAGCCATTATTTGAAGTAAAACTATGTAATTATTTCTATTTATCAAAATAGCACAGCTTCAAACATTTGGACTCCGACTACTCTATCACAACTTCCTTAATTATTAACTGTAGGTCTTTAGGCCAGAACACATGATATCATGAAATCGGGCATTTATCGTTTAAATTGTTCTTTTTGTAGTTCGGTATATATTAGTCAAACACTTAGAAATTTTTACATAAGATATAAAGAACACGTACGCCATTACAAAAATAAACATCCTGAAAAATCTAATTACGCTAAACACCTTTTAGAACAAAATCACACAATGACTCCTCAAAATAATATTAAATTCCTACATTTTTGTAATAACAAACGCAAATTAGACATCTTAGAAGCCTTTGAGATATACAAACACAAACTTAGGGTACCTTTAATGAATGAACAACTTGAGCTCAGTAATTCTCCGTTACTGGAAGTGTTAGATATTTAATTCTGATTATTATACCTATTTTTGTTTCTACCTTAGCGACGTGTTTGTTTATATTTATATTACCTTTGATAATGACAGCTTAGCCGTTGAAACAATATTGTCAGATTATATTTTAATAAATACTATGAAACTTTTTAATAATCTTTATTTATTTCATGATTATGACAAAGTAAAGCTGAAAACAATAAACAAATGGCCATTGGTGTACGATCGACCTGTATAGTCTTGAATTTCTTATAAAGATGGTTTTGGAAAATTGAAACAAATAAAATTCAATATTTCCTCACTACAAAAGTCGTCTCAGTCCTTTTCCAATAATAATAATAGATATTGTAGACAGCGTAAGCTGCAATTCTCTGTAGAGACATTATCACAGTATGTGAAGTAACTATCATTCCTTAGCGGCTAGACAAGTAAAGCATTATCAACTCATGCAATGTTTTGCACAGGAAACGCGCGCCAATTGCACTGCCCATGTTTTCCGCATTTTATGCACGGACTGTTCTTGTTAGGTGTAGATGCGACGTTAGACGTTTCTTATTAACTTTAATTTTAAACTCCTAATAAACAATAAATTCGAAAAAATAATTATGAAGATCTAGTCTAAACGAAAATTAAGAATGTAGCTACATGCAGATACATACCACATACACCGTGTCCACAAATGGTTGTAGGCAAAACTTTAAAATTTTAAATTTCAAAAAACATTTATTTATTTTAATATTATAGTACATTATATTTGCATTGTAATTCTATTCGGTCACCTTTTACTTTCATCCTCATCATACTGTTTTTTACATTAACCACCAATCGGAATGCAATGTGTTGAATGTGTTTTCTTTAGCAATTACTAAATTATTTTACAGAATGTAAAACATTCCCTCGATACGTAGGAAAGAGACGTACGAAATAAAACTGTCGGTTTTATACCGAGAAAAAGGTAACATCGTTACCGAAATATGTACGTATTGGCAATAAGTCAAATACAATGTGTGGTTAGGAGACACCGTTAAATATAGTGTTATAATTTTATACTTAGGCAATCCAACAACCACTTGTGCGCGCAGCTAATTTTCTAACTACGTATAGGAGTCTCACTTAATTTGTCTGCCAATTTACATGGTACCCCTCCGTCATGTACTTTATTTTATGTATCGTTCTAGCATACTAAAGTTGTTCAAATTATATACTATTGAAATCACGAATATTATGCTGATTTCCCAGCGAAATACTATCCTAGAAATACATATACAAAACTTATCGAAATAGGTCAGATAAACATAAATAATTTAAATTGACTCGTTACTAACATGCAACAATGGAAAACCTATTAAATATTAACACATTGGCTTTACATTGTTGATGTACGTAACATAAGTTCACTACTACTTCCTTGTTTAAAAAGTCAACTATAAATGCACTAACAGACGTGAAATTATATATGTAAAGCTAGTTTAATTAATCAACGTTGAAAGGAATTCAGAAGTGCTGAATGAGAATTAACCTCTATGTGTATCTTTACAGATGTGAGTACCAAGTCATCATCAGTAAAAACAAAACTCTCCTCTCACAGTCCTCTTGTAAACTTATGGATATTTAGTACTGGGATGTTATAAACTACTATCCATTTTTTTCTAGAGTTCTCTGACTTTGATACGGTATTGCTCGAAAACTACTGAACTAAATTAAATATTTTAAAAACAAGCAAGTAGTAAATTTATTTCTACATGTAACAGTAAAATATTATATTTCTAGCAATAAAAGGGACCCATTTTTAGGGACAATTTCATTGAAAGTAAGTTCACTAATTTTTTTCTCAGAAAGTATATGTCATATAACTATGATATTTTTGTAGGGGTTAGAAAGAAACCTTGCGGTTGTTATCCTATTAATTTTCGGACAAGAAAGTGTTTTATTTAAGATATATATGAAAAAATAGCGAACTATGCGTTCTTGTTTATTAATGGAGATTAGCGGCAAATTTTTTTCGCTAAATTAACACTTTTCATATGTAGACATTATTTTCTTTAAAGAACTGTTCCGAATTTTAACAATAAAAGTTCAATAACAAAAAACCGTTTTTTGTCGAAACCACTTGTCATCAAAAATCGGTTTTTTGTTTCCGCATTTTTATTATTAAAATTAGGAACATTTTTTGAAAACAATAGTGGCTACACATGAAAAGTGTTGATTTAGCGAAAATTTTTTGACGCTATCTCTATTAATAAACAAGAACGCATAGTTCGCTATTTTTTTTAAATTTTATATAAAATATATTTTTTGTCTGAAAATCAATACCATAAGAACGACAAGGTTTCATTCTAACCCCTACAAAAATCTTATAGATACTATATGACGTATACTTTCTGAGAAAAAAATTAGTGAACTTACTTTCAATGAAATTGTCCCTAAAAATGGGTACCTTTTATTGCGTATCGTCCGATAAATACAAAGGTATATTAGTTAGAAATATAATATTTTACTGTTGTATGTAGAAATGAATTTACTATTTGCTCGTTTTAAAAATATTTAATTTGGTTCCGTAGTTTCGGAGCAATACGCTTTCAAAGTCAGAGGACTCTAGAGAAAAAATGGATAGTAGATAGATTTAATATTTAATTTGATTTTGCCTAGCTTTAATAAAAATGACAATGTAAGAACCCAATAGCTTTTCTTTTTTTCAATAGGCTAACTCAGGTTTATTTCGATTGAGCATGAGATGAACAAATTATTATAAAAAAATCTTATAGATTCTTGCACCTGGAAGAAAAGAACTTACTACAAGCCGCACCTGAACCGCTGCGTCTTAACGAGAAATGCTCTTTGACCCTGAATATAAAATTGAATATTTGCATCCACATCAATAAATAAAAAAAATAAACACTTTTATAATAGGAAAACAGGAAAATATTTCTTAAGCTTGTTTAAATGAATTTTAAAGGTAGTTGTTAATCTGACAATAGGGTTGCAACTGCTTTCACTTAAACAAACTAATATTAAATAAATTGATCCAACCAAATCAATTATTTACAATTGGCAAACAAATTTTAAAAATTGTTGTTAAAACAACAAATTTTGTTCATACAGAACCTTAACAAGAATTAAATCAAATTACTCAAATTGTTAATTTGATAATTAATTTAATAATAAATTGTTCCCAATGAGTAACAATTCTTATTACGACCAACGTTGTATATGAGTTAACAAACCAAATCTGTCAATAAATTATCCTTAGTATAATTTTCGTTGTGCACATAAACAGCATTTATCCAAATCAGCTGTGATTCCAATACATACAATGTCGATATCCGAATTGATGATAAATAAATTAAACTTCTTTGATTTAATTAATATAAATCGATTGCAAATCCAATATTTGTTTAGAAAAACGAAAAAACGAATATTCTTTGATTGAATAATATTGAGGTAAATATCCAATTCCATATGATAGAAGTTTATTTACAAACAGAAAAACATGTGATTCTTCATAACCTAACTTTATTTCAGAAAATCTTTATACGAGTCGACGTGGGCTCACCCAATAACTTTTATCGACTGAATTTGTTCTTTTTCCGGCCCTTTTATATGTTTGAGCCAAAAACAATCACAAAACACTATAACAATGGAATAACGCGAACTGTCATGACGTCACAAAACCGAACATATGATCATAATTAACTCTAATCTTAATTCTGAAAATATAAAAAGACAGCTGAAGGATGATTAAAATAACATAAGATAATTATGATCTAAATTGAACAATAACACAGAAAATCAATAAAAATAATCAGCTGTCACCGATCTCATTAAAAACCTAATTCAATTTAAAAGCAAGAATTACCAACTACTTCTATACATAGAATGGATACATAGTTACTCAAGATAAACTACTCCCATGGAGTTCACACAATTTATCACATATAAAAAAAAAACTCAACTTAAAAATCTGTTCAGATATCAAACGATGCTTTGGAAAAATCCAACTAAACAATAACATAACAGAATTCAAACATCAACTATTCTCGTCCAGAGTACAGTACTCCAGGAGATTGACTCCTAACAATAGTGCAAAACATCGAAATAATCTCAAAACTTGAAAAAAACAAAGAATATCCGCGCAGCTGATATTTCCATTTATTTGACCTCACATCTTCCACATACAAGAATTAGTAAGTTAATTGTAACATTATAAACATCAAGGTACTGATCTGATTTAACTATTTCCAGTGAAATATGTAACCGAAACTGAGTTAGCCTTATTGGAGAAAGAAAGACTAGTTCTGCGTTACTTAACGTCTTAAGTGAATACACTATTCTAAATACGGAACCTGCGTTACATAGAACATTTTTTACTATAAAACAACATAATTGATTTATATCCTTTTTATAAATTCAATACCTTTTATAAGTGAGATTAAACACTGACGATAACTATCGCACCCCTACATTTCTATTTTATGCTAAAAATTCTACACCGATCTTAGCATGTGACCTTTTAGATGAATAAAACTAGTATCCTAGCATGTCTATCTTTTATTTAATGCATGATATGATCATTTTTGTGTTTTCGGAGCCTAATCGTAGCCTTTAAATAATTCTTATGTTTTATTAATGTGTTAAATTCTCAATAGACGATACTAAAGGTGTGCACGAAAAAATCTGGCCACAGGAACATCAAAAAAGTAGGGTCGTCGGAAATTATTTGACTTAAAGCTATTATTAACTTTTAACATATATGTTCCTTCAGAAACGTATTTACATATATTGTACATTATTACTGTTGTTACGTGCTAATTTCGTAGCACCCTGTATAGCTATGCTTTTGTATTAAGTTGTATAGCGTTTAGGGATTTTTGCATTTTCTCTCCTTGTAGTTGCCATTTTGTTGTGGAACTAATTTCCTTTTTTTGATAAGAGATTGTCACTTTTTTTAGTTTGATCCGCTCGTGAAGCTAGAAGTTCCTTGAAGAACCTTTTCGTGGAAATCGTCGTCTAATTAATCTTTTCCTTTATGTTAAGTTATGGGAATTGCCTTAGTGCAGATTTGATGATTGATTGTGGCGTTAGTTTTCCGATTTAGTTTATTGGAAGCCGTTTATGGGATGTATTTCCACTTGTTCTTTTGAGATTATGGAAGCACACCTTTTCGTAAGTTTATCGATTAACTTTTCTATCATTCAGTCTCTTATACTTAATTCTTTCGATAGGTTTTTATGTATAATCGTCGTTATATGCAGGCGATATAAATCTCTCTTAAGGTCAACTTCCATCGAAGGTATTTATAAAGTGTTGTGATGGTCATTCTGTTAATTTGATTTATTTGTTACAGACCTTTTTATTTTTTTTCTCTAAGTTTGGGTTTATCCTTTACTCATTTTATTACTTGCCGTATAATAAGTATACGTTGGATATTTGGGTTGTTACAAGACCATTACGCAGACCTGGTTGCTGTTGTCGGGATCACGTTACGTTCGAGCTTTGGTGACGTTCCTCTTCAGCTCTAAGAACAGACACCGTATCGTGAGTTGGTTATACTATAGCAACTGGTTACAACAACAGTAACGTTTGACAACTCTTTATTGTATATAAAACATTTATGTATATTTGTATATTATGATTTTGTGTTAAATGGTTTTTCACCAGTGTGCGTGTAGCACTCATTTCTAGATATCTGCTTCATATTTATAATTCTATCACATACCATTTATTGTATGATATTGTTAAGAATATTTGCAAGTGTGTACGTATGTGTTTGCTCCGTAATAGATGAATAGCTCACTACTGAAGCTGATGATTGCGCAATCCGATTGGTAGCTGTAGTCGCGTTAAATTTTACCGTGCCCTTTGCTTATTGCTTTTGTGACTTTAAATCAACTTTAGAGTAAGTAATCGCGCTCGCATTAATCTCTTTTTCCCTTGCAATTTGTGTATAGCATTCAATAACCACTATTCAATTTTTGCCAAGGTTATTTCACATTAAATAATTTGCCCTACTTGATAATTTGAATTAATTAATAATAAAGCACTGTATATAACTTACTTGAAGATTTATTATTTATATGTGTGGTGTCTGGAGTTTATATTTTCAGCTATCAAGGAGTCATTATTGGGGAAAATCGACCACATTGGTAGTAGTCGCAAATGTGTTGTTCTTTTCAGATTTTGTCGGTCAATAATGTAGCTATCTTAGACGATTCTTGGCGCCCATTACAGAAGACCTTTAGTGAGATCCACGACCTCCCACTAGTTAGCTGGCAGCCGACAGATTTAACTGCGGTTAAAGATTGTTACCGTTTCCCAATAAGCAGTCCCCATTTTGTTGGTAACACTGTCTATAACTAAAATTTTTAACTTTTTGTTTCACATTAGACATCAAAGTCTGTACAGCCGTAGTAGTAATTTTTTTGTCGCGTTATTTCACTTTTTCTAAAAGTCAACAATATCTTTAGCAGTTTCTTTTGTTTTTCAGAGTGTTTGCTTTACAATAGCCCAGTATTGTTGATCGGCCGCAGTTTGGGGCCGTTCGGTGGATTGCTATCTTTAGGTACAAAAGTGATCCCATTCTTTGCATGCCAATCAGTGAATTGTTTGACATGGTGACATATGGCCAGACCTGGCCAAAATAGAATAGAAACATTATGACTTCTTATAAATGGTAGCAGGCGCTTTTTTAAACCTTCTAAATAGATTTCAGTGTTGATGGTGCCTTTCGTTACAAAGCTTCTTCTTTTTTCTCGCAAAGTGCAAAAGTGCAAGTCGCTTGTCAGACCAAATATTTTCTAAAAGATTCCGAAATTTTCTTTTTGTTTGGTCCTCATTGGTATTGGTCCTCAACTCCACAAAGTTGTTTGCAAGTAAGAAATTATTGATCGGGAAGGTGCTGAATGTCATTTTTGATGTGTTCGTCTCGTCGTCCATTGTTACACAATCTGCTTTCATTAAAAAATTGGTCACAGCTTTTTTGCGAGGGCCTTCGCCTTGGAATTTTCTTATGCATCCCGATCCGGAGCGTTCTGCACCTTGAATGTTTTCAGTCTACCCCTGTTTTTTACTTTTTGAACATGTAATGAAGATGTTCCAACCTTTTCGGCCACAATCCCTGACAAGTTCGGATTCTGCGAGAAAGCTTGCATCACCTTCCTTTCCGTTTTTTTATATATTGCACCCGATTTCCTACCGGAATCTGGCTGCCTATCTACTGTTAAGCGTTCAGAGAAATTGTTTAAAACATTTCCTATGGCCAATTTTGATATTTTTTGACATTTTCTGATTGCGCAATATGACATTGCAGGATTTGCACAATGTTTGCGCAATATTTTTTAGCGACGTTCGTATTCTTTTGAATTTATTTGAAAACTACACAACGAAAACACTTTGAAATTGTCATTTACAGTAAAATATCAATTCAAAGAAGCTATTGCTGCAATTCCACTTTAGTACCTGCAGTGTAGCGGCGCCTGATGTCATATTTAAGTGGCCAGATTTTTTGCACACCTTTTATATCATCTCAGTACATATAATGATGAGTAATGATGAGTACTGAGTAACATTTTAGGCGTTTATAATTTTTTCCCTCTAAATTCGAAAAATTGGCCACAGTGGCACAGAGATTTGCGTTAACGAGTTAAATAGAAAGAGGTTAAGATTGGTTTTTGTTTTTATGATGTCTTAACAAATTAATTTAATATTATACTATTAGCGCAGAAAAAATAGATGAATATTATTTAATTGAAGGTTTCTATTTATCTCGCATTATTGGTATAAAAGAAAATATTTTAGAGCACTGTGAATAAACATGTCAGATGTAACATCAGGTTACTTTTTGTATAGTACAAAAAATGATTATTTTTTGTACAGTTGCTATGGTAACCAGTAAAAGTTCCTAAATCGTCTACTTTTTATACGAAATAATTTGATATTATTGTGTCATATTGACGCAGTTGGAGAAAACAAGCTTTTTTTAAGATCTATGTATGTTGTCATGATATAATGATATGCTATTGGAAAGGATGCACCCCTATTGACAAAAAATGCTATTTGGGTTGCATAGCTTGTATGAGGAAGTTTATTTAATTTTTTTTTAATTGAAACCAAATTTAATAAAGAAACACTCTAGAACACATTAGGTAAAAAAAATAAATATTAAAGTTGATTTTTCTTTCTATCTTGATTTAATTTAATTGTTTAGCTAACAATGTGCTATCGTTACTTAATTTTGTATTAAAATATGAATTTGAAGCCATTTCAAGGCTTGTTTTGACCTAAAACAGACAAGGTGTATGTTTGTGAAGATGTATGCAAATATTTATTACCTTACCTGCAGGATTATTTGATAAAGATTTTCTTACAAGTTAACGATTTGGTGGTTTCATTATAATTTTGTTGTTTATAAAGATTAAAACCTTGTGGGCTGAAATATTTTATTAAGTTGTTGTCAAGCAGTTCCTTGGGTACAACTGAGAAATAAATATGAATATTGGGATTGTTTCTTATAGAAGATGTATTGGTTTAAAGATACAAATTTCTGCGTTTACCGTGGCAATCTAGAATTTGGTAATTTAGTTATTATTTTATAGTTTGGATGTCTAAAAATGTATGAATAATGTTCAATAGGATGTAAGGATGCATTTTGTAAGAAAAAGATGATGTAACTAGGCGGTTTTATTTAATTAATTATATTTTAACTTATAGATGAATGCATTTGAAAAATGATTTGGTTGATAAGTTATAGTCATCTTATTATTGTGTTTTATCTAACTATAGAATTCATTTAAACAATTATTAATAATTATAAACAATTATTTGATTGCGTAGATTTCCAAATTACCATTTGTTTGTAACTAAAAAAATCATCATTCGTGACTAAAGATATCATCACTGTGCTTTTACTGAAGCCTGTTTTATGTGTTTTATTTTTTTCTCTCAATTATAATCAATTTTAACATTTATCAATTTTCGGTCATCATCGATTTATTTGGGGTTTTCACCAATTAATTATAAACAGCATAATATCATATTAATATGTAATATTGATTAAGCATTAACTAACTAGTCTTACATGGAAGTCCTTTCAGAGCGATTAAATCTAACTAACTATTCTTGAGACAAACCTTCGAGTGACGAAATTACCAACGAGTTTTCCGGTTAAAAGTTAGACTGACGTTTTTTGCACAATATACTTCTAGAATATTGTCTTCAACCTCCTATTTTCTTCAAAATAGGTTCAAAGATAGGTATCAGTTCTATTCGGCCGCATAATGCCTACAGTTCTCTAAGGTTTATGTTCAAGGCGCATTGTTTTTTCTGGTTCTATGTGTAACTTAATATAGGTCACTATTTCAACAGTGATAGAATAAAATCTTTGAATACACTTTTAAAAGATACTTCTAAATATTTTTTGGGGCATGTTTAGTTATGCTTTAATTGCAATTAAATATTAGTTTAAATCGCTCAATCAAAACTAGCACTAGTTACATGCAAGTATTATATAGAGTAATACTTTAATAGATCTCAACCTGGAAGGAGTTCTTGAAAAAGTTGTTAATGGTGTAATTCATATTTTTATTGCAAAACGTATTTCAAAAGTTAGAAAACATCTATTAGAGTCGTCCAAATTTAAGATATCTTAAGAAAATAGGAGTGAAACAAATCGATGTATAAAGAACGAGCGTGTCAAAAAACAATTGTTTGCATATACCTTTTAAACCACCAGAGGAAACACAATCGGAAAGGATTTAAGTGTGGGAAGGCCCTCGCTGCCCATATCTTCCGATCAGTAGCTAGCAAGCGAATATCGGCCGGGTCGTTCTGTCACCAATTTATGGCTACGCTTTATACAGCGACACGCACTTTCCCACCAGGCCTGTCTTTACCAAGTTTACCGGAAAAATAGTATCTGAAATAAAAGCGGTTGTAGGTTGCATTATCATTGTTTTCACTTATAATGCGTTTATTTAACTTGATATTCAATAAGAAGAGAAATAATAAAGTTAAACGACGATAAAGTTTAACAGTGCACCAGATAAAGTCAGAAATTCAACCCTGCCTGTTCCCAGTCAAAGTACTCCAGAAGATAGAGCAAGAAATTGCTCCTCATTCCGGAATTGAACAGCGGTGCGTTTAGTAAATGTGATTTCGATATTTATTGTAGAGAGGGAGGTTAATTTGGGAATCTTATGTAGGTCACTCAGCCTACTCTGATATCCAGATTAATTTATTGTAATTCTGAACTTCCCTCGTTCTGTTATTCTTAGAGAAACTTTTGCAACTGTAGATTCTCTGATTTATGGCATCGATCTCTTGTTCTCCGATATAATTTTATTCATGCCTTGTTATTTTATATAAAGGCTATTTGTGTATTCTTATCCGCCTTTTGCTAGCTGAACTCTAAAGGAAAGTAATAAAATTCCTTTGATAAATAAATTGGATGACATTTTGATGCGAATGCTTGTTTGATAAAGAACGCGCAAACCAAAGCAGCTTTATTCTGAATTAGATTGAATGAAACCCGAGTGCGGTGACATATAATCATGCAGAGAGAGATAAAATATAGAAAAATCGGTCGTTGGAACGAGATAAGGTACATATACTAGAATACAATTTAAAATATCGAACGAAATAGAAGAAAATGGAAACGCTTATTGCGAAAAATATTGCGTTTCCTTTGTTTATACCATTTCTATATTTGAAGCAGCAACGATGATATTTTAGGGTGCTTCAAGGCAAATTCTGATAGGTTTTTAAAATGAAAGCATAACTTCCTTTGTTTTTCCTGGTAACACGTTATTTATCAACCAAGGAAAATATTTTCCAAACTGATATTGCATGTGTTGTCGCTGTAATTAGAAATTAGTCATAACTTAGAAGATAAATTAGAAATGATTACCAATTATCTGCATAAAGTAACCAACCTTTTATTTTAGTTTAATATTAATAAATCAACCGCTTGACTAGCTAAATCACTCCGTTTGTTGATAAATTCCGACGATGACTTTCTTAAACTTCAATCTTATAGCGTCTGATCAAGTGGAGTAAGATAAATCGTTTGTATTTATTAATAAAGTTTTCTAATTTGTTATGATATACTTTGGAGTCCATCAGTTTCCTTCTATAAAATTGATCATGTTTACATGGAATTTAAAGATCAAATAAAACGCTCGAGGTATTAACTTGATTCGTAAGTTTATCTTCTTCAGTTAATTAATCTACATCAAAAGCAGGCAAGGAACCATGAAAAATAGAAAGTTTCTTATCACTAAGAAAGCTGCTACGGTTAACGTTGATTACACAGTTTCTGTTGTAGGTGAGACTTCCAACGAAACTTAATCCTCTCTTTTTACCTGAATTAAGGTTTCAATGATGAAAAGGACTAGAAAGAAAACGCTTGCTAATAGTCAGTATAAGAAAACAATGATTTATCAAAGTTGTCCAAATAAGACATAAATTTCTTTTTTCTTCTAACTAAATTAGTTACATAATCGACATTTTGTATTAGCAGACCTAATTTTATAACGATTAATAAGCTGTTTAGGATTTGTGTAAGCTATTCATTTTACTTATACTTTTAGTTAGTTCTACCTATATAATTAGTTTTATCTCAATTTTTTTTCAAGTCGTTTTAAAAATTGCTTCCTAGAAAAGCTGTCTTATAAAGGACTACCAGTGACACCTATGATAGTGAGTGAAGAGTGCTATATAATGTTTATAATAGTAAGTAACTTATTGTTACATAATAATAGTTTTTTATTTTTTATATGTTAATTGTATTTTATTAGGTATATAAATCTATTGATTTTAAGTTCTTCCATCTCATAATTTGTTCCGTCTTATTAAAAACATGGCCATGACGGTCAATATAAATGATCTAACACGAATGTATTAGCGTTAATTCGTGACATTTATAAACATAATTTTTAAATATCTTTTAGATGTAAGAAATAGCAGTTTAACTTGGCTGTCGGCACTTTAATGTTTTTCAGTCAGTCTGGAATGTCGTACACACGCACGAACAGTTCGCCGAAATGTGCCGATGTGTTCTGTCATCGAATAAGGAGCAGATACTGTAACCCGTAAGTTTGAAAACTAAGAAAATAGAATGTGTTAGTATTTAAGCTGTTATTAAATCATTTATAAATGAACTCGCTAAATGCAAAACTTTGTAATTATTTACAAAAATAATTATAACAATTTAGATATCGATATTATTGGTTGTCTTGTTTTATGGACTTGCAGTACTGATAAATGTATGAGATGCAAACTTTGGTGTTTTATAAATGTAAAACTTCACGCTTATAAAATATAATCATGTAAAAGTCATCATCAGATGCAAAACTCACGGGAAATGTGAGATTGTTAGGTGCAAGACTCAAGTTCACTAACAATGTAAACGCAGAGTTTTGTATTTAGTGGGCTCAAATGAGATAATCACAAATGTGTTTAATGAATTTAATGTCCACAAATAATTATGGATTGGTAGATAATTAAATTGGTTATTATCCAAAATACCCAAAATAGCTATTTGAGGCATTCACTGTAACAAGTGAAAGTATGTTTATATTATTTTCAAAAATATACAGTATGTACAGTTGCCAGCATTCGCTAAGGAACGATGAAAAAATAATGATCGACGGTTTTTCAGTTTTTTGTACAATGTTATGAACTGGGCAATTATAACATTCAAAAATGAAATTTTCTTGAATACCATGTAATACAATTACATTTACATTAGACAAAAAGCTGGAAAATCGGAGAATGATCGTAACTGTACGTTAATATAAGATAAGTAAAAATCTTTATATGGTAAGTATTGATTGTCACAGAAAGCGATTGCGTGCCAATGTAATACAAAAAACTTGAATAATCTGACTTGAAACTGGAGTTTGAATCTGAGAAAGCTGGATCTGTTCCAAAGTTATTAAATGGGATTTTGTCTCACGACGCTTTCTAGCAATCGAAGCCTGACGTCACTGGTGACATGTATAACCAATTATACGTACCTATAATAATTTGGTGATACACAATATTTTCAATAAGGCAAGTAAAACACGCTGTAATATTATTTCATATTTAATTCTTATTAATTAAAAATGAATTTTAACTTAAGTATAATTTAATAATTTAGAAAACGGGCTTTTTAATACAAAATCAGTTTATTATAAGTTCAAAAATCTACCAAACTTTAAGTAAATAAAATAAAGAACGAAACTATAAAATAATGTTATCTGATAACCGGAAGGTAATTCTTAGAAGAGCGGCTTAAGAATATAAATAAGCTGGATTCAATTCATTTTTACTGCTTTTTATTTGGTATTTTTTGTAATTTAAATGCTGTTCTTATGAAATCATCTCTCACTCTAATAAGATTATTTACTTATTATTCATTTCTTATGTTCATATATCTTTATCATTTTAAAGAACTCGTCGCCTTAATTACTTATTACTTATAACAGTATCTTTATCTTTTAAAACGATTACCAATGTGGAATTAGGCTGTATTTTTATTTGGTACTTACCTGAAAGTATTAAGGCACCAAAATGTATAACTTAATTTGTTCGAGCTAAATAGTTCAATCAGAAAAAAGTAATACCGTTTTAATGCAACTAATAATGCAGAATATATTCGGCAGTAAAGGTCACCAATGTCGTCACACAGCCGTCTCGATGTTCCCCTTCCATTACTCTTTTCCGTGCCCGCGTTTAACATTCGTTGCATAGACCAGGGAGGCAACTTCTCATCTGCTAACTTTGGATCTCTTTAACTGGTAATCGTAGCCTCCGTACAATTGACAAATATAGCTACGCTGATATCCGATTCCCATATGAATTTCCGTCGTTGAGCTTTCGAGTGAATATCCAATTGTACGCTTGGAAAACAGATACTTGATGATAATAATTTAATCATATATTGAAGGATTCGACCATCTATTTTAATTCAGTATACTTGATGCAGGATAATATAATTAATTATAAATACTTGTTAACGTTGGTAGCCGACAAATCTAAAATACAAAATTACCTAAAATTAGGCATCGCCCCAAGCGGAGTTAAACAATACGTCATTCGAATGATAATATTAACATTCCTTCTATATAATAGAATGTCCTTTTATTGTAATTATGAATTGCTTTATTTTTATTTGTCATTAACATTAGTTTTATTCGAAGTACATAAGTACTCGTAAAAGTGCCAAAATGTGCAAAACGGGCCTATAGAGGAAGTTGGTCTGCTTCCTAGATAAAGGTTTGCTTATCTATCCTTTTCAAAATTGTAATACAATAATAGTTTATATCTTTATTTAATGTACAGTGTGTATTATTATAATTAACATACAATAATAAATAAGGTTATTGTTCTTGTTTTCAAATTATAAATACTGCTAAGTTTAAATTTTCTTGTGGTCTTGGAGAAAGCACAGTCTGTTACTCGGTTAGAATCGAAATTCGATGGTCGTGTTTCCTCACGCTCGCTTTCAGCTCGCGTTCGGAATCTTCGTTCGGAACCTCGTTACAGAATATACTATTCCATATCTAGTGATGGAATGAAATACATGCAAAATACATAAGTAGGGTAGTGTTTTAGAATATTTATTCTACAACTACATCTACATCTTATGTTTTTATTATAAAAATTAATTTCAGAATTTACAAATTCCATAGTGGTCGTGGAGAAAAACATTCTAAGTTTAATGATTTACGGTAATAATAGATTGTAAATTGTGCCCAACTTCAAGGAGTCGGCAATTAAAGATAAAATTATTTTATGGACTGCAATGTATAGATATTTTTAATAACGTTACTTTTAAAAAGAATTTTATATTTTATACAGAATTTTACCGATTTTAAAAAATTGGTATGTACAAAAGTGAATTATTTCATTTGTATGAAAACATTCATTAAAAAATATATACAACAAAATAACACTTACCGGTGCTTATCCATAGGAAAGTTACCGAAGTATTTACACAGCTTTTAGCTGCACATCAGGTAACAGAATCATTTATTACCCTAAACCACTAAACCATGCAAAACTAAAGTTATGTACTTAGATCTGTCGTATCCTATGTGTTCATTGAGAATGCTATACTGTCACTGCTTCTCCACATGCTGAGAGTAAACCAAGATCACACTCGGCGGCTGAAAATATTAGAGCGAGTGTACCTGCTGGTTATTCTTTTGTTGTGCTGGTATTAAGGCTTATAAGCTATTGGACCATAAGATTGTGTGAGAATAATAAGTAATTTAAAAAAAATAATTAAGTAAAACTGGGAATTCTGGAAGAGGTAAAGAATTATGGAGTACTTTCTAAGCAATTGTATCTGAAACAACGGACACAAACAAAAATGTGTGCCATTATGGAATAGAACGGTTAAGAAGGAAATAAAAGCTCAAATAGCTGCATCAAAAACAAAGAATAAACAAAAATGTTAACGATAAGGCCAAAAAATGAGATAAGACAAGGAATGGAGGGAATCTAGAACAAAAATGGAAGACAATAGTTACGAAAATGCAAAGCTTAAAAGCCCTAAAGCACGAGAAAAGATAAACGGAGGATGAATGCAGAACAAAGAATAATCTTCTGACTACAGACCTGCAAATTGTGAAAAGATCGCAACCATACTTCAGTGAGATGCTGCACGATAAGGACGTGGAGCACATACAAAGTAGTTTGGATAGTGGAAATAACAATACCGAAAGTGAAGGAAGCAATAAAACGCCTTAAACTGAAAAACTACAGGAGAAGACAACATCAAGGGTATACACGTAGAAAAGAAATGAAATGTCTGTATAAGATAGTCAATACTTCATAGAAGACAGGAGCTTTACCAGGAAGTATATAGTGGCGACGATGCTTTTAATATGTCTACAAGGAAATGCTAAGAAATGCGCAAATAAATTATCGGGGAATATCGCTCCTGGCAGTTGGTAACAAATTGTATGAAACCATTTTGGCAGAACGACTTAGAACAACAGTAGAATTAATACTTGATAATGTAGTTTAAGGCCAAGACAACAAGGGGGGGGGAACGGAACAACAATGTGATTTTAATGTAACACAAGTTATGGAAATAATTTTGTTGCATGAAGACGCACTGTACGTGGGATTCGTATATTCGCAAGCTAGCTGTTGAATGAACAGAGCTTCAAGATGGGAAATTAGGGAGTACTGGAAAAAGAGGAGTGGGTAGGAAGCGACTAACAACTATAAAGAGTATGGACAGCACTACGAAGAACATAATAAGGACAAACAATGTGTGTTCAACATGTTTATTACAACTAAGCAAGTTAGACAGAGTGGGGCCCTCGGTCCTCTGATGTTCACTGTTTTAATGGATAAAATTGCAAAAGAGGGGTAATGGTGATCAGCAAAACGCATCAAAAGGTGAATATAATATTAAATGAGAAAAAAATTAACGAAATCTAAGGTAAAAGCAGGAAGTATTTATGCTGCCCTAAAAAAACTAACGGCTTATAAAGTCTACAGAAAACATAAGCCTACCACATAAAGTAATTCGATTTTGTGAATACTAGGATCATATGCAATTAGAAGTCTTATTACTTCTATAAATTTCGAATAACTGTAATTAGTTCTACTTAGGCTACTCAAGAGGCTACTCAAGTACTTTGTGGAGGCAAAGTATGCAATAATCAAGTTCAGTTTATAAGAGTTTTACGAAATTCTCGCTTTTAGTGCAAGAAACAATTATGTATAGTTAAACTAAAAGTATAAAATTATTTTGTTGTACTTAACTTACCTAGTAGTCTCACAAATACTGTTACGTATATTTTTTGTAAGAAAGTGAAAATTAAAATGAATTTTCTAATATTACGGTTAACACTGCCAACGCATGTTTAAGAGATTTCTTCAGTGACTCAATACTTGCGTGTCTTTCAGAGCAACGCATGCTCTCTAAAAGGAACCGGACCATAATTTGTAATCTAGTGGATTCAAGTATAGGCTTTCAGAGAGTCAGTTCTCACATCTGATGAAGTCGTGTGCGTTGTTTTCGGACCATGTACGGAACAACATTGATTTATGGACCTGTGCAGCATCTTGCCGAAGGTTTACACTTGTTTTCTGAAGATCTTGTTCACGGAATAACGCGACTAAGACTGATTCTTGGTACTCTATGGCAGATACATGTTTTCACTTATTTTTCACAGAAATGCATATCTTATCATAACAGATTATGACCTTTTTGGACTTTCAGCACAAGTTGGGAAACTTCCTCAGAAGATCGAACATATCATTCTGTTTGTTGCCATTGTACGGTGAAAACTTTCTAGTCCGTGAACAACATTGTCACCGCTTTCCATCGGCATATGAAGCCAAACTTGTTGAACAGTGATCAGCCAGTAGCCGCTGTCTTGTGTAGCATTTTGAGGTTAAATCTTGTTTTATAAGGCGAGACATAGATAATCTTGATCGATAGTTGCACCTCTGAGTGAAGATAGGATAAGTAAAAATTCAATGTTCTGTTGCGTGAATTCCTAAGTGACTTCTTATTGATTTTACCACTGTTACTTTAATGTTTCTTAATCAACAAACCGAGGAAATATACGTTTGTAATTATTAGGACACTCCAATTTGTACCTAGATACGTATAACAATGACTGGTCACGTGAATAATACCAATCTACCCACCTTTAATAATAATTCTGACTTCCTGGCTTACAGAATCACATATCCTTTGTTAGAGATAATAAATACAACTTGTCCCTAAAGATACTAAAGGTGTATTTTACGCTTTCAGGGGAATTACTCTTTTTCCATTAAATACAATGTAAATTGGTTTAATATTTTACCTAAAGTGTGTCTTTTTCATTTAGTTCCTCATGAATTTTAAATTATAGGTTAATCGGTACACTGTCGTTGTTCAGTTAAAAGGAAAGTATTCCAATTTGTGTTAAGTTTCCAATTTCGCATCTATGTCTGTATCAATTGAACTCGTTTTCAATTGAATAGTCATGAAATCGAATTAAACTCTTCTATTGTGAGCGCGTCACGTTGCATCTCATTATTCCGTCGCAGCGGCTCGGGGCTAATTGAATAATGACGTCACCCTTCGAGTCGGGCGCTCAAAAGAAAGAGGGCTGCGAAATTTAATAACAAAAGCCAGTCATACCCCCACGGGCAGACCTGTCTTCGAAGCGCCGTCGGGACGTCACCTCCGGGACGTCAACGGGACATGACTGCCGTGGCGGACTGCGGTTTTGTCCGGATGTTTTTGTGAAATGACGAGCGGTTTGCGAAATGTAAAATTGGTTTGTCGGAAAGCTTTCATACGGTTCGCTTCTTGACGCTAAGTAGGTCTCAGCCTCGAAGAAAATAAGCGTTTTTCTTGTTCGTCTGACAAGGTGATTATGTTAAATTGCTTTCTAAAGCCCTTGAAATTAAAAACGAACTTCTTTTTGGCATGCAGAAAGAACCCAATTGATGCGTATATATTAGGCAGGATTTATTATATTTCAAATTTATTAGCTTCCTGTGCTGTCTGTCAATTATAAAAATAACAAAGTTCTGAATTGAGTCCCCGTATTTTTATTTATCTTCCCTTGGATGTTTGTTTACAAATCGACATTGAATCACTGGCTTTCTGTATTTGTTTAGACGTTTTAATACAGAAACATACGTTCGGGGCACAATACAGCTTTTTTATATAATAATATCTTAAAAATAAATATTTTGATGAATCGTAAGATTCAGAAAGAATTAGATGATCGGTGTTAAAAGGACCTAAAATAAAATCACAGAGAAGCTGTCTAACATTTACTCAAGGATTCTATTCGGAAAAAGCTAACATTAGTAGCTGTTTCAATGACATCACTGCCTAATCTAGAACTCACCAAGACGATAAGGCTTGATAATCAATAAGAATAATTTGCAAAAAAGATTATAACTATTTTTGGGAATAAACTAGATGCAAAGGTGATTTATCGCTTCTGAGCATTTAGAGACGTTTCTAGCATTACCTTTTTGTAATTTCATTGTTTACAATTTTTTTACTAATATCTTCTTAATTTTTGATACCATAACTTGCAGAAATGGTTAAGGTAGCAATAACTTTGTTTTCATATAATTTCAAATGTGTACATATTTTTCTTTTCTGATAATGATCAGATGTGGCAAGTCAATAGACATTGCCTTGCCCCACAAAAATCCAATACCAAATTAAACACGCGAGTGGAGTCGCAATTATGTTTCATATTTACCTGAAAACCGTTTTTCATCGACATAATTCCTCTTTCTCGTTCGGAATTCAACTCATGTCTTGTTTCATTCGTTATTGATTACTAAATTATAACTAAATAATTTGACCAATAATAAAAATTGCTAGTAAAATATACATGTAGTATTATTTTCAACTATATCTGAAAATTGCCGTAAGTACCACAAATCAACCAAACGATGAAAGGAATATTGGGTTTTTATTTTTCTAGCAGACTTTAAAAATATGTTTTCTATCAGAACGTTTCTAATTTTTAAAACAATTTTTCCGTTACGTAGCGTATTCGAAATGCAATTACACTACTTCCACCAATGTCACGTTTCATATTTCCTTCTGTAATTTCTAGTAATGTTCTGTAGCACCGACATCTTACGTGCCGCTTCTTTACTTCCTTTTTAAGACATGTAACAGTATGGCTGTATTTTTTTTATTTATTTGTTGTATTGCTTATTGAACGTACCAATAGTTTTCTATTTTTAATTCTCTAGCAGTCAGGAAATAACTATACTTTCCGATGTAACTGATGGTTTTTACGTTTCCTTGCTATTGCAGTAAAATCAAAGAAGGTATCTGGAACATCGTCGTTAAAACTTAAAACAAATCAATAATGAGATTGAGCAAAACGTATTATTATATAAATATGAGCCAAAATAATAAAATATTTTTACTCAAGTAATAAATAATTCATAATAACAAACTCGTCAATGATTTCACCGTTAATTTTCTCTCCAAGGGTTAGCTCCAACTACCTCGAAAATATTTAAAATTTAATTGAGCCAAGCAAAGGTACAAATATCAAGGGTTGGTATGGAACTGAAACGAAGTTAATAATAAGTTATGTGTTATTAAAAGGTAGGTGTGAGCAAAGGAAAACCAGCGATTAGCAGGTCACTTGAGAAAAATCTAGATATTATCGCAACTTTCTAAGCTTTACATGTCAGAATGACAAACGTCGATTAAGATTAGTTTCAGAAATGTACCTATTGCAAAATGATTGGGTTTCCTTTGCTCACACATGGAAATTCAAACTCAAAAACAGGTTTTATCAAAATCCATCAACAGGTTTCCAGAATCTTAACCTTTTTCAAAACTTGTTGAGTTTCAAATTTCTAGAAAACGCAAATTTTCAAAATACACTAAAAGATTAATATAGTATAATTTTGAGTAGCAAAGAAACACGTTATTACTCTTATGATAAATAAGCGATACTTATTTATCATATGGCACCACCTTCTTTTTATTTTGTATATTGTTTTATAAAAAATTAATCAACTTCCTTGGCGATTTAAACTTCAATTATTTTTATTTTTATAATTATCGTTATTTTATAATTCCATATATAACAATATGGAACCGTATTCTTCTTCTTCTTCTTGTTTTGTATTTTGTAATAATCTTCCTTAATGATTTAAATTTTAATTTGCTTCCTTTATGATTTCCTATAATTTTTCTTTTAATATGGATCCTTATTCTCTTTCTTATTTTCTATACTTCTTTTTATTACATGAATTAAATATAATGACTGCCTTTGACATTCTAACCTACAAATAGCGATTGATGCAGTGAACTCAAACAAAAAACAACGAAGGGTCTACCAATATAATAACTATATGTACCATTTAATAAAACAATTGGATTTTTCAAAAACAAAACACCTTTTACTTGTCAACTATATTGAACCAAAATTTTGAAAGAAAGTTCTTTTTCCCCTAATCATAAATAGCACTCCACGTTTATATTCTAATATAACTGTACATTTGTATGTTACCGAAAAAACTTCAAAGCCTAATTAACATAATTTACTTTAAATGCTATTGCAAGTTGCTTTATTCTATTTAAATATCAACATTAAATACTTACGTTTAACTAACTCTTTATGATACTTTGAGAACAGTTATTACAAATGATTATGCAACTAAAATCACATGAATCTACTTTGCGATTAGGATCAATTTCAGCAATACATCAAACCACAGAGTTAAAAACTAAAAGAGAATTACTAGCAAATCCAATTGCCATAACAATGAAATATAGTAAATACCAACAATTGATCGAGGTAAGTCGATTCAGTTAGGCATACAGCTTCATAATGACCTGCTTTATTATATTCTATATGAGATTATACCAGGATACAAGATAAATACATTACAAATTTAAGAAATAATTATACGAACCAATCCACGAAACCAAAAACAAGGCAATAAATACTTATATTAAAAAAAATTGTTTACTAAAGTACCCTTTGCTTAAAATAAGTGTATTTGTGTACCAAGTTATACTTAATTGTATCCTATCATTAAAATAAGGTGCCGCTTTTCAAAATTTATCTTAATATTTAAAATTTGAGGTTATGTATCCTCCTTAAATCGTAAATTACAACGATGAATGATATTTACCTATTAAACGCATTGTATCTTTTAGACAGCATGTAAATATCATGGCAGTCTGTAGAAGTCTTTGATAGAGATCATATTCGATAACTCTACAATGTCTAGAACACAGTTAACAATCGAATATGAATGTATGATCCGTCGTCAAATAGAATCAAGCTTAAGAACGACTAGATGGGTTCTTTTTAATTTTAAATCCTAATGTCATATATGTTTTGAGTCTTTCTTCTTTAGTTAATTACAATTATTCAGTTAAAGCTAAACTCAGGTTAACCAGAGTTAACCTAAGAACTCAGTATAGTTTCTCATGTTAACCAATACTATTATTATAAATCTTATGAATATCTTAGATCTTAGATTTAATATCTTGAATTTATCTACTCACAGTGGCTTTGTGAACATAAATAAAAAGCTTTAAAGTACATAAGGTAGTTGAAATGTGTTTATTTTACGTGCATTACAATCTATGTTAATTGTTAAAATAATCCTCATGATCGAAATGTAAGTATAAGTATCTAAGTATGTATAGGGTTTCCCAATAGGAACGATATGCTTTTAAAACGTCATAGCAACCATATCTAAAATTGTAGAAATCTCACTAGCAGTCATTTGTTTTTAGGATAGTTTTACAATCATGGCAAAATACACGCTTCAACAACGTTTGGTTATTATCCAAAAAATTTTATAAAAATAATGGTTCTTTTATTCAAACTCTACGTGATCTTCGTGAAGATTTTGGTACACATAATCGCCCTTCTGTGCTTGCTATTCGTCGAATCGTTTAAAAATTCGAAACAACTTTCACTTTACACGATACCAGAACTCCAATAACACAACGAAACGCAAGAAACCAAGAGAATATTGACGCTGTGTCAGTGTTACAGAAGATGCAAATCAGTCGGTTAATCGACCTTTTCAAGAACTTGGCCTTTCAAGAATGACAACTTGGCGTATTTTGAGAAAACATTTTGGTTTACATCCGTATAAGATTGTGTTGACTCAAGAACTGAAGCCACTTGACCATCATAAGCGTCGTGTGTTTGCTGATTGGGCTCTAGAGCAACTTGAAATTGATCCTGATTTTTTCAAAGAATCATCTTTTCAGATGAAGTCAATTTTTAGTTAAACGGCTTTGTTAACAAACACAATTGTCGTTTTTGGTGTGAAAATAATGTTAAGGTTTAGGTTACATATTTATGTTATTGTACAAATTTGTTATTAAGTGCATTTATTCGGTTATGTTCGCCTATCGTCGACTTAAGCAAGTTTGGGGCGCATAGCTCAAGGGTTACTTGTCAGGGAGAGGGGTAGAACAGGACATTTTTTACTCACTTGTATATAAGTTGCTGTCCTGTACAGTCCAACAAAAATCATTAGTTTAATTAAAATTATTAAACGTTTTAACAACGAAGTGTTTTTTATCTTTTAACCAAATAATCCACAGCAGATTCATGCGAAGTCTTTGCATCTAGCAAAAGTTACTGTTTGGTATGGTTTATGGTATGGTGGCATCATCAGACCATATGTTTTTAAAGATGCAAATGGAGATGAAGTAACAATGACCGGTGAGCGTTATCTATCAATCAACGGATTTTTTGTGGCCAAAATTGTATGAAATTAATTTGCAAGATATGTTTTTTCAACAAGATGGTGCAACAACACATATTGCCAATGCCACTATGGAGTTACTGAGAGAAAACTTTGGTGAGTCTGTAATCTCCAGAAATGAAACGTTAATTGGCCTCCAAGAAGTTGTGATATAACACCTTTGGACTTCTTCTTGTGGTTTTATTTAAAGTCGTTGGTCTATGCCAACAAACCTCGAACTAAAAACCTTTGAAATTGAACATCGAACGCATGAAATTACATCTGATTTATTGCAAAAAGTTACCGAAAATTGGGTTCATCGAATTCAATCCTGCAAACGACGCCGAGGTGGACATTTGAATAATGTGTTATACAAAACATAATTGTCATAAGTTGTACTATAAAATAAAGAAAAAGTTTTGCTTTTGTCTCAAATATTTTGTATTTTATTTAATTTTAAATATATATCGTCCCTATTGGGAAACCCTTTATAACTATATTACACGTTATGATAATTTTCATGAGAATGTAGGAGCGTTAAAATACAGGTAATAATTGATCACCTCAAAATTCTATTTCTGAAAAGTAATAATACTGGTATAAGGAATCTCCTAAGTTCCCCATTATTAACGTAGAACCTACCACACCCATTAAGGGTAAGAAAAGTGTGCTAATGTGAAACCGCTGTTAAGGCACACCTAAGATAATATATTTGAGTACATGTGCATTAGGTAAGAACTGAACATAACAGAAAATAACCTATACTGCAGATTTACAGGTACTTATATTTACATTCTAAATCATAAAAATAGAAAGTTTTGTTAGATATTGACGCAGATCTCAATTTTGCAGTCCTCCTAATGCCATTGTAGGTTTTATATCATCGTTCTTCATAATTTCCCGGACAGTCGCAATCCATCTAGGTAGTAATCGTAAGCTTCTAGCTCTTGGCTATATAGGATTTCAAAAATAGTATTTGAACACACATAAAGCATTGCCAAAAGATATTTTATATTAAGTCTGGCCAAATAAGAGATATGGCATTTCATATGCAACGATAATATTTTATGCTGGTTGTTTCATAACAAGTATGCAATTTTGTTTTATGTACTCAACAAAATTAAATATTTATAACTAACATTCATACTTTTGCGATGTGTACATGTATTTGAACATGAAGCTTTACTTATTATGCATATTTTACAAAATGTACTGTACATGTAGATTTACATTTACTAAATTTGCAATACTGTGGTATAAATATAACTAATAAATAACAGAGGTGTGGGGATCCCAGGTTTAATTTAATACCTATTGTTTCGGCTTTGGCAACAAAACCAAATATTTATGTTAAAATGTCGTTCTAAATTATGTAATAGAAAGCCAAACACGTCCCATTCTAGTGCACGTGTACTATTAAAACCAATCAGGTAACACACCGCAAAAGATTTGATTACCAAACATTTAGCAAATTGAATAAGTTACCCTCCCCGCCATTCGTTATTTATGAATCTAAAGCTCTTAGAACTTCACCCCGACCTCATTAGGGGTTTGCACCCTTATTGGAGTCTTGCAATATGAAACAGGATTACATGGTGAATAAATGTCAATCAACATTCAATGTTTGCAATTTTAAAACTTCATTTTGATAATGACTTAAGCGCAACTGAAATCCTCTTAACTTTGTGTACCCGTTTACAGAGTATTTGAAATTTTGTAATTAAATTATTAAATTGGGAATGTTGCCCTTTGATGTTTATGAAGAGCGCCTTTCTGATATATTAAACGGTTTAATTATAGGGCGCAAAATTAAATACCAAGAATACATGTCGAGCACAAAATATTCAAGAACGTTGTTGATTGATTATGAATTCTATTTAAATAAATAGCAATAACATTTAAATTATTTCTTATTGATTTTCTTTGGATATATTAATATGTTTTTTTCATTTTATTTATATTTTGTTCTTGCAGGAGCACTTTCCATTAGTGTTTGTTAAATTACATATAATTAGAATATGTACAAATTAGTAGAATTTTATCTTGCAGTATTGGATATCGATTTTCTAAAATCAAGTGATAAATATATACATACATACCACAAATTAATGCAATCGTAACAAAATAAGTTAATCCATAAACTAGGTAAAATCGCCAGTGCTTTTGAACACATTGTATGCCATGACCTAAACCTCAATAACTGTCAATCGACCATTGAACACTTGCATTAATATACCTTCTGTAATCACTATTGTGTTCAAATCTAAGTGTGTTATACTTAAAAAATAGAAGTGGTTATTTTAAAGTGAATTCTTCCTCGTCTTTTACAATTCCTAGTTGAGGCAATCTGCCTACTCTGTGGTTCATTGCTTCTCTGGACGTCCTAGATGCCTCTTTCCTTTGGAACGGTATTTTATTATTGACTTTGATAACTTCCTTCATTTTTCTTTCAACGTTTGTTTTCAGTTTTCCTTTATTACTTTAGTTTGTCGTATTATTTTTGTCTGTGCATTTCACGGTTTTTGAGAAAATTTAACTTAGGAGTATTTCGATTTGATTAAAATATTGGTAATAAAAATGCTTGAGGTGCCCGCAGCAAATATTCTTTACTTGACCTTATCTCCACCGAGGTTCAAACCAGGAGCAATAACCGCTATTTGATTAAGGCCCCGGACTTCTAATCAGTCCAGTATGCAGCAGTCAGAAATTATAGTTATTGATATCTGAAATTTCAGTTAGCCAATCTACTGCGTAGTACGTCATTGCGCAGGTGGCTACACAGGAGTCACTTCCGGATGTTAATTGCGCTGTACCTCCGTGCAGTACGGGTGACCATTTGGGCTAGATCTCTAAACTCACTAGCTATCGGTTGTTCTGCCAGCACTATAATGTGTGACTTCTTATACTTCCTACGGATTCGGCTTTGTTTTTTATGTATTACTGTGGTTTTTCCAATTGGAACCTGTGGTCTTGATACTAAACGTTTTCTGCTACTTTGACAAATTTTCTAGTTTCATCTTTCTTGACGTTGTTTCTGTACTTTTATAATCTAATTCTTTGATCTAATTCTTGAGGTCTACAGGTAAAATTTTTCCAACTAGATGTTTGATGGGTTGCATAATTTCAAGGAGAAAGTTTTTATTATTATTATTTAAATTATTTTTAATAATTTTTTTATAAAGCCAAAGAAAAGGTTTTAATTTAATAAACATGCACTCTAGAACACACTAGGTAGTAAAAGGGTAAATTCTAAAGTTGATTTTTTCTTAGAATCTTGGTAATTTTCATCGTGGCCTAATTAGGCAATTAAAATAAAGCTGAGGCCAAATTAAGTTTTGACCTAAAACAGACAAAGTACACGGTAGTGATAATGTATGCAAGTATTTGCCACCTTACATGCTTTATTAATATAAAAAATATGTTTCAAGTTAACGAGATAGTGATATCGTTAAATCTTCTTCTTTAGATAGATTACACAGTTCGTGGGTAAACTGCTTTAATGCTATTTTGTCAATCAGTTTCTTAAGTACAATTTGAAAACAATCTTAAATGTTGGGATTGTTTTTTGTAGAAGATATCTTGAAAATAAAATGCAAGTTTGAACGTTTTGCCATGGCAATCTGAAATAATGTAATTTAGCTACTATTTTACTGGCATTTATACCTAAAAGTAGGTAAATAATGTTAATTAGAATGTAAGGTTGGATTTGGTCAAGATGGGAAGATGTAAATCAGTAATTTGATGTAGTTAAGTTAATTTTAGTTATCTGGTAGTTAGTAGTGTAGGAAAGATGTTTTGGTTGTCTTTTTCTAGTGACCTTGTTCTTTTATGTCAGTACAAGTGTCATATATCATTGGAAGGGGATTTTTTTGCAAATCTATTTATTTAATGAATAATTAACAGTTATAAATAATTGTGTGGTTATGTTGTATTTAGTTTTAAAAATTCTTTTGTTTGTAACCAAAAATATCACTATAGCCTTCTATTGTTTGAAAAAGGGTATAAACAGAACGACCATTTTATTAACAAACTCTTTCTAATTTTAGAACTTCCAAACAGTGCACACATGTTGAGAGAAAAATTAAAAATTTTAAGCTGATGTGAGTTTGAAAAATGTAAACAAAACAAACGTCAAAAATGTTAGATTATATTTTGTTGAAATGTCAAAGTGTGAAATAATCATCGAAGATCTTTGAATTTGACTATTTTTTTAAATAATAATTGCATTTAATTAATATAATATAATATATAATATAATCAGTGCAGTGAATTTATTTTGTGGAATAATATTTAATTACGAGAAGAAAATTTTATCTGGATAATGGAACTTTTAACCTTAGTTATAATTTGAATGTTGAAAGGGAATTTTAAAAAATTATTCATTAAATGGATTTACCATACTTAAAACACGCAGTTGGATTTTAATTTTATTTCTTAATACTATTTATCTGGTTATTATTTGAAAAAGAGGTAGGTGGTTGTTGTTCCACCATTTTAGTATTTAAACCATATGGAAAACAGAGGATTTCCGTTTTGGTAATAATTTCAGTTGGCAAACTGTTGGCGCCAAATATTAGTTTCATTAAAAAATTTAAGGTATTTATTTAATTTTAATTAAAAATTTAGTAATTAAGATTATGATGATGCCAGAAATATTACTACTCGGATAAAAGGTATTTTTTGTCTTAGGATAGATTTTTCATTTGTTCATGGTATCCGAAATTATTTTTTTATATTTTAATTCTTTTGTTGTTTGTTGTTTGTGTTTACTTATAAATAAGTTTTTTGTCATTTCAATTTAAAGAAAATTTGGTTTATATTGTAAACATTACTTGTGTGTCCTAGATCTACATTGATTTAGTGCCCTATTCAAGCGACCCATATGAAGGTCTCAGTGTGGTAGAGTTTTTGAAGTTCCACTACGCTTTTAGTTAGCCGGAGCATTTTTTTATGGTAGAGATAGGTGGTTTATAAGTTGTATCCTATCATCACTGTGCTACTATCGAAGTCTGCTGTATAATTTGTTTGTACTCTCATATAAATCAATTTATTTGTATCAATATCAATCATAATAACTTGTTGCCCGAACCCGGGTCCATCCTAATTATATACAGTAATAACAATCGTAACACTATGTAAGAGTAACTTTAATTTTATTTTATGGTTAAGGTAAAGGTTATTTTACCTAGGGTGACCCTAAGTAAAATTAAGAAAGGAATACACCTTTTCTAGCTTATAAACTGTTATAAACATCCCTTTATTAAACAGCTATGTTTAATATAGTGCATAAGTATCTCCATTATTTAAATATTATTTCTTATTATTTCATTATATTCAATCATAAATCCAAGGCAAATAACTGTAAAAATATATTTTCTTTTACTGAAACTACTTAAAGCTACAGAAGTTTTACATATTTCGTCTAGCGATAAAATAAGAACTGACTAGGCTTCTTAAACTCCTTAGACACCTCTGCGAATCCATTGTAATACCAGTTCACAGAAATAGATATGCTATATTTCGCAATTCAAAAGGTAATGTAAAAGCGTTTTTCATCCAATTGCATACAAAATTTATTAAATGAAATGAAGATGCTAATACGTTTTTTCAAATCTTTTTGGTAACAGAGTTGCCGTGCCTTAACTGCTAACGCTATAATACGTCTTTGAAATAAATTGTAACGGTCTAAGAGGATGTAATCTAATGTTTCTAGAAGTTCCGGTTATTACTTTAAGGATTTTCCTTAGTGACGTATAATATGTAAGAAGAAATTGTAGATATAAGAATTCCTTCTATTTTATATAGTACCTTTGAATATTAACAGTAAAGTAGAGCCCATGTATCAGACTAGGATATTTTATTGCACTGATAATAATGTTAAAGTTGTAAAACTGATTTAACTTAGTAAAGTTTGTTCTGTAGCGGTACAAGTTCTAGGCTTGAAACTTATAAAGTATTCATTGTTTTCACTTCCACGACTATTTATAAAATATTTGTAATTATCAGTTTGAGAAACATAAAGGTAAAAAAATAAAATACTGAAACTACTTCCATCAGTTAGAGTAAAGAACTTTTATCAAAGTTAAGTATGTAAGAATACTGGTATTTTCCACTTGAAGGTATCTTCCAGTACTTTAGCAGACTTTTGTATTAAAATACATCTTCTAGATTTAGCCACAGCTAAAATACTAATAAAACGAATATACGAGGTAAGCGCCATAAATTTTCAGCCTGGCAGGCTTCTACAGGTGCCAACATATTCAAACTTGGTTGCGTCAGAGTTGACCATGTAAGAGGCCTACACAAGGTTTATCTCACTCATTTCTACAATATGTAGAAAAATGAAGAGTTACGTTTGCATATTTGTAAATTAACAATAGTATAGTGTGTATATATAAATGTTGTTTTTGCTGCATATGTGTTGCACTAAAAGAAGTAACTAGAATAGTTTTTTCTAGTTATAATTCTCGAAGTTTTTAGAATTACTTTAGTTCTGTTAACATCTATTTTCTCGTCCACCGGAACAGAATTACGGCTTGAACCAAAACAAACACCTACTGTAGACTCATAGGTGAACTACCCTGAAACTCTTTGTTGGTTCTTCCAAAACAGCATGGATTTATATATTAAAAAATTTTCTCTGCAGGTATTACCAGTAGCGTAGAGTTCTTATTTGCTGACTATTGCCATAATGCAGATTTGTTAAAGTTGTGTCTCGATGGCTGGACATTATTTTATAGAAATTAATGAACAATGAACAAACGAACTAAAACGAGCGTGAACACGCACAAACGCCCGCGTATAGACAGACACGAATAATCTGAATGAAAGAATTACTGTGTGTTCACGTTCCGATCGATATCCAAAACTCATTTAGGGCGTGAGTATAAATATGGATTTCATAATAGATTTCAAAAGTATTTCAAAGAAAAGGAACATTTTACACATATCTAATAAAGTCCAGAACTAAATTATGTGATCACTACATGTCAAAGAATTGCTTATTACACTTAATTAACGTTGTTGCCACGAGCGTGCAATCTGTGAAATAAAATACCGTCCACATCTGACATGTGTAACGTGTTCAAATTTTCAATTTTATAGAAATGCAACTTTATATGCATTAATGGTAAAAAAAACCTTAGTACGGTCCTGTGTAGTTCACATCATATTTCAGTTGGATTAAAAATGCAGACGATATTAATTTCAAATTAAATGGTGTTCTTTTAATACCAAAGGTTACCCTAAAATGTTTTCGTATAAGCTGAAATTCCTTCTATAATAAAATCTACTAATAACATTGTACCGATAATGATAGAAAACTAATATTGGCTTTTTAACAAGGGAATAAAATGTCTGAAAACGCATTAAACCCTAAATTTATAGATCCTGTACGTGGTATTTTCAATTTATATGAACAGATTTTTCTAATTGCAGACACATAAAAAAGCATCATGTGGCCACCTACAAAATATCGAGTTACTCTCCAAGACGCAGATTTTAGGCGGTAGTGTCCCGCAAATTTAAACGGAATATTTTAGAAGTTTTCTTACGCAGTTATTTCCTGATTGGTTGTAGAAATATTAACTTCGTTCGGATAGGTTGATTTAAATTCCCACTTTCTTAAACAAATAATTCTTATAAATAATATAAATTCTTACAGAAATAATAATTTTCGTAACATAACTTATGAACTTTCCGTTAATTATTGCAGCATCTTTACCAATATTCCATGTTCTTCAAGTTTATTTTTTTCAAGTTATAGTTTTTATGTTAAGTGCATAATAAGGCCTTTTTTGTGAAAGCGAATTTTGGTGTATTTTAATATACTATAGTACTGTATCGATTTATCCAGGAGTAACGAACATACTGTTTAATAGAAGTAAGTTTGATGCTAGATTTTATTAGAACTATTATTATGAAAGCTGTTTGTTAGTTATACAATCGTCTTACTAAAGATCTTTATGAGAAATTTATTAACATTGTTCTTATGATTTTTTTTATTTGAAACAATTTATCATTTTGTTTACGAATAAAGGAGGACTTAAAATAATTATTGCTGTGATAATATTGGACTGTTCACTTGCGAAAGTCTTTAAAGTATTTTAATTAGTTTAATACTAACGTAATTAAACATGACCAGTTATTGAATTCAATCAATATAACCAGTATTATTTTCTCTTTGCGAATACTGAAGTTTAAGTATTTGCAAGCAGATGGCGCCCATATATTTTTCTATTATGTCTATTACCTCTTATTTTTCTTTTCAATTCGTAAGCTATGAAAATCAGAACCTACACCTGAATAATAATTTGATATTAAGAGATCTTAAAAGTCGGAGCATTACAGTAAGTATCGTTTTTATGCGCCTTGCAGTAAGTATTTAGATTGTGAATTTTTTAAGGTTACAGTGACGTCCATCGCGCGGCGTATCTTATGTTTAGTATTTTCAGTAAAGTAATTTCAGTAGAGTAACAAAAAAGCGTTGCTACGCATGCACAAACGAACAACAACGTTTATTTTGTTTGATATAACAACAGAGCGACGGATGGCTTTGCCGTTGTTCAACGTTGTTTGTTCGTGTTCGTCTGTGGTTGTTGTCGCGTACACACTATTCGAATGCTTCGAATGTGCGTTCTTAGTTGTGTACCAGTCTTAAGTTTTGCGTCTAATGTAGGCCTTATACAGGGTGTGCAAATTGTAACTCACATTGGCAATAACTTCTTAAATGTTAGTTCTATCAAAAAATTCATTAAAGAAGTTTGTTCGGCGAATTATGCTCTATAGCAACATGAATTTCAATTTCTTCTCGCCACTCAGTTTTTCCTGTTATGGCTGTCTTAATTTTTGTTCTGTTTATGAAACTATCTTTTAACGAGAGCTACATAACAAAAATCTAAAAAAGTTTCAAGTTTATTTAGTATAATAGTAACATGTGGTTGGTGTGTTTGAAAAACTTTTTTAAATTTTGTTGTAGAAATATTTTGCAATACGTTTACCCTGTTTAATGGTTTCTTTATAGTTTTCCTATTTACGGCTTTTTTTGGCATTAAGTTGAATTTTGTAACTGGGTAAGACATGTTCAAACTGAACTTTCTTGACGAAAATAAGTACAACTAGCATACAAAAACTTTTTACATGACTGGTCCGGTAAGGATTTAATTCCTGCCTCAATAGGAGTCATGAAATTGATCGCCTTGGAAGTTCTCCCAACATGTCAACTATTCCTATAAATTACCAATTTTTTTCTTATTAACTATTCAACAGTCAAAGTTTTTGTTAAAAAAATTGAAAAATCATAAAAAGCCCGGGACTAGTGTAGTTCATGGCCGGTGTCATTGGAATAAAGTCCGAATACGAGGACGGCGAGGGGGAGGGTCAAAGTTGAAGATTTGGCCTTTTTGATATATTTGTTTAATGTACCTCGGCGAGCGTAGAACCGACCCTCCGACGAACAGGGGGATTTGCAAAAAATTAGTAGCTATGGCGACGTTTGGCGTTGCCCACTGATCATTTTGAGCTTCAGACAATTTTGTTTGGTTCCATAGACGTCTGGTAGGGTGGAGGTGTATGGTCGGGAGTTTTTGCGAGATATCTTCATTAAAATCATTAAGTGGTTAGTCAGGGCGAGCCTGTTTACAGCTGCACTAAAAATATTTTTTGCGATGTACAGTGGCGTAGGAAGAGGAGGCAACCTTAAATTACAATGGTCATATCTCAGAAACTGTAAGGCCTACTGCGACGGCGTGAAATTTACATATCCATGGCTTGGTGAGCAAAATTTTCGATAAAGATCAAAATACAATATAATTGTCCTAGGGTTGCGTGTTGTTGCGCCTTCGCAACAGTTGAACACTTCATTCAACAAAAACACGTCGATTTAGTATGTTGAGAAGACAAATGTTTCATTGTAACCATTTCTCGAACAATGGTCAGGGGCAAATTTCAGATAGTTTTAAAACAAATAATGACAAGGTTGCATTTTCCGATCGTGATTCGGGAGCGGCAGGAAAAGACGATACGCGATATTCGAACCAGATACGGTTTCTGGACGATTCCAAAACATACTAAATGTTTCATTTTTAACGTATTCTAGCCTGGGTGCAACCTATTGTTAAATTATACTTTATGGTTATTTACTGTAATATCTGAAAACTTAAAATTTACGGTGTACCAATCACAGTCGAGCTCGATTTAGTATATTGTATTCTTTAACGCACCGTTAAGATTTTACCTGTTTAAGCACTACCTGCTTTTTACTTAAGTAAAAAAGACAAGTGCTTAAGATAGTGCAGATCACATCTTCGTAATCAGCGCAGACTAGCAGGAATCCCAAATACTAAACTTGTACAAGGATGTTGTATTTATGTACCTTAAAACTCAACATTGAAATGTAAACTAGGTAAGGTATAGTAAAATTATTGAAGGCAATCTATGATTCTTAGACGGTGTAACATTACGTGAGAGAAAGAAATCTCATTTTTCAGCACAACGGAACACACTGTTACGAAAAACCTATAAAATAATCTATTTCTAGTAGTTCACCATAATTAACGATTACCTATTGCTTACAGGAACTTTAAATATCACGAACTCGAAAGTTTACACGACAAGGGTATTTATGCTCTTAGCTCGATATATTACTAATTATTATTAATGTGTATTTACCATTAACATTGGCAGTATGGCGATACTGTAATGACCTCTTGTACCATGACACACAATTAATAATATAAATCATTACATTTTGTTTATCCATTCGAGAATATGATAAAGACAAGGTCAATAGATTCAAATATTTAGCTATACTTAATAGACCAGCTACTGTTGTAAATATTATTACTGAAAAATATTTAGTTACTTTAGATTACGTATTCTAAATAAAAACTGATAATTTTGTTGTACATAAGATTGTTAAAGTAATAACAATGTTCAAATCAACATAAAGCACATGCAATGTACCTAAGTAATATCTTCATCATCAGCAAAACTTCACCCATCCACAAAATAATAATTGCATTCAGAAAGCAATTTCTATCTGTTAAAGTCCCATTCTGAATTTCTGAACATCCGTTTTTTCCTGATAACTCAAGATAAATTAAGAAGTATTAGTTCCACCATTTCAAAACTGCAGTCTACTATTACAAAACCCCCTATTTTTTAATAAATTTCAATCAGCAACTTACTCGGAAGGCACACCCTCCAAAATAGTGCAGTTGCGTGTAATCTTGAGACACGTGACTATAGAATTGTTGGTTCGTGTGGGACATACAAACACCCTTTTTGGACAATGCAATAAAAAGGCCGACTTCCTCTACACATGTATGCAATGCTTGGCTTTGCTCCAAGCGCATTCACATAGGCGCGTATGAATGCTCTAGTGACGCAATAACCGCTCTATACAAGCAGGGTGGAACTACATCCGATATCCCTATATAACTGGATTCTTTTCTGTTTCTGGATATTGCATGCTTTCTATTAAAGGGAAATACATTGGAAATATTGGATGTTTTAATTTCTTTGTGTGATAGTGTATTTGAAAACCTAACTACTCTCCACAAGATTAACGATCCGCGAATTTTAATTTTACTAGCATATCTTTTACAAAAAAGTATATTGTTGTATCCGAATAAACTCTCGTATTTACGCATGTGTCAATTTAAGTATTTTATAGCTGCACTGCATTCAGCATCCTACAAATAACAAGCAAATAACTGATAGAGCTGTGTATGTCATTAGCTTTCCAGTTAGAGCTCTTGTAAGCTATTCCACTGTATAATATGACGGATATGTTGGTTAACGTTGTAGTCCTGTATCCTTCAAAATTAATTAATTACTTTTAGATATGGTATAATAACTAACATGTTTCGGATAATTTCATACTTCACTACATTTAAGAGCATTTTCATGTAATTACTTAAATGTCTATCATAATTTCTACTGAAAGAGTTCATGAAACATGCTAAAATAGTTAAGTTATGTAACAACATAGGTATAGCACTTATTTTATTGATCAGGAAATAAAACCACCCCTAAATGACGTCTATAAACCTACATTCAGTAGTGATTCATATGTTACAAGTCGTTAGGTTCCGTCACAGTAGTTCAATCGATTACGTATTTATCAACTTTTATAGCACTATTTTCTTGAAAAATGAATATTGACAAGGCATGTTTGATAATGAATTTTCTTCTAGCCTAACTTTTACTAATCGATTTGATATAAAACTCGGTATAAACTAAATTGTTAGACGTTTTGGTTCAACTTTTATGTGAGTATGGTTTATAAATTTTTATAGAGGCATTCGATTTTGGGGCTTATCTATATATGGATAACAGGAAAAGAAGTCACTTACACATACATAAATGCATAATATAGTAATACAAATGATTAAAAATTGTTTGCTTTCAACATCAGTAATATGACGTTAGTTACAAATGTCATAAAATTACTTATCAAACAAGTAAAGAAAAATTATTGTAGTCATCTTCACACTTATTCAATGCTCTTTTGAACTATATGTTGATCGTTTAGTCTTAAAAAGAACATTTTTACAATAAACGTCTCCTAGAAAGAGTTGTAAACAAGTAAACAAATTTTATATTAAAGAAATTATAATCATAATATATTCAATTATTACAGTGTTTAAAAATTGGAAAATTATTTTAAAAATGCTGTAAAGCAAAAAGGTATTCGGAAATTATTTATGATAGTGGAATTGCTGTAACACCAAGATTGGAACACATATCTCGTGCAAATTTTTCTGAGATATCATTTGGATGAAAATTATGGTTTTATTTATGCTTGGTATAGTATCTCTTAATGAAGGTATCATTGTCTGGTTGTATAAAGAAAGGAGTGGGAATTTTCTGAGCATTACCGGAATGTTTGTAATGTGGGGCTAAAATAAAGTGCTAATTAATTTAGTATCGAAACTTGGTTAATTAAAGATAATATTATCTTATCTGTAAAGTAAGTTGCAAATTTGATTAATGACTGAAGTTTATCAGATTACATAAAATTAAAATTTAATTAATATAATAAAATAAATTATAAAATTCAATAATTATAATTTTCGGTATTTCAATAATAATCGTTATTTTATACTTTTTCTGAAACCCACTTAATGAATTGTGTAAACTCCCAAAAAGATTACCTTTCTTGAAACTAACATACTTACTTTACTTACTTACAAATTGTGGAATAAAGATTATATGGAAATGTGGATTATGTCATGGATTTTAGTCGATATCCGTTGATATTTACTAAATACAATTGTAATAGTTAGTCAAACTTAGACAAAAATAACAACAGAGGTAGTTTAACTCAGCACGATGAGTGTATACTAGAGTGGTTCTTGTTTGGCCATGTTGGAATTTCGGTTTTAACGGGAGCCCATTTTATTCCAAAAAACACAAAAATTATAAGACCAAAGCGAACTTTATAACTTCCTATCTCTGTTCTAATCATTCGCAGTGACTAGGAGAAGTTTCCTATTTAAACTGTACACTGTTTTTCAATCCTTACGTGTATGTTTGATCACTGGAACAAAATGGTGGGAAAAAACTTAAAAATTAATTTTAGGCAATTAACATGCATCAATCCTAGTTGAACAGTGCATTATTTTGAGTTTACCTGAACATCGTTTGAAAAACCGAATGTCCCAAATATTTCTTTACCTAAAACGAAATTTTTGTTTTTTTTAATTAAATGGGCACTCGGCAAAACCCAAATTCCAACATGAGCCAAATAAAAGCCACTCTAGTTTATGAACACCATTTTTTTTTAATAAATCACAATCAGTTTGGAGATGTAAAATACAAGAATAGATTAAATATTACCTATATTGTAATTATTAAAATTGTATTAATAATTACAATACGAGGCTGAGGGTTGATAATGGATATAGAAAAAAAATAAATTTTCCAAGAATATAGATTGCTATGGGGTAATGTACAAGGTGTTTCACTTAAGATTCATAATCTCTGGACACGTGATAGTACTTGTCAATAGGAACAAACAATCCTTATGCTGATTTTGATTTTACGCACATCGAAAAACTAAAAAAGTCAACTTTTGGAAACTGTCGGAGATAATAGTCAAAACAAACTGTGACATTACGTAAAACCAGTTGCATCAATGTATCATATATTACATTGAAAGTCCAATGAGGTACATCCAGCTGCAAATTCTATTCTTAAACCAATGACCATCCGCCCACTTTTCAAAAACAATTTTTTCTCGGTTATTATGAAAGATGGTCACTAATCATATTAAGCTTTTTATGTTGCATTTTACGTGTACTATTACCTGTCCAGAGGATACGAATCTTAAGTAAAACACCCCGTATAAATAAGGTTTGTTGTTTTGAATCTTGAAAAAGAAAGAAATAAAATAGTTTGTAAAAATATTAATATTATTAAAATACAATTGAAGTAATTAGAAATCATACAAGGTGTCCCACAATGCCGTTTACACGCAATATCTCCCTTATTTGAAAAGATAAAGAAATCAACCAAAAACTATTGTGAATTACTCAAAATGGACCTTCAGAAAACATCCTTACCCGCTGGTTGCATAGCAACGTTTAAAAGATCATGCCAACTTGATAAATTTTTCAAATTGCACTCTCTGTTTTTTTTTCACGGAAATGTATTCTTCACTTCATTCTGCATACGGTAGTATGCCTTACTTTATTATCTAATGTGAATTTAGGGGTTGAAAAAAATATTTTTTATAAATTGCACACTTCATATTCACTAACTAAATTATTTATTCAAAAAATATTATTAGAGCCGTGTCTATAAGAGAACTACTGAGGCACTTTAACGCTCGTGTAGAGTCCACGGGAGGGCATTTTGAGCATTTGGTTTAAGTTTAAGATAAATTCAATTTATAAAAAATATTTTTTTAACTCCTAAATGCACATTAGATAATTAACAAAAGCATACTACCGTATGCAAAATGAAGTTAAGAACACATTTTCGTGAGAAAAACAGAGGGTGCAATTTGAAAAATTAATCAAGTTGGCATGATCTCTGAAATGTTGCATGCAACCAGCGTTTAAGGTGGTTTCTGAAGGTCCATTTTGAGTCATTCGCAATAGTTTTTGGTTGATTTCTTTATCTTTTCAAATAACGAAGATATTGTGTGTAAACAGAATGTTTTTATAACACCCTGTATATAAAAACGTTTTATATAATAAAAGAATATTATCAAAAGCTTCTTACTTATGATGTCAACTTGAAACGTACGTACATGCAGGGATGGTTATTAGAAAAGTAAATGTTTTCCAGTAATAAGTATATATCAACAATAGTTGATACATGTCAGTAAGTGAAGACAGTAGCCATCTTTTATTTGGAGCTATACCTGTGAGAAAATTATCAGCAAAAGGTCATCGTAGGAAGGTTTGAGTAAAAAAAATAGGGGATGGTAAAAGGTATATGCTACAAATGAATGAATTGGAAAAACATCTTAAAGTATCAAGAAGTTAAAAAAATAATTTAGTATCCTTCATACAATTTCACTAACTGTACCAAGGAAGAGATGTTATAAATTGAAAATATGTACATTAATACAGCTAAAAAGTCAATAGAAAAAGTACTTAATCAGCTGTAGACAGAATCTGCGAGGTTGCTAGTTGCTGAAACATATTGGAAAATATAAAACAAAATATCAATAACAAGTAGTATTTATTTAGTAAATTTTTATCTGTTCATCTTATCCAGTTGGGTAGCCTTCTGTAATGTTATTTTAAAATTAAACTAAATATGCTGATGAACGAATTATTAACAGAGAAATATTAAAGATAACTAAGTTAATTAACATCTAAACTAATTAAAAACATAAATTATGTACTATCAATAAACTTAACTTAATTTATTTAAAGGTTATTTATTTATTTAATTAACTAGATTATTTATTTTGAATACACAGTTATTTATTTACGCTGAAGGCATCTCTATTTAAATTACACTATCACTAATTTAATAACGCCTCCTGTGCGAATATCACCCTTTATATCACCGCCGAGTTTTTTAATATTCCCGTGTTCGAGAGGGCGTCGCAACGAAATGTTTCGTTCATTACACTACTTTAATGTTGACGTTTCCAAAAAAATATTTGACACTTCTCAAATAAGGTTCTCAGCTTGTCAAATAGTTATTGAATATAATAAGCATTTTTAGGATATCTAATTCAAAATGTTGCACGAGTAATTGCAATGCAAGAAACCTTGCATTGAAATTTTTTCTAAATAAAATACAAAAGTATATAGTAATACAATAATAGTTATTTATGTTCCAAGAGACCTACATAAGTGTATTAATGCGAGCAAGTAGCCGTTTGACTAGTGAGCTGCTAAACGAGGTCTAGAAGCCTTATGAAGCCGATAAAACTATGGATGTATTGCAAGTATATTTGCCGACAATAGAAAATACAATTTTATCTATTTCTAAATAAAAAGGCTTTTATCTTGGTGCTTTTAAGCAATTAAGTTTGAGGTTTACTCACTAGTGAGTAGAAATAACTTTTTATCTGCTTAGTCAATAGTACTCAGTCATTAGGCAAAAAGTGGTGTTTGGGTGTCAAACCTATTACTGTCAAGAACTACAGTGCACGAAATACAGTATAGAACGACTAACTTGTTCATTTTAAATTAGTAAATCAACCCATTAGTAAGTTTACAAGATCAGTCGGCATGTATTGTGCAAGTTCACCGTTATCTGCATGACCTGAAACTACTCCATATGAAATTTACCTTGATCTTTCAATATGTGTCCGTTTATCAGTAGATATCTTTGATGTCCATTCCAATAAGATACATTATTTTTACCATTAGAAATGTCCGATTCTTTATTATATCTAATATCAAGCTTTTCAAGAGTTTTGATTTTGTTACTTTTGATATACGATATTTCTGAAGCATTCTTCAGCCGTTTATCTAAATACTTTTTGCTTATATATTGTTATTTATAGATTTTTCTTTTTCCCAGTTTGGCTACCTCGCTTGTATTTTTTGTTAAATTTAATAAACTATTAAAGCTTTTGCCGGCCGCGGCCTTTAAACCGATTTAGTTACGTTTGTAAAATTATATTTGTTTAAAAACAGATTATTAGAAATTATTTTTCATTGTTAATAGAACACTACATTTTCCATTATAAAATATGGGAAATCAGTTCCTTATGAAATAGCACATTGTCATTTTTAAATTATGCAAGAATAATAATTCTTAGCGACCTTATTTTATCCTGAAACTGTAATTTTAATGCATTTTATCCAGCTGAGAAACTAGACTACGTTACGTTGTTGACATTTAATTAATTTTAGCACTAATGTATGTACCCACATTCTTCCGTATTTTTGCTGCTCATCGTAAAGGCTATTTGCTAAAGGGAATCTCTATTAGTTTTAATTTAATTAGAAGTTTAAAAGTTTGTGAACAAATATTATTGAGATGATTATTTTTCGTCCTTAATTCTACTGTTTGTGCAGCTTTTTTATTAGTGAGTTAAGCTACTTTTATGTACGTACATAGACGCCCGCAGATATTTTTCCGGGGGAGGGGGCAAGCCTAGAAATAACGGCATGTTAGGGGGGGCAAGCTTAGAATAAACGACATGCTAGGGGAGGCAAGCCAAGAAAAAAACGACATATTACACAAAATTTTCTTCCAAAATTCTCCTCAAAACTTCCATGGGGGGCCAGTACCCCTCCTTGGCCCCCTTCCGGGCGCCTATGTGTACGTATGTATTAAATCTCACTTATGCCTGTGTCAATTACTTATAATCTTTGTCAAGACATATTTTTAATGGAAGAAATTAACAAATCATTAATTCAAAGAAGTCCATTAATTAATTTTTAGAATATTTGTACCAAACAATAAGATATTAGTTAGAGTTTTCAGTATTGTGATTCACGTCATACTCATTTCTGGAAATACTAATCGAGATGAGAAAACGTTCGTTGTCGGAAGAATTCTACCCCTAAAAGTCAATAATTATAGATATTACAATCTAGCAGTAGCAATTTTTGACTTTGCTTGGTGTATCTATCTATCGATCTACCAAGTATTTTAGAAAAGTTATATTTTAAATCAAACAAGTGCGCTTATCATAATAACTGATTTAAAATAAAGTGATGGTAAATATCACGCCTGTGAGCCTGCAAGATCGTTTGTTTACACTGCTTAAAATGTTTATGAATCAAGGTTCTACATATCATGTAAATTGTTATCGAATCCTGCGATTATGTACAGTACATCATTTTTGCGAATCTTTATAAGGAGAAGAATATCCAAGGATTGTAAATCGACATGCAAAAATGATATGGGCAACCCTCTATTACGACTATGTTTTTAACTAGCGATGTGCAGAAGTAATCTTCTGTTTATCAGAAAATGTACAGATAGGATAGACTTATAGTTAGAGGCTCAATATTAAAACTTAATATCTTAAGCTTCTCAAGACTCACAGCTGTTGACATCCGGTACGTAGAATTTTCCTGTTATTATATTTTTGAAACACACTGGTCTGTTAAAAAAAGCATTTCTGAACATAACCATGGTATTTAGTGAAATTCAAAGTAGCTGGAATCCTGGAATAGCTGGAATTAATAGGCTCGTTGTGATACTGGAAGCAGTTTAATAATAACTACAAAGCTATATAGGTAAAACATCTAATCTGTACCTTTGTGTAGACAATAGAATTAACTTCAATACAATGTTAGTGTAAATTTATTTACACTCTAAAACAATTATATCTTTAATCATTTATGGTAACTGTTTCACACTAAAACAGTCAAATTTCTAATCGTTACGGAGTAAAACTTTACTCTTGAATTTTGAATCTTTTGCTCTACATGGGAAAAATATTGCCTATTTAGAGTAGATTGTTATAAAACTTTTGTATAATTTGCTTTCTATTTAAATTTAGATTATAGGAAGTATTAAAATTAAGAGTGAAAGTAGTGTAGTTTTCTTTATTCGGCAATAAAAGAAGTGATTTATTTTGTATTGCAATGCAAACATACATAGAAGTATACATAATTAAAACATAATAATGTATTAAAAAATTTATGCACAGATGCATTATAATTAGACTATTATTGATAGATCTATCTAAACATAACTGTCTCTTTATGCCCCAAGGGCCTCTTTATGATCCGACGGGCAATAATGAAACGTCAATTAAATGTCAGAGCTGTATTTGTAGAACTTGATTGGTTCTTAATATAATTTGTAAACTTATCACCAATGAAAATAAGCTGAAATTAAGTATTTTAGATAGTAACTATAGTAACGTACTTCGTATATATGCACATAAGTATACGTACAGCGGCTTGATGTAACCTACGTACTCATTTAATTATATTTTTTACACAATAATAGATTTGAGATAAAAACAATCTGTGCATAAAATAGTGTATGCATTTCGGGCATAACTTGCTTTTATGGCCCTACAGCCTTTTCCTAGCCCTCGGCTGACGCCTCGGGCTAGAAATAACGCTTCTGGCCATAAAAGCTTCTTTATGCCCTTAATACATAAATAACTATTATAGTCCAGGCTCATAATAGTTCGAATACTTCTGTTTTTGTTAAAGGACACCCCGGAACCTTTACTTCAAATTTTCTCTTGGTCTACGTATTGTTGTTAATTTTTACTAGAGCCAAGTTTCACTGCCCCTGCTCCATGCCAACTTCCATGAAATTCTACGCTTGTACTTACCTGATTTTGCAATATCTTTATTTATTGTTTTTAAATAAAATACTGAATATGCATTTTATGTACTTTATTTGTAATTATGAAAATAAACGAAGCCGAATACAGCTGCTGCTTGACGCCATTTTTTGTAAGTGTCGTTGTATTGCTTCTCACACAGACTTCTCTTGTTAAATACACTGTCATGTGTATTGTTTTGTCTTAGTGAAGTAAAATTTAATACTTTCGATGATAAATTACACTAGATTGGTACCAATTTGTTTTATTTGCTCTAACTATAGTATCATGAACACTAACAAAAATTCTTTTACCAATTTAGATAACGTTATAACGGCTTCTTCTGTCTTAAAATAATTATAATTAGAGTATATTTTTTTATACTTTAACAGTAAAATACTATTAGACGCAATATCCAAACTATTCAAAGTTTCTTAACAATATAGAGAAAATAGGTTTCATTAATGAAGAATTTGTTTATCATAAGAATAGAGCGAAAAAAAAGTTTTTTCTACTCTAAATCTTAACTCTAATGTCTTTACCCGGTACTCTAACAATTGCTCATGGTGCTAATTTTTTACTGTGTACCAAACAATGTTGATAGAAGAAGAAATTAAATATTAAACCGATTAAAATAATGAAATTACCAATTTTAGTTTACGTTTTAACAAACCTTCTCCACGCTAGGCCATGTCCCTGAAGGAACTGCAAAACGCTAAATATATATTTTTTTGTTATAAACCTTACGGTGTATTTGATGATATTCCAATCTGATCAAAGATCAATGAGTAACTTTGTTCTAACCTAATGTAAATATGGTTTAAACAAAGGTCCTTTTCGTTAATACACATTTGAATTCCAATATCTAACTACACTTAACTACATGTGTACACACTAACCTAATCATTGAACTAACTCGAAGGGTTTAGTTCTCTTAAATCTTCTCACTAGGTTGGTGTTGTCGAGGAGCTGGATACCCTCGACATTCATATAATAAAGTAGGCTTTGTTCATGACTAGTGACAAATCTTGGTATAGTTTTTTTAGTAACAGTTTCCATTTCAAGGTTCCTATGGATGTTACTGTTTCGGCTATATCATGGGAATCCACGATGTTCTTAAGTATCTTGTCCTGAAAGCGTTGAGCGATCTAAATGTTGCTGCTGCTGGCACGTCACAAAAGTTGTATGCCATCTGTCCATGCAGGTGTCACAGGTTTTAATATTTGCTTGTAGAAGAGTAGTTTATTATATAGGGACAACTTGGAGTATCTTTCGAGCAACCAGTACATTTTCTTCTTGCCTTCATTCAACTTATTATGCCATATTTTGGTCCAGGTTTAATCTGGTCTAGGGTTGTTTGGAGCTTTCTAGAAACATCCTCATGGTCATTTCCAAAAGCAATAATTGCAGTGACATTGTCAAAGGTAGCGATTGTATTATGTTCATGGCCGGCATGTTTCTACTATAACAGACTTGGCCTAGTACGTTACCCTGTGGCATTTCTGTCTTAATTTATTATAGTTCAGAAAAAGCCTTTTCTTGTTTTATTCTGAAGTAAGTACCTTTCTGATAGATAGGACTCCAAGATGTACGGGTATTGCTGTGGCAGAAACATGTTCAGCTTGTGAAACAGGCCCATACTTCATGCCATACTTCGCCAGATACTATCGAAAGCCTGGGCTACATCTATGAAGATACAGCAGACATTCGAATAACTTCTCAATAATTTATGTGATCCCATGAACTTGATCAGTGGTCGAATGATCTTCTTTGCTTTTTCTGGTTAAATAAGTTTTATAACGCTCTTTTCTTGTATTGGATCAATCCAGCCCTGAGTATTATATCCTTCATTGAACTGGAAAACCAGCGTTAGATGTTCTGCAAATCTGGAAACATGTTAGTTAGCTAGTTAATTATTAGTTCAATGTAGTTAGTTTAATGTTCAACGTTAGTTCACCGTCGTCATCTAACTGTTTTTCAGTTCTTAGTCGAACTGAGAGGTTTATCAATTCTTCAAATTTAATTTTAAAACTCTGCCAATCCGTCAAATGCTTGGACTAACTTCAGGGTACTTTCTTTCTGTAATACTTAATGTAAGGAGTGTGGCCGAATGATCAAAGTTTGTGTTCCAAGCCTTTTCTACATACAGATAATTTACTGACATATTTCTAATAATGCAGTCTGTTAGATCAGGAATCTTATTTGGGTCAGTGGGCCAATACCTTATGTTGGCTATTTGTAAACTTAAAATGAGAATATTATTAAGAATTATCTTATTAATCAGGGTAATCTAATGGCGATAATATTAAATTCTTATAGCATTTTGTCCAAACCGAAAAGTCAGAAACCTATTATTAAGTAGGTATCTAGCTAGCGATCGTATAAAGCTTGAGATGCTTAAAACGAGCTTAATGACAGAGTAAAATTAATATTCGTACCTAATATACAGCTGTAGAATATTCAACTTTCATAAATTTTCTGCATAAAGTGAACGCTGAAGTCCATAAACTTTATCACTTCATCATCTAGCTGAGCTTTCCAAAATAAAACAAAAATTACGATGGCAATTATTCTCGATGCAATCACATACATAGGTAAGTTTCTATTAGCTATTTCCATACTAAAGCAATATATCAAAAGTTTGGACCATTAGTTGTGATCGGCGCCAGATATCGCCGAATTACAACTGGCCGTATGTTTTATAATCATTGATTTTCCCATTCAATGTATTAAATGCAGACTATAATCCACCCTGCAAATAAAATGGGCGGTTCGCAGTGATTTCAATACTGTTAAGCTGGTTGGTCGATGTACTATCGTACATCCTCGGAGTGAAAAATGTTTGATTTGAATCATGACTGTTTGCATTTAATTAAAGAAAATCGCATAATTCTAAAATCACGATTATTCGGATTTGTCCAAAAAGCGCTTTTGTCATGTTTATTCTTGTTTATTAAACCACGAAGAATTTAATGGTTGTTCGCAAATACCTGCATTACTCGCGAGCTGTATAACAGGTATTTATTAATTAAAGAAATGGAATACACACATTACACATGAATTCGAAGCTTTTACAAACAAAATGTTTCTATATTATTGAATTTTGTTATTAATTAAAGGTACAGTAAATATTTCAATAATTTAAAAATTAATATTTAATTTAATTAATTAGTTTAATTAAATAAATTAATAATAATAGTAACTTAATAATGTTACATACACAACTACTTTTTCTAATATTTGACATGTAAAGTGTCACTTTTCAAAATTGACTGAAGTTTCAATTACTGATTAGTTGAACGAAGATTTTTTGCATCTGGTGATGCAAAATTCTTTTCAACAAGCAAAATAAACGTACCTACTTGATTTTCAATACAATTCATAAAATTGTAATTCATGAAACTTAAGTACCTAAAATAAGTACTTAAAATTTAAAATGCGATTTTCTTGCCAAGTAGCGGAAAGCAACCACATGTTGATAAAGAGAATATATTTTAAATCATTACAGCTACCCCCCATTACGAAGTTTCTAGTTACATTAGTTACACTCTGTGTGTAAACTTATGAAAAAGCTGTAAGATTTTTTATGGGAGCTTTTATTTTTGTGTACAGCCATGTACCACACCCTTACATTTTAGCTAAAATACCGATTTTGTGGAGGGTTTTTCTCAGATTTTGTAGATTGGTAGGAGAGGATTGAGAGATGCCAAAATATTTGCCAATAGTCCCGAATAGGACAGGTGTAACAAAGGTGTTCAGAAAATCTAGAATACCTAAGGTCTATTCCATCTCAAGACAGGCAGCTGGTGTCGTTCAGTCACCAATTTTGATTAAATATTATTTTGTTAATCTTTGTTAAAAATAAAAAGACCCCTACTGTTTTTGTTTGGGCCAAAAAATTTCTGGATCAAGTTACAGGCCATCAAAGGTAAGTGTAAGATCGCGAATATTTTTACTGTTTAAAATAGATTTAAGGAGGTTGTTCCGTAAACTTAAAAAGTGACAGCTAATTAAAATTACTGTTGTAAAGAAACGTATTTAAGGAATGAGCTGGCCAAATTTTAGCAATTTTGACAGCACTGTTACTGACATATTAATATTTCAATTGACCACTAAAATATACACGCTCTTATGGCGTCACGTGAAATCGGTGAAGTGACCCAAGCAGCATTTAAGTTGCAGTAACTGCGATCGGAACTTTGATTGAGTAGTTGTTACGTAACTGCAACTAAATTTATGACTTTATAGGTTTAATTTCTTCAATTCGGAATATTTTAGTAATTGTGTGGTTGTTTCTACTATTTATTGGAACTATGTAGTTTCATTACTTCTGAGTAACTATTAAAGTATGTGGAACGGTATTGCCACTTAGTATACTTACTTTAAAGTCGTTTCAACTTCAAAGTGGTATTATAATTGTAGCAGTAACTTGCCCGAAGCTACTTTAAAGTTTTTAAAACCTTACAGTAGTATTGAATGTAACACTTACGTTTTTGCTACCCAGGAGAATCACATTAAAGTAATTTTTCGTAAACTACTCCATCTCCATATTTACTTGTAAAATGTTGGATTAATCAATAATCATTAATCAATTTGCAATTTGTTATGATTGTTAATAGATGTTTTACTATATAACCTTCAATAAAAATAACAAATTGGTGCCAAATTGTGCCTTAGGGATTGTTATGTATGTAGCTTGAAGTTGGTAACATTTATTTGTAGTGATGTAACTAACCAATCCTGGCATCCTGGCCCGTTCCCTGGGCGAGCGTCACTCAGCGTCAGTAACACTCGAGCCGGCTTGGAGTATACACGTCTTCTACAGTCTATGCATTGTGTATGTAATTCGCCCTGTTCACACAATATTAATAAAGTTAATTAATGACAATAATTGAGTATCTTTTATTTAAACACATAAAAGAACATAACAGGAATAATATAAAAATGGTTTCTATCATGTGTATCAACTTATAAGTATTTCGTGTATATTTATCATGTTTTATTAAAGACACTTTTTTACTAAAAACTATATTTAAAGAAGGCGCGTTGATATTTTTCGATCTATCATCATCATATTTAACAGAAAAGTTGCAATGGTTTATAATTTTGGTGTACTGGAATGACAAAATAATCAAACATTTCATCGCTTTTTGTATTAAGTACGTATTACAAATAAACTGGTAATTCATTTTGTGACACGATCCAGCATTATATAGTATAGAAAATGATAGAATATTTGTTAAGTTGCAAGAGCAAGAGAGAGCAACCACGCGACATGATGTGTCAAAGAGAAAAGAAGTTCCACGAAAGTAGCAATTACTACGCCGCCACGTACCTGCTACCCAAAAATTGTTCCCCATTTTGGTTCCAGGCACGTAGCAAAGCCGTAGCAATTACGTGCTTGTGACTAGTGGCTAAAACTTAATAGTTCCACCGGTAGTTGCTGGTACGTAGCGACGACTAAAAATGCTGCTTGGGGTACGTCTTATATCTCTTCTCAAAAAAGTGCCAGCGTAAAAAAATGACCTTTGTACTCTATGAATCATTCAGAATTCATGCTGCAAAATATCGTGAAGATCACAGCACCGATCCAGAGATATTATCAAAATAAAGTAGCGTGTGACAAGAATCTAGAGAAATGACAGTGGCTAGTAACCATGTTGCCATAAGTAGATGTCGCAGCGCGCATGCGCCGTGGGAGTTTTCGCCCAGTCTTTTGGTCGTAACTCGTAAGAAAAAGTGCTTGTCGGCAAGTCATTGACAGAATAAACAATGATGACACCGTACTTTAAACACGCTCGCTAAACCATGATTAATCTCCTTTTCGATGCATAATAACGAAAGGGTTTCGCCACAAATGCATTTCAAATAACTACTCATTACTTCAAAAGGCACTGAACAGATATTGCCCAAACTTTCGCTCAATGCCGATTTTTGTCTTTGTTTTCCTGCATTCGATTGAGTCGTTCCAAATATATCTTTTTCGTTGCGATTTTTCCTCGCCACCTTTCTGAATTTACGGGATTCATTTTGTCATCACAACTTTTCATACATGCATACAAACGATCTAACCTAATTGACCAAGGACGCTACCAAATTAAAAAAAATGGTTCCTACTATTGACGTCAGTTATTCCCCGCCCGTACCACGCAGCACACAGCGGAACAACTTCCTTAATATTTCGGAAACTAATAGGAATATTTTAATGCAGTTTGATGTGTGTGAGAGATAATTTTTTGTTCTAAATTTTGACACTTAAATTATCTTTGTAGCATGTACTTGAAAAAAGATATATGGTCGGTTGTTTTTGAAAAGGGTCAACTTTGCCTCTTGTATCTCAAAAGAAAGCTAACTTGAAAAAATCTGAAATTTTAATATTGTGTTCTGATCCACTTGAACTTGCTTTTCCATAAATACCAGTTGTATCACCTTACTGGTTCATTAAAAAAATTCCATTACTCGTGGACGGCACCCTTACTTACGTAAATTCGCATAGTAAGTTTTATTTTTCTGAATCAAGTGAACAAATTTATAAATGAAATTAGTATCTTTTCTATAAATTAATATCAGTTGCATTATCCTACTTGTAATCAGGGCTGGCTTAACATATGGGCTAACTCGGCTGTAACCCAGTGGCGCTCAGCTCAGGGGGAGAAAACAAATGTATTAAATATACTTTATATAATGTTTAAGCAATGTTATTAAAACTGTAGTACAAAATTTTTATAATGTGATAAACAATATATATAATATACGTAATATAATCAATAAACCTTTTCTACTAGTTGGTGTAAAGGTATACATAACTACAAAGTCTATTTGGAAACTTAACATATCTTACTTATTCTAACTCAACACACTTAATTGTATCTACAGCGATACATTTTCTTAATCGTATACAAACTTTTTCCACTGTTTTTTGTCTTTTGCTAGTTTTATTGCCGCACACCATCTTATATTTCTCGCTGTCAATGCTTTCACTATCGAACTGTTCCATGTTTTCCTAGGTCTGCCTCTATTCCTTTTCTCCTGCACTTTTGCTTCCCATATATTTTTCACTTGCCTATCATCGTTCATTCGAAATAGGTGCCCGAATCACCTAAGCTGTTGCTGTTCAATCATTTTTGAGGTAGGTTCTATATTTAGTTCTTCGCGTATTTTTTCATTTCTTATTCTGTCTCTTCGTGTTACTCCTTTCACCTTACGCAAATATTTCATCTCTATGGCCTGGATGTTACTTGTCAAACTGTTGTTTAGAACCCAGCTTTCGCTTCCGTATGTCAAAATAGGTCTATATATCGTTTTGTATATTGTCATTTTTGTTTTTGTGCTTTACTCCTTATTCCCTATAAATGTTTTGCTAAGGGCATGATACATTTTTGCAGCACTGCTAATTCTATCTTTGATTTCTTCTTCTATTCTGCCATTTATTTGTATTATGACATCCAAATATTTAAAACTTTCAACTTGTTCCAGCTTCTTTCCCTTAATTCTTATGTCGATGTTTCTGTTTTCTTTTCCTATTGTCATGACTTTTCTTATTTCCGTATTTATTTTCATTTTTCTTTTGGTTAATTCCTCTTCCCGTAACATTAAATTTTCTCTTAGCTGTCTTTCACCTTCCGCGCACATCATTAAATTGTCTGCAAATGCACAGTCTGCTAGTTTGACCTGTCTTAATTTTGTGTAACCCACGTTTACTTCACTTACTTTAGTTTTTATTTCTTTCATTATGTCATCCATAATTATTATAAACAGTGTCGGACTTAGAACTCCTCCTTCTTTTAATCCTTCTTTCACCGGAAAATCTTCAGATTCCATATTGCTCATTCTGACATAATTTTTGTTGTTTTGGTATAGACTTTCTATGCTTTTCCTCAGTTTCATATCCTAACTCCTCTTTTGATTAGGCTCTCTCATATCATTTTTCTTGGAATTCTGTCGAATGCTTTTTCTAAATCTAGAAAAGCTAGACACACTTCTCTATTTCTATTGTTTTTTTCCATAAGTTGTTTAATGGTGAATATATGGGTTTGAGTACTACGGCCTTTCCTGAATACACTTTGTGATTCTTCTAATTGGTGTTCAATTTTTTCCCTGAGTTTCTTTTCTAATATTCTCTCATATACTTTGGCTACCACACTTATCAGAGTTATTTCCCTATAGTTACCGCACTCCTTCGAATCGCCTTTTTTGAGTATTGGTATAATGACTCCCACTTTCCAATCATCAGGGACTTCTTCCTTGTCCAGGGAAATATTAAATATGTATGTCATCATATTTATACCCTTTTCCCCTAGATTTGTTATCATTTCCGGTGCAATTTGGTCATTGCCTGGTACTTTTCCTTTTTTCATTTTCTTTACGACCTCTAAGACTTCTTTTTCATGGATTGTAGTCTCTTGTTCTTCTGTAGTTTCTGCTTTCATTTCACTTTAATCATCTATTTCTATTTCTTCTTTTTCTATCTGCGGGTTTAGTAACTCTTAGAATATTCTCTCCACCGTTTCATTATGTCCTCTTCTTCCATCAAAACTTTATTTCTTATGTGCTTCATTGTATATTTCTTTTGTTTCTTAAGATTTTGTATGGTTTTATAGAACAGCTTTTGATTTGCCTTGTCTTCCTCCATTTCCTTACCAAATTCTTTTCACGATATTTTCTTTTCCTGTGTGACCATTTCCTTGACTTTTATTCTCTGTTTTTTATATATGTTATAGTTTTCATCAGTTTTATTTGTAAGATATTTCTTCAATGTTTCTTTCTTTAGTTTCACCTGTTCTTTTAATTCTTTGGACCACCATCTAGTTTGTTTTCTATTTTTATTTATCATTATAGTTCCACATACCTCTTTAGCTGCATCTATGTGGATTACCTTAAATTCTTGCTGTAGATGTTCTATATTTTTGTGTTTACTATACTCATCTAAATTTATTTTGGCTTCCACATATTCTCTGTATTTGTCAGCTTTTCCTTTTTCCGCCAGCATAAATGTTTTTAGTGCTTCTTTCCTTTTCATACTTCGTTTGGGTGCCTTGTCTTCTTGTTTTTGTATGATTATTTTCATCTTTCCTATTAGTAAGTAATGATCGCTAGATAATTCATAGCCCCTTCTTACCCTCACGTCCATCAATTCTTGTTTGTGTGCCCTATCTAGTACTACGTAGTCTATTATTAATTTCTCATTTCTGCTCTTCATTTCTCTTGTATATTTGTGAATGTTTTTGTGTTTGTAAAATGTGTTCGCGACTATCAAGTTGTTTTTTGTGCAAAAGTTTATTAATCTCTTGCCGTTATTGTTTCTTGTCTCCTCTCCATACTGTCCAATTACTTCCGTTACCTCATCATCTTTCCTTCCTACTCGGCTGTTCAGGTCACCAATAATTATTAATCTTTCCGTCACGTTTTCTATAGTATCTGTAAGTTCGTCCCAGAAAATATCCTTGTTTGCCGCTCTTTCGTTTTCGTCCAGCCCGTATACTATCACTATATTCGTTTTACTGTCTTACTGCAGTTGTATCTCTAGTCTCATTACCCTTTCTGATACGCACTCCCATTTTTGTATGTACTTTATGTTCTCTTGTTTTATTAAACATGTAGTAGAATCTTCCGATATGGAACATTAAGCTTCGATATAAGACTCTTCTTATTCAGGAAAACTAAGTATGTCGATTATTTTGTGGAAGTTTCCTTAATGGCGCTATAAGTGGATCGGATAAAACAAATAGTAAATTTAAGAGGTCTTCACTTGTTGTTTTACGTGTACGACTTCGCCGATACCACTTCAAATCTTTATTCCGACGTTCCTGAGCCTCTTCGGAGAGTTGTCCAATGGGAAGTACAGCATGCTTAATGATTTCACTGCCATGTATTAATATTTTGTGCATGGTAACGGACATGTAGTACCGACTTACCGAGGGTATTCTTCAACGACGTTTCTGGCTGTTTCCTTGGCAAAAACATTTCTTCTCCCTAATAACGTATCCCGTTATAAAGCCCAGACATTCTTCTTTTAATGTGTAAGGGTCTCTGGTTAATTCTGAGAAGATGAATTTTTCCAATTTTGACCAGCATTACAGATAGTTTGTCCCTATGTGCTCTGGGTTGAGCGCCCCTGGGCTACAGCCCAGTTAGGCCATATGTTGATCCAGCCCTGGTTACAAGTTAAATAAAGCAACTGATATTAATTTATGGAAAAGATATGTTCCTAGATAGATGTATCAGAACATAATATTAAAATCTCAAATTTGTTTGAGCGGCTTTTTGGAGATACCATCTGTCAAAGTTGATTAAATACATGTAATATCACTATTCCTACATGACATGAATGCAGCTTAATTTGTTCACTGGATTCAGAGAAATAAAAATTACTATGTGAATTTATGTAAGTAAGGTAGTGTAGTATCTAACATGCTCACCTGAGCGGGCCGGGTTTGACTGACAGGACTGGCAAATCTAGTTAAAGTTTTTCTACAGTTTTTCCTTATCTGTAACACAAATGTGGGATTTGAGCTATACCATCTGTAAAGTTGGCTGCAGCCGCACGATGGGTCTGCGTAATAGTATTAATCGCCACCTTCCTCTTGTACAAGCTTTAGCTTATTACTACTGGATACTGGTTATTAGCCGCAGGTAATGGGTTGTAGCAATTATTATTATTATTTATGGGTACGCACGGTTTATACGTCTACGAGTAATTAGAATTTTTTAATGAACCAGTAAGATGGTGCAACTGGTATTTATGAAAAAGATCGTTCAAGTGTATCAGAACCCAATATTAAAATTTCAGATTTTTTGATGGCGGTTTTTTGAGATACAAGAGGTCATAGTTGACCTTTTTCAAAAATAAACGACCATATATCTTTCTTCAGGTACATGCTACAAAAATAATTTAGTTGTCAAAATTTAGAGAAAAGAATTATCTTTGTCACAAATCAAACTGCATTAAAAAATAATAAAAAAAAAAACTCAGATTTAAACAGTAAAGGTATTCACAATCTTGCCCTTAACTCTGATGACCTGCAACTTGATCCAGAATTTATAACAAAATAAATAGGGGTCTTTTTATTTTTAACAAAGATAAACATACTAAAATTTAATCAAAATCGGTTACTTTGACCAGCACCACCTACATGATTTGAGATGGAATAGGCCGTAAGTTATATTCAACCAATATATTCAATCCAATTGGACAGTCCGAAATCTAGGTATACCAAAGCAATTCTTAGCTATGTCTAGACATTCCGTTTCTGTGTTTTTAAAAAAACTGAGGAATTTTATAGTTTGATTTTTCATATTTACAAAAACATATTTTCGTTTTATTTTTCTTTTAACTCATTTCTACAATTCATATTGGTGTAAATAATTGTTTTTAAGGTATGTAGACTAAGTAACATTACTTAATCTACATACCACGAAAACAAAGGGCTATAATACTATGGCCTATGATTCTGAGAAGAAAATAAAATATAGGGGTGCCTAATAAATTTATTCGCGGATGTACAGATAAGTGGATGTTAACTTTCTCTAAACAAAACCATTCTAGTAATTCAATGACAACAAATGATTTGACAAAAATGCAACAGTGAAGCTAGAGCATACTATTGCTGCTCAAAGAGGAAGGTTAAATCATGGTCATAGTCTTGTAGGAATTTTACATGATTTCTTAATTATTATCAGTAATTTATACTTTAATTGGTTTACGTTATTTATTTGATACGGAGCTTTTGCTGGTGTTGTATATAGACGATCAGGAACCTATGCTCAATAGTAAAAAATGAAACTCATCTCTATAGATATCTAAACGTGTATACGATTATTAGGATTGTTAAAATTTGACTCTCGTCGGAACGAATTATATGCATCTGAAAATCCAGAAAATGTAATACATTCAAATATGATTACATTAATTACGTTAATAAAGGGGAACTTTACAAAAAAAAATTTAAACAGCAAAGCAAAATGAAAAAGAAATCATAATAATATTGTAATGGTTCAAAGCTCCCCCATAATGTAATTTAAACCACCAACCCCCTTCATTAATGCATTGCGCGACCGCAAAGAATCCAAATCAGTCGTATAACCCCGTCCCAGTAATCCACAACAAAGTATAATTTATTACAGTATGCATATTTAATAATACTAATGTGGTGAATTCAATTAATTTATGTGTGACTAAAATGATAAAAAAGTATTGCACGTGTTGATAAACGGATAAACAGTGGCTACCCGTATAGAAACAGTTATTCACATGGGGCAGTACTTCTTTTTGAATTTACTAATGGATTAACTATTTGATAGTAGGTTATGATACTTTTGTGAGATTTATGTTTATTTAATTCAGCAGGTAAATCATTTTAGAGGGTTACTCGATCAATATAATAGTCCCATATAAGGATCAGTTTAGCTTTAAACATAACGCATTTTCGCAGATAAAGGAGATTTTATATTGAGAATAAAAAATTATACTGTAACAATAAACAATGAGTACTTTAGTCAAGTGGTTGTTAGCAATATCAACTGCACTTACGCGTTTAAATAAAATGTGTAAACAAGGGCATGAGTTGATTTTTATAAGTACTTTGTAATCTAATCACAGAGAACTAAATAACGTTCATTCTATTTCGTTCTGTAATAAAATAAAATGTCAATCCCTAAGGTCCAATTCATTTGTATCGAAAAGCTGTTAATGAAAATTAGAATATAATAATAATAATAATTGCTACTACCCATTACCTGTCGAACCGGGAGCCTGGTTCGCTATGCTGTTCGCAGAAGCTATGAAGCTTGTGCGTGATGTTGGCGCGATTATTACTATTACGCAGGTCCAACGTACGGCTACAGCCGACTTAACAGATGGTATAGCACAAATCCACACATTTGTGTTACAGCTAAGGAAAACTGCAGAAAACCTTAACCAGATCTGCCGGTACCGGGTGTGGAATTATTATTATAAACCGCCAGCCTACTACGATCGAAGATAAATGCAAAAAATTGAAAAACATATTAGGCCTTAATTAATCTGAAAAGTCATTATGAAATTCTCATCTGGACAAATTGAAAATTCCAAAACCTAATTTTGATTAAAAAAATCTTCTATAATAATTATTTTAAATACATTATTAGAATTGCATTAAAATTTTATTTCAGCTTGATACCCTGGTATCTTCGTTACTTTTAATTGAAACAATTTAAAATTTTTATTAATTTAGGTATAGAACTCCTTCAAAGATATTCGTGTGTAATTAAAAATATTTATTAGATTAAAAGATAAAAAATATTACGTATTTATTAGAAACCTCCAGCATACTACGATCAAAAGTAAATGCAAAAAATTGAAAACATAGTAGGCCTTGATTAATCGTAAAAGTCGTTACGCGGATTTGTTCTGGACCACCTGAAAATCATAAATCTAAAGGACCCCGCAAGTTTCTTATGGATATTGGATCCCGGTCAAATTGGCTGAAATTTTTATATGTTGTAGTTTATATCATCTTGATCAAAAGTCTCCCTGGCCACGAAGCTCTAAAATTAATAGTTTTGGAGTTACACAGCACGAAAGGCAGGAAAAACTCGTACTTTGATTTACGGAATTTTAACACGTACAGCCTTGGTAATGTCATTTTTTGTATATATCTGTATATCTTTTGCTTTTTTTTTATATAACACAGGTAATTATGTTGTCTTGCATCGTGTGAATCATGTGAAATTATACCGGGTGTCCTATTATAGTATTTTGACCCTTTATAAACCTATATAACTTTTGAACTAATTCAGATACGGAAATGCGGTGTTCACCAGTTTTCTGCTTAGTTTTTAAAGTTTTTTCTGAATATCTGTTTTTTACCGACTTCCGGTTTATCCGGAAATGACGTAACGTACTTTCGGGGGGGGGGGGTTAGGCAACTTTGTGATTTCAAATGGAACACCCTGTAAATTTTTTAACAGTTGAAAAGCCCTTTCCAAAAGTACCAGACTTATCATGGTTATTATACAGGGTGATGGTTTTATAATCTCTTAAAGTGAATACCGCATATTATTCAAATGCTCCAAAAAAATATAATCATTCAGAAAGTAGACTATGGAAATAAAAGAAAACATCAGTGTAAACGTCAAATTAGTTTATTGACAATTACATGTTACTTCAATTGTTGATATTGAAAATGTACATTTGAAACTCGATCTAACAAAGGGTAACAGGATACTTATTAAACATTAATCAATTAAGACATTAGTTAGTTATAAAAGATGTTCAAAATGCCGTCCATCAATTTGGATACATTTATTTATTCGCTTTACCAATATGCCATAACTTCTACTTAACACTTCACGGGTAATGCTGTTAAAGACACATCTTTTATCGTAGCATTTCAATAACATGTAGTATTCATTTTCTAGGAGCTTATAAAGCCATCCATGTGCAATAACCATGGCGAGTATTGCACTGGAAAGGGGAAACAATGGGCTTTCCAACTGCGAAAAAATATATAGGGTGTTCCATTTGAAATCACAAGTTGCCTGATCCCCGAAAATACGCTATGTCATTTCCCATTAAACAGGAAGTTAGAAAAAAAGACAGATACTCAGAAAAAACTAAAAAAATATAAGGATACTAGTAAACACCGCATTTCATTTCAAAAGTTACATAGGTTTATAAAGAGGCCAAAATAGAATGGGACACCCGGTATAATTTCACATAATTCACACAAAAGCAAAACATCATAATTACCTGTGCTAATCAAAACAAAAATAAAAAATACACACAATAAATGATGTTACCGAAGCTGTACGTGTTAAAAATCCATAAACCGAAGGTTGAATTTTTCTTGATTTTCGTGCTCTGTAACTCCGAAACTATTCATTTTAGAGCTTCGTGGCAATGAAGGCTTTTGATCAGGATGATATAAACTACAACATATCAAAATTTCAGCCAATTTGACAGGGATCCAATTTCCATAAGAAACGTGCGGGGTCCTTTTGGTTAAAAAATTTGAAAAATAATTGTTTGAAATAAATTATTAGAATTGAATTAAAATTATTTTATTTTTCGGCATTTTACCCAAAATTTGGTTTTGGGGTTTTCAAGTGGCCCAGAAGAAATTTCCGTAACGACTTTTCCGATTAAACAAGGCCTAATATGTTTTAGTATAATATTACGATTATATGACGAGTACTAATAAAATTAAGGCAAATCTGTGACATTGCATTTCCACTACTATCCATTTTTTTCTAGCGTCCTCTGACTTTGAAAGCGTATTGCTCGGGAACTACTGAACCGAATTAGGTATTTTAAAAACCAGCAAATAGTAAATTCATTTTTACATACTACAGTAGAGTATTATATTTCTAACTGGTATACTTTTGTTTTTATCAGACGATACGCAATAAAAGGTACCCATTTTTAGGAACAATTTCATTGAAAGTAAGTTCACTAATTTTTTTCTCAAAAAGTATATGTCATATATCTATGAGATTTTTGTTGGGGTTAGCAAACTAAAAAATAGCAATCTATGCGTTCTTGTTTATTAATAGAGATAGCGTTAAATTTTTTTCGCTAAATCTACACTTTTCATGTGTAGACATTATTGTTTTCAAAAAAATGTTCCTAATTTTAAGGCGATTCCACCTAGTCAAATCTAGAGCCCCCGAATGTGGTGTTTTCTGCACGTCGACACACTTTTCTGCACGTCGGAAACACTCAATGCAGGAAAGGACTCCGGCGCGGCGAGACAATGACGAAAGACAGGACAGAGCTATATTGAATCACTTTTAATTCCCTGTTCCAACAAAACTTTGTCGAAATAGTACGCCGTTTGTAATTACTCAATCAACTTGAAATTGTAACGGCATGTCAAGTATACATTCAAAAAAGTCTGTTGATGTTTTTTTTTCTAAAATTATTAAAATTAAGGACAGCACAGCACTTTAAAGAAGGTGAAAAATCACATTATTTAATATTTTTTTAAGAAAAAAGTAAAAGTTTTTTCAAATTTCTGAATATCAAGGGATCTCAACCTCAACTAGTTTTACCAGATAAATTTTTCTTTTTTAAATATATACATTATTTTGGCTACATTTTTTCGACAAAAAAGCGTTTATTTATGCTTGATTTCTGGTTGGTAGAATCCCCTTAATAATAAAAATGCGGTAACAAAAAAACGATTTTTGTCGACAAGCGGTTTGTAAATATAAAAAGTGTTAATTTAGCGAAAAAAATTCTCCATTAATAAACAAAAATGCATAGTTCGCTATTTTTTCATATATATCTTAAATAAAACACTTTTTGTCCGAAAATTAATAGGATAAGAACCGCAAGGTATCTTTCTAACCCCTACAAAAACCACATAAATCTATCACAAATACTTTCTGAGAAAAAATTAGTTAAGTTACTTTCAATGAAATTGTTCCTAAAAATGGATACCTTTTATTGCGTATCGTCCGATAAAAACAAAAGTATACCAGTTAGAAATATAATAGTTTACTGTCGTATGTAGATATAAATTTTCTATTGGCTCGTTTTTAAAATATTTAATTTGGTTCAGTAGTTCCCGAGCATTACGCTTTCAAAGTCAGAGGACTCTAGAAAAAAATGGATAGTAAGTGTTTGTATCAATCATTTCAAAGTTAATATGAATTACTAGCAATTGCATAAATTATGGATAAAAAAGAGTAAGAAGGTATACAGAGTGGTTAACATTCGTTGCACACTATTGGGATTTCAAAAACCGTAAGAGATACGAAGTCGTTTAAATGATGTTTGATTTGACAAAATGATAAAATCTTGACATTTTGATTGTCATGGCCAACTTAGAAAAAATTTAAGTTCACTATTTATGGGCAGTGATAGTTAACTTTTTTTTCTTGACACCATATTGAATTTTTACTGCATGAGATAGTAAAAAAATACAAATGCAATGATGTATCACAAGTAGGGTTTCTGGGTCTCGACAGTTTTGCTATTCCCGGGACTCGAGATTGTTTTATCCGGAAGTCCCGGGAGTACCGGATAGTAATTTTACATAGGCACCTAACACAAAAATCCAAATATTTGTTTTTAAAATTGCTTAGTTAATCCTCTAATGTCTAATCACTTTCTCCTAGAAGTTGCCATTGGAAAATAACTGAAATTAGTTAATGAAAAGCACAGCAATACATAAATAAATTGTCCAATCATAAAATTATTTTTCTCGTTTTTATGCCAAAACCTTTCCTGTTTAGTGTTATATTGTTTACGGGTAATTTTTAAGCTACTCCTAGCTTTTATAAAACATTTTTCCTGGATATGAGCATGATAAATATTATTAGACTAGTTCGAATTGATATGTCATCTCTTGCGACCTATTGAGATACATACAATTTCACTCAAATTCCTTGTTTTGCAAATTTTTAAAATCAATTGTTAATTTTTAATTTTTTCAGGTACATGGTGCGATATCTTCTTCAATATTTTTTTTAAATGCAATCCGTGCATGCATTCTAAATGCCTCGTGGGCCCGCTGGAATTCGAAATTGGCTTGGAGCAATAATTACATTTCTACCCGTTTCTACATTTTTAACGATTTTCATCTTGATAGTAAACAGAAAACATTTTATTTATAAATTTAATAGGTAAATAAAAGCCAGATGAAACAAATTTAGAAATCTAGTAAATACACACTACTATGAGTAATTAATTATACTATTGTCATTACAAAAACTATCAACATCTTCTTGGAACCCTTTACCTATTGAAAACGATCGGTTGTTAAAGAGATTAAGACCATACTTCAATATGAATTTTTAAGTAAACACATTCTGTTCAGGTTTTTAAGAAGACTACCTGTTTATAAATAAGAGAGGAAATTCCGGATGGAGGCCCTTTTTGAATATAACTGAATAGAAACTGCAAGCTTACTTGCGAGAATAGAATGCTGAGGCGAGGCATACCTAACGGTACTTTCTTACTAAGAGTAATCCATTTACCTCTATTGATTGTTTATAGACAGGTTGTAAATAATCTGTATGTGTTTACTAAGACTGGTTAAGAACATCATCTGTGCAAAGCAACACATAAATAAAATCTTAATTCTAAAGTAAGAATTTTAATAAAAAACCTTGTATAGAAAAGTCCCGTGTCTCGAGTTATTTTTCCCGGGACCCGAGACAATAAAGAATAGTAGAATTTCCGGGTCAGAAACCCTAATCACAAGCTCTATCACCTTCACGTCAAATAAGTAATTTGCATTTAAAATACGTTTTTGCCCGAGCGGACGTTTTGGTTCATTTACAAGCTCTGCTCTCAGGGCGGTAAGTTGAACTTACCGCCCAAGGCTCGGTAATAAAGTACCCCGTCATTTAAGTCGAAAAACACTATCATTCTAAAAAACCTAGTCATAGTATCTCTAGTTCTAAATAAACTTTTATACTTGTTTACTTTGTAAGTAGGTACGTAAGTATCTTGAAACTCTTTTACCTGTCATATAAAAATTCATCGAGCCAAATATGAATTGCTAATAGTTAAACACTAACATAAAACTAACATAAAAAATTGTTCCAACTAAATGTTCGATAACACTAGTTTCTATAAAAAGCGTTGAAAAATAATACAATACGCTCGAAGTCGATAGGTATTAATGGTTTTCATTTATGTTAAAATAAATTTTAATTTAACTCTCAAATACGTAGAGTTTCTACCTAGGAACATTCTTCCACTAAATCAGACCTGTTCTATTTTACATATTATCGGTTAATTATTGTTCTAATTTTAGATAATTACTTATTAGTTGGTTACCGCAGTATCATTACAAATTTAAATTATAAGCCAACAACAGTATGGAATGTGTGATTACAGCTACCGTTATCCGTGATATAATGTTAGCAAAAATTGAAAGTCGTTAGCTGCTCACATGATCCCGTGTCTCATTTAACTCCCGTGGGAGTTAGTGATATGCATTACGTATAGGATATACATTACCATTTTTCTCCTTTTGTGTTACTGCTCTTTTTCAGTTTTTTCAGAGCATTTTTTCTTTTATTTGTTACAGAAATGTTTGTTGTTATACACAAAGTACATAATTCTGATAATGGCAAAATTGCCTTACCATGTGCAATAAGATAATATGATTAAATATAAATTTATTTGCTGATATAAATAATTATAATTAGGCTGTAATTATTATTGTTTTTGATAATATCAAAATGCAAATTAGAAATGTCGATAAGCGGTTAAAAAAACTCGAACGCGTATCATGTACTAGGATACCATCACTGACCCTATAATGGAAAATTAAGTTCTCTATATAAATATATCAATTAATTTTGATTCATTTACAAGCTGCCATTAAAGCATTTGCATTTTATCTTTTTGAAATCGTATAATCCTGTATTACCATGTTTTAAAAGAATATTTTTTACATAAGAATCCGAAATATCTATATAGGGTGTAACTAATATAAATACAAACTTCGTAATGGCGCGTAGCCTTAATGATTTAGATTTTTAGAACATATTTTCCTTATCAACATGTGGTCGCTCGCATTTTAAAATTGTTTTTAATTTGAATTTTTTTTTTAATTCAAAATCGGAAAGTGTATAAGAGTTTATCTTCTGTTAGCACATTTGCCAATGCCTTCAAGCGTTATGTCAAATGTGACAAGCCTTCTGTAAAATTCTCTCTCGAATCAAAAGTGTTTTATTAGCGGGTAATTCTGATGAAGTTAAACTTGATAGAAATTTGTAGTGTCCGCTTCCTAAAAATTTATTAATACTAATACCTTTGCTTCCTCTGTATCTTTATTATTATTATCTAGACCTTGAATGCATTTCAAAATGTTTAGATAATTCGTCGAACGCTTCAAAAAGAATTGCTTATGTTTGTAGAATTTCTTTGATATTGTCCTGTTAGATGAAACTTTCAATAGCTGCTACAAATTGACTAATACCTTCAGCCTTTATTTTTGTGTTGATCCCATCCTCGTCGCCAAATAATTATATTTTAAAACTGAATTATAAGAAAAAACATTAAAAATTATCAAATTGACGAATGTCTTTATTTATTTGTTTAATTGATAATACATACCTAGATACGTAAAACATAAAAGTTGATAAATAATTGTAACTTGATCTTCTTTAAAGGTATAGTATATAACAGTTACATTTATATCTAGAGAATAAATTACCAGAAAGAAATTCCTGGACGTATTTTAAGGATACTTATAACGTCACAGAAACCTCGAAACGACCAATATGTTCAGTTACTAGTTCTAAATGTAATGTTGCAAGAATTATAGTTTTCTACTAGTAAAGGAAAACTTTTTAAGAACTGGTATATACAGGTTGTATATTATAAAGATCTAAATCGAAAGATATATGAAGTTGGTTAAATTAGGGAAAAAGTTACCTCTTTTAGAAAGCAATGTAATGGCGACGTTGTTTTTCTAAAAAAATGCACTGCATATAGAAACAGAAAATTACTTTTCTTTGAACTCAAACATCTCAACAATAATTATAAATAAAAAGAAAAATTAAAATGAAAAAGGTGTACAAGAAAATTATATAGCTGATCAGAAAAATTCTAGAAAAAAGAAAAATTTTATTGATTTTTTTGTTTTATTACTGCATAGTAACCCAACAACCAATTATTTTAGAAATGGTACCACTATTTGATTTGATCTATTGGTGACATTAGATAAGTTGTTTTATAAATTTTTCAATGATATCAGGTTAGTCATGGTTATTCTTTTGTTTTAAAAAGATATTCAGAAAAAAAATTTAAGTAAGAAGTTGTACGTGTGTCGTAATTTTAATAAAAGGAATCAATTCAATTTATACTTAAAATGATAGGTGATATAAATTGGGAGTATACTCTAGGTCGGGGGATTTCTAATGCACTAAAATGGTTGTTACTTAGTATTGTAAAGTCCTTGATTTCTATGATAACTAATATAACTATATCTCAGTAAGCTGTGCATTTTGTTTTCAAAAAACAAAGATAACATTAAATTGTTCTCATAAATAAGAAGTCTTTTATCTAATTTTAAAGCTCAACATTTCTTAGGTTCACGAACTCTTCTATTTAGTGAATCTTCTAGAATCTAAAAAAAACACCCTGCAAATTAATAAATGTGTTTTTACTTTTCTTAATAATTTCTAAATTTCTTAAAATGACGCAGTTCATCTGAAACGTCAAAATTAACAAATGTCGAAGCCAGACTTGTGATATATTTTTCGACCTAAGAGTGATGAAAAATAAAATAGGGAAGTATACAAGAAAATCCAACACAGACTTGTTTTCCTTTAACGCTATTCAAAAACCATTCAATTAAATTCAACAACTTTTAATTTAGTGCCCCTTTTAAATATTATGCAAAGTTTGGTATTGAAAAAGATGAAAATATTTTGTGTATCAGTGAAAGCAAAATGATTGAATTAAAAAGAAAGCTAAATTGATTTACACTCGAAACATTTCCGTAAGGGGTTCTGATATTTAACAAACTTGACCTGGTGTTGACTTTGAGTTCTAATTACATGAGAAGGGTTCGTTGGGTCCTTCGTCGATTAATGAGCACTTTTCTCTTACTACTGAACCGTGCTAGTTCACAAACGCAAAGACCCTTTTATAAACGCGTCCCCCTTTTTAACATGACTCATTTAGGGGTAAGCATATTAAAGAAAGATCCGTATATAATTGAGTTAAATAACGGCGCTTGAATGTTTAATGCCATATTTAAGATTTATCAGGAAATGTTTTTATAATAAAAGTATCTGGTAGTCTTGTAATTAAATAAAAGGTTTTATTAAAACAAGTTATACCTTTTAAATGGTAGTTTATTTGGAGAACAATAAATCACCGCGGAACGCTTTTTAACGAAAACTTCTTGTTTGGTACGATTTACAATTTTTGTTTAGAATGGGTTAGTTATATGTATAGTGTAATTTTTTAAACAATGAAAAATGTAGAACATCGCATAATAGAATGACTATTTTTTAAGACGGTATTTTATAGTGGTTTCTGTTGTGAAATGTACATATTTCATGGTGAAAGTTTAACCCTGTCGTGGAACCCTTTTTCTATTGAAAACGATTGCTTGTTAACGTGATCAAGACCGTACTTCAATGTGCACTTTTAAGTAAAAACTTTCTGTTTAGGTTTTTAGGAAGACTACTATTTAAAAATAGCAGTACATGTACATAAGATAGGAATTCTAAATGGAAACCCTTTTTATATAATTGAATAAAAGGTATAAGTTTACTTAACGAATACCTGGGTCAGCCCAGGTACAATATCTAACGGTATTTTCTTACTGAAATTAACCATTTCCCCTTCATTGCAATAATTTGTTTTTGATACAAATTATCCTGTAATTATTATTAATTAAATATGTTATTAAATAAAGTAAATTAACTTTTCAGTTCAGAACTAAAAATTCAGAGTTGGGAGGGAGACCCTCGGAAGACGAAGTGTTGGTAACTTACGTAGTTGCCGGAGTGGGGTACATTATGTACCCCAACATAATTTTACTCACAAGTTTGATCTTTTTGAATGAATAATTTCATAATATAAATCTATTTATTTTCATGTTACAAAAATTAAAAAAAATAAAATTAAACATTATACCAACACTAGAGTCAATTGTTGCTACCGCTGCAGTTCCTAGTCATTCTCTTGGTTTTTGCATTTGATGCACATAACTTAACTTATCTTCTTTTATTTTTTTTCTTATTTTTTTATTTTGTTTTATTTCTTATTAAATTTGATTAATTGGTTTACTAAACTGGGAATGGATTTTCGACAATTCACTTATCTTTAGCCTATTTTTTGGTTTAAATTATAAATTAAAAAATAAAATAGGTATTATGTGAATTAAATAATGTAACAGGCACATCTCGACACAATGCAAAAACTTAAGGCATGAAAATAAGTCACAATTAAAGTTATTAACAAAACTCAGTTTTGGGGTACAAAATGTACCCCACTCCGTCTTCTAAGGGTTAAGTTACAAAAATTAGCTAAATTTATTTAACAAACTCTCCTTCGTCGGGTTTAAACCTATGTGGCATTACATAATGGTGTAAAAGTAGTTAATTGTGTCATAACTCGGTTAGAAAGAAATACGTTAAGGTGGTAAAAGTTCTTATATCTCAAAGTACTTGAGTGGTTAGTGCCTATGAAGATAGATTACTTAGTACAATAAATATATTTTTGCAAATATAATATTGTCCACTAAAATGTTAACTTTTGGTTGTGATTTTCAATGCCAAGAGGATGTTCTTCTTTCATTTTTCTTAAATATTGTCGAAAAAAGTGATACTTCTTTATAACCTATTTCAAATGTGCATATTTTATACCTTCTATCAGTTGCTAGAGCGATTGTGGCTCGGTTAGTTACGTGCGGGACTACCGACCAAGGGATCCGGGTTCGAACCCCGGCCCATATATCACCGGATTACCGGGAGTATACTTTGCCCAGGAAATTTCCCTGAAATTAATTTAAAAAAAATCCAAGTACTATGTACTTATGTACACTGAACACGCACAACACAAGTATAGGAGGGAAATGCCAACGTTCTGCAACAGAGCACGGTACGCAGAAGATCAGTTGCTAAAATGTCATTGCTAGAGCTAAAATACTTCTCCTCTTGATACACCCGAGATAAGTTAAATATTCTAGCGTACTATTCTAAAATTCATTTTGCTTTTCTCATATAGCTCGATGTTAAGTTTTTTTAAATGTGTTATAGAGGTTATTAGGTTGTTGAAAAAAGATTGTATTGTATACGTGGAAAATCCCAGCTTTTAGCGCTCTGTGTGATCGAAACAGTGGCGTATACAGAAATTTATCTTGTGGGGGTGTGCTTATTGTTTTAAATATTTGATGAAGGATACATTTTAACTTAAATTATTCACACCGACTTTATTATTAACAATTTAATATTAGTTATTTTGCAATGGTTGGTGTTCTGTAACACTGCACGATGACCGGAGTGGTCGTAGGATTCCCATCCCTCAGTTTGAGGGTGGGCCCAGAACAAGCGAATACACGATTAGAATACGAATATTATCCTCTAAAACCTAAGATAAGCCAACCTCCTAGTGGGCTGATGGCTAAATTCTGAGTCATCCTTGGCAGATCCAGTTTTCAATTCCCAGCCACACTTGAGGCTGAACTCACCTGAGCAGTGAAAGTCCGCAGACGGAACCCGACGAATGACCACGTAGACAGCTCCGGTATTACCCTGGAGAGCTAGTAGAGGGTGGATGGTAACCTCGCTGCCATCAGCTTGTAGCTGAGATAGCTCTACAAAATGACGCGCTAATTGAGCATAACTCAAATCATTGCTTCCTAAGGAGGTCGTAGCCATTAAGCATAACGCAAGTGGGCCACGTTTAAATAAACTTTTGGATGCACGTTATTTTCTAAATTACTGCAATGAATGGACAAACAACATTCGAAAACTACAGATACCAAAAATAACTGATGGTAAGTACATAGAATACACATTTCCACAATTTTTACGACAATTTAATTTAAGTCGAACAGATATTCTCAATATAAACAAAATTTGTTAATGTTTCGAACTACTTACGAACTACTACTTTACGACCCAGAACATCAAATCGTAATAAACAAAAATTAAAAATCTTAAATCTACATAATAATTAATTAAGTTAAGTAATAATTAATTCAGTAATCGGTGTACTTTGTTCGCACGATGGTTTCCAAAGAAGAGCCCAGAAATCAGATTCCCATCCCCCACTGTTTGTCAAAATGTTTACATACCTGCTATTCCTTAGGTAAAATACTATTCAATTACTATAAATTTCCCAGTATCTGCTCTCCGCTTGCATTCAATTAAACAATGAAATGAAGAAAGTTTGTCATTGACCTCTTTCAAATATTTCCATGCAAATGGCTTTATTAAGTTGAATTCCAAACCCAATTATTTGTTTAATTGTGGTAAGTATAGTATTGTTATAATTAGAGTCCACATCCATTTATGAAATCCATTCATAAAGAACATTTGATAATTATATTTTTATTATCAAATTATAAAATTTCCGTTGCAAAATCAATTGTCACTTGATTAAATTAAAGCACTTGCCATAGAAAAAATCACCTAGAGTTACAATTTTTTTTTACTTTGGCGTTTATATCATAACAATAAACTAAGAATTTTTACATTTGCCTTGTTTACACGTTTTTGACTCAAAACAACCTTCAATTTATTCTATTGCTCTTTTTAGACCTTTTTAGTAAATAATTGAACTATATACTAAATTTTCATAGAAACAAAAGAGCACTGACGTTTGAAACTAATTCTAAAGTTAAAGAATATCAGATTTCCAATTTAATGGTATGAAATGCTTAGGTGTTCATTATACAACAAGGCCTCCATTGAATGTCGATGGAACCTAATCTTCACAAAACTATTTATTAACTTATTTACATAAAAATACCTTTTCACACTTTCCTAGATTTAAAATTATATATTAACCAACATTATTTGCATACTTTCAGACATCAACAGTATGAAAATTCCAATTAATTACAGTATTGCAATGTACGATGTAAAATAGAAACATAATTATATGTTGTATAACTGATATCAGTTATAAAAAGCAGTCCCTACATTTAAGATACTTACCATTATGTGGTAATGAACTCAGCTTTACAATCCTCCACCAAAATTATTTAACCAAGAGCTATATAATTTTGAAATAGAAGAAACTTAAGCAAATGAATAATCTCGTTAACATGAAAACACTATTTCTTCTATTAAATACTCAAGTAATGTAGTAAATACTTGTATACCTCTCTAGTACAACACACCTTGTCTGTTTTAGGTTAATAAATCTTGCATTAATTTAAATGGAATATTAGTCTCATCGTCTCACACATAGTTAATGGAAAAGGAAAGTTATGTATCTGACTATTGCTAGTACACAATCGTCAGATAAAGGATATCAGCATGTGGATGTTAATTATAATTTTAATCTAAATTATAATTTTAAAAGTGAGGTTATGCAACCAATCTACGTGTCGCATTGAAATTTCATGTATAAGCTCACTTAAAATCACTCACTTATTTCGTATGTCAATTATTACGACAATATGTATATTATAAATAACCATTTTTACTCTTTTCATAAAATAGCAAAAAATAGTGTATGACACAATGAATATTGGTGCAACTCGGAAATCCTTGTTGCACAACATTTACGACCAGTGAAGAAAAAAACAATTGCTACTTTTTGGTACCTGTTTGAATAACTATGTTTGATCAGCTACTCCATCTTATTTGTGAAAAACGCTTTGTTTAATTTTATGTTAAAAACTTTGAACTGTACGTTTTTTCAATAGCTATGGCAGCCCGGAGACGCTATGTGGTCTACTGCAGCTCTCGACGGTCCCGAAGACGTATTAATATCATTGCAATTGTAGTGCACGGGCAGCTGCAGCGGAGACGGCTTGGCGATTCTTTAAGAAAAAAACAAATTAAATATACATACATGTAACCAGCGCCAAGGAACTTTGTTAAAAAGCCAAGGCACTGCATACACATACTAAGAAACCAACTAGATTCCCAAAAATTATGAAGCGCTCGAAACACGCGTAGAACTTTTTCTTAAAACTATTTAAAATAATTCTGACAAATGAATAATGTAGTTCTGATAAAATTATTTAAAACAAAACGTTTAAGGAAAATCAAGTGATTAGTTGGAAATTAAATTTTTCAGACATAACCGTAGTTAATACACAACAAAGATTCCCAAAAGTTTAGCAATAAATGTAAAATCGTGCGAACTCTAAGGGCAATTAATTTAAGACGAATGGTTTAAGAACTGGCGGCGTTAAAACTTCACAAGTTTCATTAGACTCAGTTGTGTTGTACAGGTATGAACTTCGCAGAATAAAGTTTGATATTTCAATTACTGCTTTGATTAATATGGAGGCACTCTCATAAATAAAAGCCGAGACGTATTTCTCAGAACTTAGCTGCAAACTTAGCTGAGCTACAAAAGCATATAATAACAATGGATTGTAAGAAACTTAACTTTCGATATAACGTGATATATGGTTAAAAATTAAATTAATGTGTTCGCATTAAATCTCTCACTTTGTGTTAGGTTTGTAAAACAATTGTTCTATTGTCAGAAATAACTCCCGACTGCTTTAATGGTTTATCTCCGCAAAATAACAATGTATTCTAAAGTGTAAGAGTAGAACAGAAATAGATAAAATAGCTGAAAACATTTTCATTACTTTAGTTTTCTCAGCATCAATGGTTTTAGCTCTAGTAATTAGAGGATTTATAATTTCAATTTTGTCTCTTGTGTTTTGTATGTTTATCGATTTTTAATTGTGGGACGTAGCCTTTATAAATTTCATCTAAAAACCACCAGCAAGTGTTAATTAAATTTATGCCGAAAACTAAAGCGTTAGAATCTTAAAAAGAACAAATCAACAATCCCTAAGTTCAAGACGCTTTATCCAAGAGACCATTTGCGCTTTAATAACGGATATGTAAATTTTATAGAAAACATAATTTACATTTTATTTTTATAAAATAAAAGACATCTCGAAATTTAATTTCAGAAAAGGAAAGTCATTAATAATTCACGCTATTTAATCAAGTATTCTGAGCAAAAACTAAGCAAGAAGCATCAAAAGCTCGTGAAGGGTGAACTTAATAGTGAAGTACTCTTGATGCTGCCTTTTTTTCCGACTCATCCATCGCACAAAACCAAGCGGGCCGGTAATGTAACTAACTGCCTTACAGACTGAACGTGCGTAGAATTTTGCATCCCCTTTAAATATACAATTCCATGTTAGGCACTCGAGAGCGATATGTTAACAAATTTATACAGCATCATTGGTATTATATTACAAAATTCGAATTTCAGGTTTTAGCAAGTAATTTCTCAAATAACCTTTGCCCACGATTAATGGAGTAAACATTATCTAGAAGCCGAGTTACTATGCTATAAAACAAAAAGCTTTATCATTCCCCGGAGGCTAGACCGGAATAGCAATTACCACTGCTAATTTGTTAATACGCCAGACAGACTTCTTTTTATTTCTATACTTGTTTCTGAAAGTAAATTTTAAATGAGAATTGCAGAACACCTTTTGTAATAAATTACTTCACTTATTAAACCTTTTGTAAAAAAATGTTTTATGTTATGTTGATGAACAAAATGAATGAGAATGTATTTTGAAACATAATATGTACTTACTTTGCTTCTATTGTTAAGAGTTAATTATCGAATACATAAATATATGTCGAACGAATAATAAAAAAAGAATATGCAAGATTTACAGTTAAAATTACCTCAACATAGCAAGACATATGTAAATGTTCTTCTAGTATTGTTTCTTTTTCCCATAAACATCTACAATCAAAATCCTTCTTAGTTATCAAATAACTACTTACCCAAAGTAATGCAACTAACTAACTCATTATGTAAGGTACAGTATTCTATATCTAGAAACCCTTTCTAAACCTTTCATCATTCTCGGAGTTCGCAAAGTACATCGCAGTTTAGAAAGTTACTTATTTGATTTCCCTAATAGGTTTATGGCTTATTTCTGCCGACTTCTGCAGAATATTACTAATATATATATATATATATATATATATATATATATATATATATATATATATATATATATATATATATTGGTTTAATCGACGTTGTCGGACCCGCTATATGGTGGGGTCGTTAGTAGACCCGCATTTTTTGATTTTTAAAATGTGTATATTTTACATAATATTGATCTATTTCTGATAAGCAATATTTAAGATCCTCGAGGGGTAAAAATATATGAAAAAAAAATATTGGTAATATTTGACAGTCGTTCTTGAACCCGATACATATTACAGTGTTTACAGACCCATTTGTATAATTTTAAGCAAGCCTACCTACCCTACCGAACCCAGCAACGTTGCCGAATGTATCAGAGATAAAATTACGATTGACGTAATGATTTCGGGATGCTAAGCACATAAGTGATCTTTATTTTTGTTGATTTGTTCGTAAATTCCATAAATAACCTTAAACGCAGAAAAGTTAACGTTTTCCGTAAAACTCTGATGTAACTCTGAAAATTATTATTAACATGAGAAAATAGCATTGAGCCTCTTTTGTTCTAAAATACATAAGGTTTATGCAAATAATTGTTTTTTAATAATTTGTTTTTAAATCATTTATTTTAACATGATTAGTTTTGTTTACAAGAATACAATTAAAAGTTTCGAAGACACGTCATGTATATGTGTTTTGAAAAAATAAATGTTATAGCCAAATCTTTTGACCTCCTGCATTTTACTGTTATGTTTCTAGCACAAATAAACAGTTTCTAAGATATGTATATTTTAATACCACGGTAACAGTTCAGTCAAATTAGTAAAAATAGAGGGGAATTGAGGTAGATCCTTGGATTTTTGATAGGCCTTCTTTGTGATATGTTAAATAACCCCTTAAAAGTTACTACTCAAAAGTGGTGAACCAGAGAAGCTGATGAGGGTAAGCCATGCCCCCAGATGATTTTTACTGTTTTTTTCAGAAACTATTAGGTTTATCAAAATGGAGCCAGTTAGGTTAAATAGGATTTTATTTAACTTTCATACCAAAAAGCTATGAAAACTTTGTGCATGTTGTCTTGTTTCTGTGTAATCGAAAAACGATCATATGTCACACAGACAAATAATTTGTATCAGTACATATTATACGAGAAGCTTCGAGCATAACTTTGTGTGATTTGATGTTCATCATGAAATAGCTATGGAAATCTCGTTGAGCATCGAACGCGATCCTGGTTCAGTCTTCTTCTATCTCAGCATCTCCAGCAAAATCTAAGTGGCGATATTATCATTATTATTGGGGCTAGTCATATGGTAATTCTCGTATTGGCAAGATACATTTTAGGGGTATACCCTGTACTAATCAATCTTTTTAGTGAACCTAAAACGTACAGGGTACTTCAGGGTTTTTGGATCTCTCTTACTTCGTTCTTTATATTCATATTCGTATCGAGTAATTTTTTTCTTGAATGGTTTTTGTTTTGGAATTCTAAGTTCACGACTTAATTCCACACCTGCTTTAAAATGTAGCTAGATATTTAACATTAAATGGGACTTCACCTATTTTACATATAGGATATCTTGAGCAGACGATGCCAATTCCTGAGGGTCAATGCCTTTGATCAAAATAGGCCATAAAGCACAACATATCTATGTTCAAAAATGAAATGTTACAAAGCTATAGACCTTCAAAATAAAAAAGTCAAAAATGCAATTTGGATAAAATTTTGTGTTCAAGGACAGTTGTTATTAGAACATACATTAGTGTTATTTTGTGCTTGTGGTAGCTGTAGCGTACCCGCTACCGCTAGATGCGGAGTTCTGTGGTAGTGATATGTTTAATGTATACTTGACCCAAGTCGAATAGTGACAAGTCAAATAATGCTCTATAAAATGCAGAAAGAAAATAAAGGTAAAACGTCATGCAGTATGACGTACAAACGAAGTAAGAAAGATTTCAAAACAAGGTGAAATGCCCTATACATTTTGGTTTCTATAAAATAATTGTCCAGTACAGGGTATTCTCCTAAAGATATTCTTTTTACTGCAAAATTATCATAATACTACAACCAACAATAACAACAACATCGCTTCATGAATTTTGCAGAAGTGATGCTAAGGTTGCACTGCGAACTCAACATTTTTTTTCTTAGCTAAGTACTTGATGACGAATACAAGATCGCAATAAGTTATGTTCTAAAGTTGCTCCGGCAAATGTATTGGTACAAATTGTTGGTCTACATACAGGGTGTTTTACTCAACTTTCGTATAAATTGCATGTGTGATAGTATTCATCAATAGGAACAAAAAACTCTTTTTGTTTTTACGCAAATCGACAAAAATTTGCTAAAAATGTCAACTTTTGGGAACTGCTGGAAATTATAGTCAAAACAAACTGCGACATCACCTAGCAGCAGCTGCGTCAATGTATGAGATAGTTACATCCAGCTCCAAGTGTGATTCTTAGACCAGTGACCTGCTACCCACTTTTCAAAAACCATTCTTTTTTCGGTTATTATGAAAGATAAACATTAATGATTTTCAGCTTTTTTGTTGCATTTTATGTGTACTAGCACCTATTCAGAGGATACGAATCTTCAGTGAAACATCCTGTATGATATATATTCATGCGCCAATTAAATAAGATTTATTTTATCTAACCCACTTAACAACCAGTCCATAAACCTAACAGTTTTTGAAAATAAAACGACAAAATACATCTGGGGGCGTGGTTTAATATTGATATTTTACAAAGTTTATCTACTCGTAAACATGAACAAATCAAGCATAAAGTCATTTTCAAGTTTAGCTGACCAAAATACACTACATTTGATTAGTTTAACCTAGATTAAAAAAATAGCAGTTTCTATTTTTACTGTGCGTTTGTACAGTTACAAGAAAATTATGGAATGTTCGATCCCTACTTCCTGTTTAATGAATTTGAAGGTACAAAACAGTATACACTATATGGTGGTTAAGTGCCTTTAACAGAAACGTCGAAAGGTAACGAAGAAGAGAAGAAGTTTTTTCAAACCTTGCTCAATTCCGTTATATTGCACTTGTACTAAGTTAAAGATCAATTTTTATTGTATTCTGAAATAGCTATTTGTGAATTGGAATATGTATTATATTCTTAGTGACGAATTGTACACCAGAGATTTTCTGATACATTTGAAATATATGTAGTTCTAAATATACCAGGCGCAAATCATATTAGTCCACCCTGTTTCATTTTTGTTAAAGAACGTCCCACAGAATTTATTCCGTTTATCTTTTGTTCTATGAGGTGGCCGTTTCTTGTTGCGATAGTGAAGTGCTGCTACTGCATCTACCCCATACCAATGTTCATGAAATTCAATTGGGGGTTGCAACATACACTGCCCCTCCGAACCTTTCGAGTGCCCTGTTTCCATTAAAAGTTCCATTAAGTAATCTTACAAATTACAGACGAGAAAGTTTTCCTTCAGTGTTTTAGCAAAAAAGTCACAAATGATGCTCAACTTAGTTCGCCCATTTTAATTTTTGATAAAGAACACCTCACGATTTTTACCCTAAATGGTCTACGCCGTTGTTATTTATTGGTGGTATATAGTACATATCGTTGCCGTTAATACATATGAACTTAATTCTTTGAAATGTTGTAACTAGCAATGTTGCTAGTTGCGATTTCAAAGAATTCATCATGCCATCTGTAACAAAGTTTCTATAAGCATTTAAACCGCGCTCCTGGAAAATTGCTAGAAAATAGTTCCGCTAGTATGTATTAACGTCGACGATATGTATGAATGAGTACTGCGATCCAGTGATAAATATGTATGTGTGAGTGTAGTATCCAATGCAACGAATATAAACAAGGAGTCAGAAAATAATTCAGAAACCAAATAGTTCAAGCATTCATTCTCTCATCTTAACAGTAAAATAATAAAGCATTCATTAACCACAAACAGTCTTTCAAACAAACAAACACAGAAGATATTACATGTGGTGACCGCCGACTTTAATTGAACACGCAACAATCTGTCAAGAAACTTACCCTTGCATGCATACCATTCAAGATACCAGGATCCTATTTATGAAGCAGATGTCGAGAAATCAATTAGCATAATTCCAGTAGAGGATCAATACTCTCTCAGCACCACCACTACCAGTACATGGAGCAGTTCCATCGCTGAAGTCATAATCTATCTGAAGTCACGGTTGTATAAAGTTTTTTTTCTGTTCTAAATTTTTCTGCCATCAAAGTAGACTACTACAGCATTTAAAGAAAGTATTTCAACGCCTATATCATTACGGTTTACTATCAAATTAAAAAAAACAATCTTTGAAGCCAAAGAACTAACTTGTCTCGACCACACAGTGAAGAGTGATGGAGTTACGCCGCAAATTTCAACAGGAGAAGCTATTCATAACTTTCCAATCCTTAGAATGCAACAAGAATTATGCCATTTCGTTGGCATAAATTGTCGATTTAAACCTGAGCTAAACCTATTTATTCCAGAAAAAGTTTCAGAACCCTACAAGAAACCCACACAACAGTGTGTCGCAAAACGTATAATTACAAATCGGTTGTTGTGAACTTCAATAAACGGTCGTACCAAAAATTCGTTACTTCGTGGGATCGGGAATCGTGTGATACAGGGAATACATAGCAGATAAACTCGGATGCAGCCCATTACAAATCCTTCTTATCTTTTTTTGTGACGTTTATGTATAGAACGTTCGCAATTACTTTTTGTTACCTTTTAGACATATTCGTGTACATACATTTACTATTTTCCTTTTATGTTGCATATACGATTATGATCCAACCAACAACCTACAACAAATACAAGTCCAACAGAATCCTCATACGTTCCTCTTAGGTTAAGTTTTGTAGTTTTTAGTTATTTACATTTTGCAACGAGCCCTAAAATTAAGAATCTGCTGTCTTAATTTTAACCGTTTTCAATTATCTCATTCAATTCTCATGTTATTCTTATTAGCTCATTTCTATTGGTTAAGTTCTTATCATTGTAACGAACATTAACATTAAGAGCCCTGTACTAACTTTAATTAATTGTAAAACCAACCAAAGAAAAAAACGCGGTTTTTACGTATCTATCAAATTGCTGTACAATCACAACCGCATCTTATGCGTACATTCACTAGTTCTTTCCAATCCTGTCCTCAAGCAAACTGATGGAGACTTTTTCTGCTGGAAAAATTCTAAAAAACAAGGGAGCAATAAATGTGATGATCACCGTTGCCTTGGATACTTTGTAGTATCTAAGGAAACGAATGTAAACGAGGGATCAGAAAATAATGCAGAAACCAAATAGTTCAAGCATTCATTCTCTCATCTTAACAGTAAAAGAATAAAGCTTTAATTAATCACAAAGAATCCTTCAAACAAACATACAAAGAAGATATTACAGTACTTTTATACTAAAAAATTTAATCAAGTTCTTGAAGTTTATCGTTTGATTACTACGGAAAATGACATATGTACTTTTCCACCTTATTTGGAAACCATTCACTTTCCCCAGAAATTAACTTTTCCGTATTATGTTGCGTTGTCTCACTTGTTCGAAAATCCTGTTAACCTTACTCTAAACATTTATATACAAAATGAATTCAGTTATAAAGTCCTACTTAAAGATACCATTGATATGAACACATGAATTGTAGGTATTAATATATGCTTTCAATCATACAAATATAACTTTATAAATTTATACCACTCTCCAAACTCTAGTGATGCTCAATTTCTAATGGAACTTGAAAATTTGTTTGATGTATATGCTAGTAGATCAGAGACCTTACTAATTATCGGAGACTTTAATATTGACCTATTAAAGGATTCATATTATGAAAATAGGCTGAGAACTTTAATTAAAAATAATGGACTACATCAGATTATCGACCAACCTACAAGAATAACTAAGGACAGTGCTACCCTCATAGATCTTCTTGTATCTAATGAAAAAACCATTGAAGCCCAGGTACACCATGTTCCAAAAATAACCGATCACACAATAACTGTAAATGCAAAAGTGAAAGAAAAATATGAAGAATATACAATACAACACAGGGACATGAGCAACTTCAATGAAATGCAATTTCAATTAGATCTAATGGATCAACCATGGAATCGGGACTGTACAAACACCAATCAACTAGCAGAAACATTAGTTAAAACCATAATGGACACACTAAACAGGCATGCTTTAACTGTTAAAAAAACCATTAAATGTCAATGGAGTTGTAAGCGTTGGTGGACCCCAGAAATAGCCTTGGAAAGTGAAGAAAGTTACAGATTATATAAAAGAGCAATCTTTACACAAGAAGAAAGTGATATGAATAGGTATAGACAACAAAGAAATGGAATTGTTAGTTTGATCAGGAACCACAAGAGAAATTATTATCAAGAAAAAATAGATGATATAAAAATAACTCAACAGAAATGTGTAAAACAGTTAAAGAATTAATTAAAGGAGGCCATAACAGACAAAAAAAGGAAGGTATTATTTTTGACAATGAGTTAGAAAAAAAGGAAATTCAAATTGCAGAAAAATTCAATATTTACTTTATTAACAGCATAGAACAAATTATTACATTAACAAATTTAAACGAAATTGAAACTGATTTAAGCCACATTAATGTGCATCAATGCAAGTTTGAGAAATTTTTACCAATAGAGTTTTTGGAGTTAAAAAAAAGTATAAACAATTTACCTAATAAGAATAGTAGTGTCGATGGTATTACCGTAAAGATTAGCTTTCAATGTAATAGGACAGAGATTTTTGCATCTAATTCAAATGAGTCTAGAAAGTGGATCCTTCCCAGAAACCTTGAAGACATCCCATATTATCCCCATTGAGAAGATAACCAACACTAACAAATGTGAAGAATACAGACTGATCAACATGGTGCCATCTTATGAAAAATTATTAGAGACCGTCGTAAATATCCAGTTTCGTGACTACATTGAAGTGAACAAACTGTTAACACCTTTTCAATCAGGGTTTCGGAAAAATAATTCATGTGAAAGTGCAATACAATCAGTTCTTTTGAAATGGAAAAATGCTATTTACAAGAAGAAGATGATAGGTGTAGTTTTTCTAGACTTTAGACGTGCTTCTGAGACTATTAATAGAGATCTATTATTATTGAAATTAAAAACATATGGGTTTGGACCAATAGTTATAAAATGGTTTAGTGGATATCTCAAAAACAGATTTCAAAAAACTAGATACTTTAATACTACATCTTCACCTAAAAAAACTACCTTTGGCGTTCCACAAGGAACTGTATTAGGCCCTGATTTATTTGTATTATACATAAATGATATTGTTAATGTAATTAAAAAATGTAACATTCAATTATTTGCAGATGACACTTTAATATATTTTATAGATGATATTGAAAAAGTAATAAATATCATCAATGATGAATTAGTAAATGTATATAACTGGTTAGGTAAAAATAGTCTTTCTTTAAATGTAAATAAAACAAAATTCATGATAATCAAAAATAAGTTTAACAAAATTGATACATCTAGTCATGTGGGAATACAAATTAATAGTCAAAAAATAGAACAAGTTTATGAGTGGAAGTACTTAGGCGTAATAATAGATTGTCACTTAACATTTTCTAGTCATTCAAACTATGTTATCAGTAAAGTTGCAAAAATAGTAAATTTCATGGGTAGAATAAGCCAAAATCTTAGCAAGTGGTCTAAATTATTACTATATAAAACAATAATACTTCCCCATTTTAATTATTGTGCTAGTATACTTTACCTCCTAAATAATACTGAAATTAACAATCTTCAAAAAAAAACAAAATTGTGCGTTAAGAATAATATTAAAATGTAGTAGGTATACTAGCATAAGAGGAATGTTGCAAGTTACATCTTTGTTAAGTGTTAAGGAAAATATATTTTATAATACGATGATAATAATATTTAAAATAAAAAACCGAATATATCCAGAGCACATTTTAAATGAATTACTATTCGTAGAAGATGTTCATGATCATAATACTAGAAGGAGAAATAATTTTTATGTTCATACAGTAACAACAAATATAGGACAAAATAATCTGTTTCATAAAGGTTTAGTTGAATATAATTCACTTCCAGCTAATGTAAAAAACTGTACATCTTTAACATTATCTAAGAAACAGTGTAAAAAATATGTAATAAATTATATTAATATTTAAGAAATTATAATGTATTATATGGAATTTATCTAGTTATATGCTATAAATATAGTATATTATTAATAAATATTAAAACCTTCAATTTTACAAAGCCAGAGAATATTTACAAATGTGAAAAGAACTCGCATACGAGATGATGTAATTCTTACGTCACTTTTCTCCATTAAATATTAAATGCGAGCTATTATAACCAAACGTATATAAAACAAAGCTTAACATATGCGTCATGGCAATGTTGCCAGATCCAGGGCTTAGGAAGTCTGTAGAACATAGCGGGTTTGATAGCGTCTTGTATAAAAATATACGATATACACTTGAGAAAGGCGCGACGCCCCCTATAGTTCATTGTGATGAACTACGGTTGTATAAAACTTTTTACAGACCCTACTTTTCCAAACCCAAATTGTATATTTTTTTATTGCAGTTTTAGGTAAACCTTATCCTGTAGACATCGAAAACATAGGAGAACGTTGCCAGACCCAAGCCCGGGTCTGAGAGCGTCGAAAATGGTCCGACAAGTCGGTAGAATATAGCGAAACGGGTATGTATAAGCGGTTAAACAAATATATATATATATATATATATATATATATATATATATATATATATATATATATATATATATATATATATATATATATATATATATATATATATATATATATATATATATATATATATATATATATATATATATATATATATATATATATATATATATATATATATATATATATATATATATATATATATACACATTAGGCGGCATTACCAAGCCTAAAACAGAGTGTTCTCCTATCTATACGAAGCCCGGCACCAACTTACGCAGCCCGGTTGTGGGCTTCGTAAATTTTATGTGTATAATAGTGTTTTCTTGATTAAGCATCATCAGGAGATGCGGAATCTCGATTTTCGAAATGGCGGGTAAAGACCGTCATATATCTCAAAATACACACGTTTAGTTCAAGGGAAATAAATATAGGGGGCCAACGATCGGTGTTGTATATATACTGTAGACATCAAACTGACCTTACGCGCGATGCAAATTACACGCATTATACGAGTCCCAGTGATCTGGCAATGGGGCTTGAAAGTCAAGTGTTTGGATTATTGATTTTTCTATTTAATTTCACACATTTTTATACCATAAGAGTGGTTAACGTATGTAGGGGGACTGGTTCCCGCGCAAATTCGTTTACTGCTTATTTGTACATTTGCACACATTTAATATTGATTTTTGTAACAAACTTGTATTTTCTTTAAAATTATTTCCTAAGTTTCCGTTTCTTCATGAAAATGTTTAATTTATTATTATATTAATTTGGTAGTTTGTATAGCTATTTATTATAAAAACAAAACCCACACTATAGTATTTGTAGTTGCAGATAGGGAATTTTTAAAATTTCTAATTATACATTTTATATTTTCGTTGATTTTTTGGTGATATTAGGTACATATTTTATTTCTTGAACAATATCTCTCATAAAATAGGGTGATGTAGGCTTTTTGTAAGAATTCTACAATAATTAGTTATAATTAGCTACGTAGATTTTTCGCTGTAATTAACTTTTTAAATAATAAAGTGAAGATTGAAATGTTTTTATTTGAAAAAAATACCTGATAATTTATGAAAATTGGTAAATGGGTAATTATGAAATAAAATTGAAGAAACTACACGCAATTTGTTTCAAAGATTGATTACAAAATAATGGGTCATGCGAATAAAATGTAAGGTGTTTTTACTATTAATAAAAGATAACAGTTATGATTTTTAATTATTAAGAATAAAATAGATGTATGTATAGTAAAATAAAAGCTTTTGCCACATCTTATTCGCATTAATTACATTTTAGATTTCAGATCATGTTCTACATGCGTGATTAAATGAATATTAAGTTACCTAGGAAATCGCCTTTTGCGCACCTATTTTGATGATTTTTTTAAATTGTAGGTAATCGACTATATTTCAAAGTCTAAATGTTAGATTTGTCCGCTAATGCCCTGTTTAATTGTTGTTAACAAATTTTTATTTTTTCCATAAGGGGCTAATTAATAATTAAATATTTTTTATTATAATTGAATAAAGTTGGCTACTTATAGGTTTTTAGGGTCGTAGATTACGAATCCGTGGTCCAAAGTGGTCCAAAGTGCAAAATGGTGGCTATAAAATGGCCGCCGGTGTCAAAGCTTAATATTTGAAACTTCGTATGAAAAATCGTACCAGTGGGTTTTTAAAGTAGCAAATTGTGCTGTTAAGCTAAAAACTGACCCAGATGCAAAATGCTTGTCACAAAATGGCCACCGAAACTAAATATGAATAAAATTCAAAATGTTTAATCTCTACTACAAGTTTGTTTAAGATGGATTAATATAGTAGTTACAATTTGAAGATTGTTGCAATTATTATTTAGTTAAAAGACAAATTGATGGAATGGAATTTAACCAGATTCCGTTTAAGTCTGAAACTTTAGTTATCGTCAGATTTAAATAAAGAATATTGTATTATTATTTACTTGTGTTTCTTGTGTAAAGCACTGTTAGTTTCTTCATCTACTTCTGGCAACGTAAAAAAAGAATGTGCTCTTTAATTTTTGAAAACTGATTAGTAAGCTTTTTTTTGGAAGACTAAATTCTTTTTTACGTGCTCTTACTAGTTGCGACACTTGATCAGCGTTTTTCGGCAAAGGGAAAAATAAATTTTTCTCTTTGCCCCTAAAAAAAAACCTTTTGAATGCAAAACTGTTTCTTCTTATTATTATTTTGAAAAGCATTCTTCATCAGAGAAATTTTCATCTAAATCTTCTTTTTCATTAATGTTTCCTACGTTTGGATATTTCCAAAGATTTGAAGATTTCAGTTTTGTTTTCGACTATGCTTCAAAATTGGCTATAAGTGGATTCGAAGATGCCAAACATAAGTTGAGAATTTTCTCATTAGTTTCTTATCTGGAAGATTTGCATGGATGACCTGTTCTAAATTAACTAATCAGCTTTATTTATTTCTTCTAAATAGCTTGAAATCTTTTTTCTCGCTTCTTCGCTAACTGTTCATCTGTATCTTTTTTATGGACCAGCATTTTATGCCTCGAAGGTTAGTTGGAGTACCATAAACATTTTCTGCAGTTTCCTTGGTTGAATGGTCTTGAGCTTTTCAACATTTATTTCATATCAACATGCAACTGTTTGCATAATATCAAATCTATTAATAAATTATCTCTGTCTTAATTTCTGTAATTTCTTTTTATTTTGAAATCGAACGATGTTTAGGGGTGCCTCAAAGCCCTTAAAGTTTCCCATGTATTTTATATGAGAAAAAAAACACGTTTTCGTAGATTTGGCATAGAATCCTAGAAAATCAATATTTTTCAACCGGACTACTGTGTTTCTCTTCAGAAATGTTTAGAGAATGACATCCAATAATTTATTTGTTAAATTTTTTATATTAACTATTTTTTACAGACCCGCAAAAAACCCCATAAATGAAAGAAACAGAAAAATCGTTAAAAAATATTTATTACTATTTTTTAATATAAAATATTTTGATAAATAAATTATTGGATGTCATTTTCTGAACATTTCTGAAGAGAAACAGAGTAGTCCCATTGAAAAATATTGATTTTCTAAAATTCTATACCAAACCTATGAAAGAGTTTTTTTTCCCATATAAAATACATTGGAACCTTTAAGGGCTTTGAGGCACCCCTAAACATCGTCCGATTTCAAAATAAAAAATAGGGGTACTTTTTTTTTCGATATACAATAATTCTAGGGGGTGAGAACATAAGATTTCCGACTTTGCTTTTTTTGTTGGACCACCCTATTGTACAATCCATGAGCTTGGTTCTTCTGCCTTCTTTACAACTGTTGCAGGAGTCCATTCCTTGTGTCTCTAATTAATACTTTTTCATCATTTTAAAATTCTGGTAAATTTGCTTTTGCTCTATCTGCACATTTCTTCTCTTTTAGTTTAATATTTTTCAACTTTTCAGAAACATTTTTAACTGTTTCAGGTAATAATAACTTTGTATTAATGGGAATGAACGTTTTAGTTCTTCGACCCATTAATCTTTGCATTGGAGAACCTAGGGTATCTCTTGGTGTGTTTCTGTGATGTAAAAGGGCTAACTGGATATCTGAACCTTCTTATATACATTTATCTAGTATCGATCTTGCTTCTTGTACATATCGCTCTGCTAAACCATTCGGTCTGGGAAACTGTGGACTGGAAACTCTATGTTCAAACCTCCATCTTCTAGCAAATTCTTTAAATTCTTCAGATACATATTGTTTTCCTCCATCTGTACGAAGAATATCAGGTATTCCAAATGTAGCAAACCAACATCTAAATGCTCGAGTTATTGACCTGCTGGTTAAGCTTGATAATTGCACGAAGTCAAAATAACCTGAATAGCTATCTGCCATTAGCAAGTATTCCTTGTCCTTCAAATGATAAATATCAGAAGCGAATATTTGCCATGGCCGTTCTGGATACTCTTGAAGTAAAATTTTTTCTTTAGAATTCTCTTTTTGTTCCTTCGTACCAATCTTGCAGTTTTGCACCAATTTAATAATGTCTACAGACATTCTTGGCCAAAATACGCAAAATCTCTGGCCAATCAGAGAGTACCAGTGATACCTTTGTGACTAAAGTGACAACATTTGAGAACAACTTCTTGTAGTCTCGGAGGTATCATTATTTTATCATTTTTGAATATGATATCTTCATAAGTTGCTAGTTCGTGCCTGTAAGACCAGTATTTTCTTAGAGAAGCCGGAACTTCGCTTATTCTGTCGGGCCATCCTACAAGTATTTGCTGTTTTAATTCCACCAATTCTATATCTGTATTTGTCTCTTGTTTTAACTGCTGCAATCTCGTTTTACTCATTGGTATTATTACACATGTCTCAAATGAGTTTTCATCCTCGTCATCATGAACATTTTTTGCGCAGTCTCTGCTCAGTATATCAGCTATGTACAACATCGTTCCTTTTTTGTACACAATTGTGGGATATGGCAGTATTTCAAATAGGATTCTCTGTAGTCTGGGAGGCGCTTCAGTCAATGGCTTCCTGAATATGGTTTCTAACGGCTTATGATCTGATTCTACTATCAGATTTTTGTTTCCCCATATATAAACAGGAAATTTCTTGCAAGCCAGTAATATGGCCAATGCTTCTTTTTCAATTTGACTATAATTGATCTGCGTTTTAGTTAAAGATTTGGAGTAATAAGCTATTGGGTGACCATTCTGAATTAATGCCCCACCATATGCAGTACTAGTAGCATCTACAGATAATAAAATAGGTAAATTTGGGTTAAAATTACCAAGTACTGGAGGGTTTTTTAATATTTCTTTTAATTTACAGAATGCTTCTTTTTGTTCATTCTCCCATCTCCATTCATCATCTTTTTCTAACGGCACTCTAAGTGGAGCTAATAATTCTGATAAGTTCTTAAAAGAACTTAGATAAATAAGTAATTAATCCAAGAAAGCGTTGAAGTTCCTTGACGTAACTATCTGAGAACGATAGTTCGGAAACATATGTCTAGCTAGTTTACCCGTAACGGAACCAGACTTAATGCGCAATCACAAATCACAGAGACATGAGGGCACTAGACCAGTCCAATTCTGAACGAGTCACAGATGCCTCGCCTGACATTTTGTCTATCGTTAGGTGAAGTTGGGGCACGCTACTTATTATGCAATAGTAGTCAAACACGATGCAAAGCTAAAAACTAATAGCAAAATTTACGCACCAAGCGCCAAAGCAAAAAAGCTGTAGAATTAAGAAACGCCAAAATTGTCAGCCCTGTTTATGTAGTGTATGCATGCTATTCTTCTATTGGCGTTTTGCATTCGTAAGGTAAAAAGCAATTCCTGAGAAACCCGGTTTGAGTTAAATTTATGAGGCAGGTATGGGTTGGCTGCATGGCGTACGAATGAAATTCGAAACAACATTTGACCTGATTGGAAACAGCCAACATCAGATTCGTAATCTTCATACCAAAAAGTTCTAGAAAAGCTATATGAAAATCTGAAAATTTCTTCTGTGCGTACCGTGTTATTTTTTATCATTTGTTTTATATTTTGCCAGTGTAAAATATGTATTACATCAGGATCCTTATGTTGTTCAAAAAAATTTAATGACACGCCTATGGCTTCAGCAGTTTGTCCATAAAGTACTTTCTTCATATTTAAATCATCATCACCATCACTTAGAACTTCTTGATCTACTTGAGAGGTGTCGCGTGGAATTTCCCCTTCCTCCATTATTGCATCTCCTGTCAGTACTTGGTAACCTTGTTTTTTACGATCACAATGTTTTTAAGCTTCAATGTCGGACTCTTCTATCTCTTTCATATCCTCGCTCTGATTAGCCAAACTACCAATACCTTTAGAACAAATCACGTCTTCAGTAACATCTTCGCCTTTAACTTCTTTTCCATTATTCATAATTGTAAAAAACGTTTTCTCGATTGTCAGTTGTTTAACATTGATCCATGCAATAGCAAAAGCAAAAATTGCATCTTTGATATTAGAGAACTTTCAAAATAGCATCATATCAAATGTTTCCAAGAAATTAATCGAAACGGTACGTCTGTAAAATCTCTTAGGTGTTTCTTATATATTCTTGGTCCGTTGGTTGAGTGATAGCAGTTACATTAGGTGAAAGAAATAGAACAAAGTTGTTCTCATCTGCAGATCTTAACACTGTCTCATTTGAATGCGAAGGCTGGCTGTTTTTCACGAGAGAATTCCTTAAAAAATCTGTCCGAACTGTAGGATTAATGCTTACTAAATAGTAGTAGTTTAGAAATAACAATGGAATAATGTTAGTAACCTGCATGTAAACAAGTTGGAAAATAAATAATATCGGCCAGTAACCGTAATTTATTTCTGCAATCTACTACAGAATTAATTTTCTTGTTGGAAAATGTTCGTAGGTGTCCCCTGAATGTAACGTCTAGTTGGCGGGACGGGAGAGATGAACGTTAGCAGCCATCTTGGAAAACACGTTTTATCAAATATCTCGTGACTGTGCATCGTGCCACAAAAATAGTAAAAAAATCGTTTTCGTAGATAACATTTTCTACAACTTTTATTTGAAACTTTTTTCTGTATAGTGCATAAGTTTATATTTATAGCGCGCCAAACTTTTTTCAATATGGTTATTGCTAAATATATAGTTAACGGTTTATGATAAATTTGTAGAACACAAAATTTCCGATAAAATTTATTTGAAGTTTTTTTCTATAAAATTGATACTTTAAGACTTATAACGCTGTAAATGCCGAGTTTACGCACAATAGCCACGAAATTATACACTATATATTAAATCATGCGCCTCTCAATGCGTCCATTAACTCTCTTCGCTAAAAATGCTTCTCAAATTTGGCAAGTAACACCAAACTAAACCTCTCACTTCTACCTCCAACCCAAGATACGGCACGTTACCATTCTTTTAGAACCTACCACCAGGTTCAAACTTGGCTTGGATTTTACCATGATCCTGAAGAATGGGATTGGAAGCGGACTACAAATGGACTTCAACCAATTCGAACTACTATGGCTCCAGCACCCTCAAGTTTGCTGAAAATAATATCTTGCAAATGCACAATAAATTGCGGGGCTGCCTGTGTATGCCGAAAAGCTGGCTTAAAATGTTCCATTATTTGTTCGAATTGTGGTGGATGCACATGCGACAATGTGCCAGATACATTGGAAACCATCGAAGACGAAGTCGATGAAAATGAAATTTTCGATTCACCTCCTACGGATATATCGGTGGCAGAAAACAAGGATGTGGAAGACGATGAGTGACTTCCTTCATCATCGAAACAGATGAGACTTATGACGTAAAATAACTTGCCACTTTTTGTATAAATAAATGTTTTAATCCGTTTTTTATTTCAAAAAATTAATTTGCATTCTTTGAACTCTGTTATCCTTTTCTCCACCTTTCCCTTCTCATGATTATTATTATCATCATGATTATTATTATTTTTTATGATGTTCGTGATGTACAAACTATTATATCTTGCTACATTGACAGTTTTTTATGATAATACGTTCTACCCATGCAATTTAAGAAAGATGTATAAATTATGAGTACTTCTTGGCACTATTTATAAGATTAATACATTACATTCACTACACACTACACAGTACTGTCATTTTTCTGAACACTTTTCGCCGTTTTATGTGTTATGAAATGTTTACCGTGTACTATGACCAACATTACCACTGATAATTCACGCGGTGCAATAGTTTACCAAGCTATAGCTCTTAAAGTATCAATTTTATAGAAAAAAAAATAAATTCTATAAGAAATTTTGTGTTCTACAAATTTGGTTATTACCATTTTTAATGTATCATCAACCGTTAACTATATATTTAGCAATAACCATGTTGGAGAAAGTTTGGCGCGCTTTAAATATAAAGCTATGCACTATACAGAAAAAAGTTTGTAATAAAAGTTGTAGAAAATGTTATTGTCTACGAAAACATTTCATTGCATTATGAACCTACTTTTTTGCTCTTGCTCTTGGACTAATAATTTAAAAGTCATATCATAATTCTTTATGAAGTATTAAATAGCAACTTAGAGGTACACTGCCGCCCATTTGAAAGTACACGATAGACCCGATTTACCTCGGTTATGTTTTCTATAACTTACTCTAAGCTGATAAATTATTTTAAACAAGTATTTGAAAATAATAATAATAAACCTTTCATTCCGCTGCAGCTGTTATAAACACAGCCCATGGAATCCTGACTTACACGATGTCATTTTGGAATATTACATATAAAGAGTCGTGCACTTTCAAATGGGCGGCACTGTACATGGTTAGTGAATAACATAACACGAACTGGGCACCTATCTGTCAGTCTTCCCTTAGTTCCTCTGTCAGTTTGTGGATTTGTTTAGGTCGTTCTTTTTGGGGAAACGGATTTACAAGATGAAACCTTTACTGATTGAAAGCTCATATCATAATAAATTAATCTAAATCCGAAAGTCATCAAAACTTGGAACGGACAAAAAGGCAATACTGTCAAAAATTTAGACTATTCCACCGTCTCATATAACGGGATTTTGCTTCAAAAGCTGACAAAATGTCGAAAGAATTAAACGGCTAAACTAGCGGTCTCTAATAGGTATCTCAGACATGTATTCACATGTTTTCAGCTCAGTAAGGTTTGCAAAACACCCAGTTCATTCATTTTTTCTTAAAATGTTTGCCAGTGAATCACAGTTACTTGTTTATTGTTTGATACACAGATTCACGATTTTTTCCCACATGGTTTACAGTTTTAAAAACAAAGAAAATATGAAGCAATGTGCTTTTTCAAAGCGCTTGCGACTTCTGCAGAAATTACAGAAATTAAGTCAGAGATAATTTATTAATAGATTTGATATTATGCAAACAGTTGTATGTGGATATGAAATAAATGTTGAAAAGTTCAAGACCATTCAACCATAAAAGCTGCAGAAAATGTTTTAGTAAAATGTACCTACGGTACTCTAACTAACCTTCGAGGCATGCTGGTCCATCAAAAAGATACAGATAAACGGCTAGCGAAGAAGCGAGAAAAAAGATTTCAAGCTATTTAGAAGAAATAAATAAAGTTGATTAGTTAATTTAGAAGAGGTCATCCATGCAAATCTTCCAGAGAAGAAACTAATGAGAAAATTCTCAACTTATTTTTGGCATCTTCGAATCCACTTATAGCCAATTTTTAAGCATAGTCGAAAACAAAACTCAAATCTTCAAATCTTTTAAAGTTTTGGAAATGTCCAAACGTAGGAAACATTAATGAAAAAGAAGTTTAGATGAAAACTTCTCTGATGAAGAATGCTTTTCAAAATAACAAGAAGAAGAAACAGAACGCAATGACTCTGAAGATGATATTATACAATATGGGATTTGTCAAATAAAATAAAATTAAATCAATTTCTTTTAGTTGTATTTTCATGCAATTTCTAATAAAAAAGTTCCATTTTATTTATTTTCTATATATCTTATCTTGTCTTCAGTAACCCTAACTATTTCTAAAAATTATAAAAACACCTATAAAATTTTGCATTCAAAAGTTTTGAAAAATTTATTTACCCCTTTGCCGAAAAACGCTGTTGAAGTGTCGCAACCAGTAAGAGCATGTAAAAAAGAATTTATTCTTCCCAAAAAAAAGCTTACTAATCAGTTTTCAAAATGTAAAGAGCACATTCTTTTTCTACGTTGCCAGAAGTAGCTGAAAAAACTAACAATGCTTTACATGAAACACAAGTAAATAATAATGAATACAATATCCTTTATTTAAATCTGACGATAAATAAAGTTTCAGACTTAAACGGAATCTGGTTAAATTATGGAGTATTAATTTATTTTAACACTATTCATACGGAATAACTCCATTCTATCAATTTGAATTTTAAATAAATAATAATTGCAACAATCTTAAAATTGTGTTAACTACTATATTAATCCATCTTAAACAAACATACAGTAGAGATTAAACATTTTGAATTTTAATCATATTTAGTTTCGGTGGCCATTTTGTGACAAGCATTTTACATCTGGGTCATTTTCTAGCTTAACAGCACAATTTGCTACTTTAAAAACCCCTTGGTACGATTTTTCATTCAAAATTTCATATATTAAAGTTTTGACACCGGCGGCCATTTTGAATTTTAGACCAATTTGGACCCCGGATTCGTAATCTACGACCCTAAAAACTTATAAGTACCCAACTTTATTCAATTATAATAAAAATTTGATGAAATGATTTAATTATTAATTAACCCCCTATGGAAAAAAAATAATTTGTTAATAACAATTAAACAGGGCATTAGCGGACAAATCGAACATTTAGACTTTGAAATATATTCGATTACCTACTATTTTAAAAAAATCATCAAAATCGGTGCCCAAAAGGCGAATTCCGAGGTATTTTTTTTCTAGGAAACCGTCTAATATTGATTTATCTTTTTTTAGAAATAATATTTTTATTTATATTAATTTAATTGAAAACTGTAATTTTGTTCTTGCCATTTTCTTTCAAACTAAAATATTTAATTGGTAAAGTCTGTTAATTTGTAAAGTCAAAGGTTTGAAAATTACTGTTTAATTGTTATTAACAAATTATTACTTTTTCCATAAGGGGCTAATTAATAATTAAATAATTTCATCAAATTTTTATTAAAATTTTGAATCTACGACCCTAAAAACCTATAAGTACCCAACTTTATGCAATTATAATACAAATTTGATGAAATTATTTAAATGTTAGTCCCTTATGAAAAAAGTAATAATTTGTTATTAACAATTAAACAGGGCATTACAGGACAAATCTAACATTTAGACTTTGAAATATAGTCGATTACCTACAATTTAAAAAAAAATCATCAAAATCGGTGGCCAAAAGGCGAATTCCGAGGTAACTTAATATTCAGTTAATTATGCATGTAGAACATGATCTGAAATCTAAAATTCCATCTTCTTTTCATAAAGTTCGTTGTATATAATTGTCTGTGTTACTATGCCGCGAGAAAGCTAAAATAAAATCGATAATAACCAGATGTACGACGTTGACTCAGGCTGTTGGCGAGAACAAAAGTTCCGCTAGGATACTCCCAACTCGGCATTACCATCACATAAGAACGAAAGCATTCGGGAAGTCTCGGTGACTAACCGTGGTTTGTCCGACATTCACAGCCGGCGAGACAAATTACACGATCAATAATCTTACGTTTTGCTGGTAACAGTAGCGGCAACCCTGCGTGGCTTGGTATAATGCGTGAAATATCTATTTTTATACAAACAGGACTGCTACAGTACCAATAATATATGCGGTCTCGTAAAAGCTGTACAGTATATATTCATTTGTATGTAAAAATAACTTACCCCTCGCAGGTTGCGCTTAATAATATGAAATTATCGGTTCGATTGAGGTAGAATATACAGCTGCAACTCTACAGGAAAGCCCGGGCTTCTGAGTGCCTGCGTAACATAGCGGGCTTGGTATGGATAGTTGGGCGTGTATATATATATATATATATATATATATATATATATATATATATATATATATATATATATATATATATATATATATATATATATATATATATATATATATATATATATATATATATATATATATATATATATATATATATATATATATATATATATATATATATATATATATATATATATATATATATATATATATATATATATATATATATATATATATATATATATATATATATATATATATATATATATATATATATATATATATATATATATATATATATATATATATATATATATATATATATATATATATATATATATATATATACATACTATTATATGGAATAGATATGTATCTATTTATTATATTATAGATTAATTATTATTATAGATTAAAAAACAATAGAACTGAAAAACCACAACCAATGTACACTTATAGTTCTGAAATAGTATGTTATAGGAGTAGTTTGTGTTACATTTAATTAACTATGTATAAGCAGATAATCCTATTCTTCAAATTACCAAGACTCAAGAATAGTTTTGGGTTTTTAACTTAACTCTCAAATCTCAAGTGGCCTAGATCATTAAGATCTAGCGGCCCGGGTTCGACTCCCGGCGCTGGCAGATCTGGTTAAGGTTTTCTGCAGTTTCCCTTAGCTGTAACACAAATGTGGGATTTGCGCTGTTCCATCTATAAGTCGGCTGCAGCCGCACATTGGGCCTACATAATAATAATAATCGCCCCCTCCCTCCCGCACAAGCTTATAGCTTCTGGGGCCTTGGTTAAGGTTATGGGTTGTAGTAATTATTATTATTATTATTATTATTATTATCTCAAAAGTATTACTTTTAAAATGCCGTAATAAAAACGTAAATAATATTAAAATAAAATAACAAACCTGTATCGTACTATCAAATGTCGTTCATTCGACATTGGTCCAAGTCTAGGCTTTTAGGTATCCAGTTTAAATAATTTTCATTAAGCCGACATTCATATACCAATCCTAGGCTCTCTAATTTTCACTCAGGTTTCCACCAACTTTCAAATCACGGATGCTTAATCGTTGTCCAAGAATGAACCAACGTGCTGGTCTCTCACCCAAGCTGCTCGAGATCGACACCCGGTACCAGCAAATCTGATTAAGGTTTTCTGCAGTTTTTCCTTAGCTGTAACACGAATGTGGGATTTGTGCTATAACATCTGTAAGTCGGCTGCAGCCGCGCGATGGGCCTGCATAATAATAATAGTCGCTCCCCCTTACCGCACAAGCTTCTAACTTCTGTAGCCTGGTTTCTACTTTGTGGGAAATAGTCGTTATTATTATTACCTTTGTACCAATTATGGGGTTCTCTAATTTTTGAACATGTCAGTCTGACAAGCTTTAGCTAATTTTCACACGTTACCCATCGCTGAAGCTTGAATCAAACCTCAGATATCAATCGGTTCACTACTCTCAGTCAAACTTCAGCCAACGTTCAATCCTCGATCGCTAATTTTTGCCCAAGTGTGAACTAACTTTCAAATAATAAATTTTTGGTGTATGATGGTGTTGGTGTCTGTATACTTGTTTTTTTATCCTTTAGCGAAGTTTGGGTCAATCTTTACACATCTACCAAATCAAGCATGTAAAGTTTTCTGTCTTTATTATAGCAGTTAGTAATTAATTAAGAGACAAATGTGAGATAAGTTTAATTATTTATTTCCTCGAAACAAGCCCACACATGAAGAGTAATTCATACATCGGATGGATTTGGAATTAGTAAATAGTGATGCATTTGATGGTTTATTATATAAGAGTATTCCACACTGTTGAACAACGAATCATTAAAATAGCTTTCACAAGTATAATAAAATTGGATTTATTAAATTTCAGGATGTGTGTTCTGTCTTTAGCATTAAATGCAAATGAAAAAGCGGTCTAGTCTTGATTTTAAATTTATAGTTGTTTTTTTTTATTATCTGTGTACCTTTTTCTGATATTTTACCAAAGAATGCTATAGATATATAATTTTTGTTTTTTTTTAGTGGACAAACACTTTGAAATTCTCTCATAAGATATAAAGAGCACGTACGTTGGTACAAAAATAAACATCCAGAAAAATCTAATTAGGCCAAACACTTTTTAGAACAGAATTACACAATGACCCCTTAAAATATAATATTAAATTTCTAAATTTTTGTAATAACAATCGCAAATTGTTACAAACACAAACTCAGGGTACCATTAATGAATGAACAAACTGAGCTCAGTAATTCTTCGTTACTGAAACTGTTAGGTACTTAATTTCTATTACATTTATCTTTATATCTAGTAATCTGTCTTTGTATTTACCTTAGCGACGTGTTTGTTTATATTTATATCACTCTTAATAATGACAGTTTAGCTGTGGAAACAATTGTCAGATAGATTATAATAAATTTGTGAAACCTTTAACCAATCGGTTTTATTTATTTCAGGATAAAAGAATCATTTATGAATTTACAACTTTCCATATTAATTAATTTTTTACAATAAAGGTGTTTAAAAGACAATTTTTAATAAGCTACTATTGAATATTTAGGTTCGTCTTAATGTTTAGCGATTACTTTGGACCACCGTTGGTTTCTGACCCCTATGTCATCTCGGATTGCCAGAATTGATACAATATTAATGTAATGATTGGTCCAAATTGTGGTTATGCAACCAAACTAATGTATCGCTTTTAAATTGCATACATAAGCTTAATTAAAACTATAGAGTGGGTAAATTCCCGTTTTCGTATGTCAAATATCATGACAATACGTAGTTGATATATATCATCAGGGCCGGATTAAATTGTGACGAACTCATTATGTTATATTTTTGGTGGTGAAAAGCAGCTACATTTAAACAAACATTTAAAAATGTAGACAGTCAGTCTTCTTTAATGTAAATTTTGTGTTATCTAGTTGAAACTAAGTTGTCATTTGTATAAACAAAATCTATTTATCGCGGTAGAAATCTTGCTTTTGGCATGTATTCTTTAAAAATTCCCCTTAATGTGATTTAATAAAGGAAAAAAACTGTTGGTTTACAAGCAACAAAATTGGATACTAACGAAACCTAGATTAGTCTACGAAAATTTAGATTAGATTTTTAGATAAGTACTGAAAATGCATTTAGAATTGGATTACAAATTAAGCTAATATATATAAATTCATGCTGTCAGTATATATGTTTTTATGATATTTAACTGTTTTTAACTTCTTTTTTTGTTTGTTTAGTAGTTTTAATGTAATGCGAATAAATAGATTTTCTTGCGAAAAATAGCAGAAGGCGACCACATATTGATAAGGAAAATATGTTCTCATTACTCATTACAGTTTCTATACCCAAACAAACAAATAAAGCTTCTATATTTTTTTCCAAGTCTAGAATTAAACATATCCTAGTAAAACGCAGTGTATACCTAGACAGACATGTATACTAGCTTTCTGTGATAATTTTCCGGGTGTTTTTAAATAAATTAAATTCGGCGTTTTTAGAGACATATTTAATTTTTCATGACGATAAAATTTCTCTTTTTTTATATAGGTAAAATTGGCTAGTCAACGTACCAAAAAAATTTTAGAATTTAGACGGGCAAGTATGGTAGACGAGACGATGACCATGACAGTAAATTTACTCCCCAAAAAACTAGCAATGTATATTTTAATACACAGGTATGTAGATTATTATAACTCCGCAGTGTATCTTTTGAGAAACCAACAGTTTATCTTAAGCTGGCAATGTGTCGCCATAGATACTCCGAAAAATCAAGGTCATGGAAATGCAAAAACAAATATTTTTTGTTCATTTTGTCATAAACACAGCTTCTACATACCAAAAACGTTCAAAAATATTTTTTCCCTATGGTACACTGCCGCCCATTTGAAAGTGCACGATAGACCAACGTTCCCTCAGTTATATTTTCTATAACTTACTCTAAGCTGATAAATAAATTATTTTAAACAAGTATTTGAAAATAATAATAAACCTTTTATTCTGCTGTAGCTGTTATAAACACATAGCCCATGAAATCCTGACTTAAACGATGTCATTTTGGAATATTACATATAAAGAGTCGTGCACTTTCAAATGGTCGGCACTGTATATCTAAGCTTGCCAAGTATAGGATTAAATAGCTCTGAAGAATTTCATTACAATTTTTAGAAATTGCACTTAGTTTCATTTATTGTGCATGGGATCTTTTCTTAAGAGTGTTATCTAATTTATATTATGCTTTATAACAAATACAAAATTACAAAAGCTATTTCCTTAACGAATCAAAAAGTGAAAATTTATAAAAACAAAACTATAGCTAGAGAGCTTTTAAAAAAGGTAAGGTGTACTTCCTAAATTATCCTTCAAGTGTTATTTGAGATAAGAATGACCGAATATACAACAGTATAAAAGAACTTTATGAACTAAAAAAAGGTCATATGCCGCGTTTATTCATACATTTTGGAAAAAGACAACTATCATTCTTAGTTCAGGCTTTTGCTAACGTAACGAAAATTAGCTCCGCTGAGTTTCGTTCTAGAGTACGATATTTGGGGCATTTTTGTGGCGTTTTGATTTCTTGCTGCAAGTGCATATTTAAAGAAAGAACACTCCCCATTTTTCAGAATGCGCTGAAAGCTCCCCCCTTCTTAAATATACCCCAAATTTTAGTATAAGTATGATACTACGAAAATTAGCTCTGCTTCGTTTCGTTCGTTCGTTGAGTACGATAGTTGGGGCACGTTTGTGGCGTTTTGATTTCTTGCTGCAAGTGCATTTCTAAAGAAAGAACACTTCCCATCTTCCAGAATGTGCAAAAAGCTCCCCTTTCTTAAATATACCCGAAATTTTACTGTAAGAATGATACTACAAAAATTAGCTCCGCTGCGTTTCGTTCTAGAGTACGATATTTAGGGCATTTTTCTGGCGTTTTGATTTCCCTTTCCTAAAAAGCGGGAAGTTTCAATGAGTTTGATTTGACTGTTAATACATTTAACGCATTTTCGTTATTGTTACATATATTTTTGTGATTGTCGATGTAAAGTAACAGATTATTGTTTATATCCCTTTCCATACTTTAACTTTCCTAATATTTTGAGTATTATTTAATAAATTATCGATGTAAATGTTGTTTTTCTTTACTTAAGAGCACGTGACGGTTAATTTTTGAATAAACCTTTTCACTCTTGATTAGTCCTGATTAATTTCTTAAAACGAATATACATTTTCAATATTTTAATATAGTAATACTTTTGCTATTCTTAAAACCACCAAGAACGACTGATATTTTTAAAGATATTTAGCAGTTTTATATTCCCCTTTTTAATTTCAACTACCTTAAATCATTCCTTGGCATTTAAAAATTAAAAATTTCAGTTAAACTTAAAATGTATTGAAAGTGCACGCATGTCTGGCAACACTGTGAGCAGAGAACTGCGATGCAATCAAAGAATGTTTGTATTTACATTTTCAAATTTTAGTTTTAAAGAAATGAATACCCTTTTGCGGACCGTAGAGCCATCTTTAGGTGTTTATAGCTTCTGAAGCTTCCTATTATTAAACTGGTAGCGATAACGGGCCCTTAAGCATTTTCACCCTCGTGATTTCGGTGACCTAGATTCTTCATTTGTTTGTTTGGAATTAGGGCTATTATCAGCTGGTGAATAATACATAGTGGAATAAGTGAGTAAGTATGACAAGGTCTTGAATGATGGGATTGGTACCATACTTTACAACTTTACTCACAGCAGAAGATACAACTTAAAATGATTCGAAAAAGGCATATTTCAAAAGCTCTTAAAGTGCACCTCAACTAGACCATATCATTGATTATGGAAGCTCGTCAAACAAATTCAAGTTTTGTTTTGGAGAAAGCAGTATGTCTAAAAATCAAAAACGTTTAAGGTTTTTGAACTGTACTGTAAATAACAGGATAATTTCTTCGGTTCATTTTACGTCCATTAAGGTTTACATTACCTTGTTGTCAGCTGAAATTCGTTATTAGACTTTCCTTACCAGTTAATTATTATTTCCGTCATTCTCATCCTTTTTAGGTGCTTTTTGATTAATGAAAATTAATTAAATGTGCAATTTTATCTTGCTGAAACAAGGAAATCAAAAGTTCTTACTTATAGTTAAAGTTAATTGTGGATTTTATAAGTATTCCAAAAGTTGGCTTTTAAGATTATTTTCTTCCGAACAAATATTTAAATATAAAAAATAGTCACTAAAAAAGTTAGCATGGATATGGATACTGTGTTTATTAAATAGAAAGATGCAGCATAGTTATGCCTTGAATATGAATAGCTGCAGTCTGGTTATAACTAATTAAATTATTAAGCTTAATTCTGTGTTTACAGATAGATAATGATTTATTTTTAATTACAAAACTGAAAATAATTTGAAAAACCTTTTGTTGTTAGTGAATATTATTTAATGGAAATTTAATACTTTAATGTAGATATAGTATAAATAATTTAATATAAACAATTATAAAACAGTACGCAACCATACTACAAAGAAAATTATGATTTATTTTATGAATACGTAGTTAAATAAAACAAAATTAAACACAAATTCAAACCCATAACAATACTTTTAGTAATTAAACCATACCTACTTTGCCTTTCAGTAATTGCAACGTATACTACCACATACTGAAAGCCGTGTTTCTCAGTACTTTTGATCCTTATATGAAATTAAAGCTTTAATTGGTTCAACAAAAACTGTTTAACCGACGAACTACAATAACCTTAATACTGTGTTTTTGAAACCAAAAAATGGCAATTAATTAAATTAATTCGTGCTTTTCTTTTACTTTGTTTGAAAGGTCTCTTTAATTCTGGACCTCAATATAATTTTTGATTATGGCGAAGGTAACCGTTTTTAATGGAAATCGTTAATGCTTGAATATCTTGATATCGTACACTCTCATATCACTTTCTCAAAAGTACAATCACGGCGGTTTTTTAATTAGAAAGTGGAAACAAAAATCTTTGAAATGATCTAGTATTGACGGTGTATACATTCCCTCTAAACCAGGGATTCCCAAAGTGCGGCCCGCGGGCCAAATGCGACCCTCAAACCCTAGAAATGCGGCTCGCGATGTCAGATTATCCGCGATCTTGAATTGATAAAGATAATTTAAAAAATAATATTTCGCGCGTTATTTACCTGCACATGTTTACGTAATATTATCTGAATATCAAGTACAATAGTAACTTTGATATTCTACACTTCAGCCAACATAGAGCTAGGTAAAAAGTAACAAACTTATATGTCTCTTTGATACTCTCTTTTCTTTAAGCATGCGTTAGATACTGTAATTTATTCCATACTTTATCAAAACACGCTCTTCAAAAATAACATACGATTCCCACAAGTTGACATATTTTACTAATTAGTATCATTCGGTGATTTTTAAATTCTTTTTATAAATCACACTTTACGTATGTAGTTTCTTTGCACAGAAATATAAAGCGTCAAATATTCTAAGTGCTATTGTATTTGAATTTATCCTTTTCAAAGAATTTCGTTTTAGGGGGACTAATACCTACTAATATACTGTGATGTTCACGTTTATGTGTGTTAGAAAATTTAATATGAGCATATACATAAGAATAGATAATTTTTGAAAATCATTATTGCACAGATGTGGTTATTAAGGATCAATAACTAAATAAATAAAAACAGATAAACTTACATACAAAGTCATAATGATATCCCAAGAATACAAAAATTTAGTATATATTTGTAAAACAATGAAAGAGAATGTAATAGCATATATTTATTATGGTACTTTGATACAATATTAAAATTAACAAGGATAATAAAAGGAAAGGATATCCTAGCCATAAGTCAACCTGAAAATTAAAAATCATGTAATAGTTTAAAGGTATATTGATTTTCTATTGCACATTTAAAATTATCCCTGTACTTCAATAATAAGGTCTCATTCACTTCTATGGTTATAGACATTGTTTATAGAAACCTGAAAGAATTACCAAAGATAGGGAGTATTTTAATAAAAGGGAAAAAACAGATAAAACAGTTGAAAAAAGAGGTATCTCGGGGAGATAATAATAATAATAAAAAGGGTTTTTTTAGTTAAGTATGAAAAATAAATAAAATTTTCTAAAAGAAGAAATTGGATTATATAATAGAAAAATAAAATAAATGTGTATCTAGTAAATGTAAACTGATAAAGTCCAAGAAGAAAATTTGTTAAATTAAAACATATAAAAGGAAAGTCCGGTGTTTTATTGAATAAAGGAAGAGTAAGTGCATTAAATACTGAAAACAAAATTAAAGGGTATTATGAGACAGTAGGTGTGATGGATAGAAAAAAAATAAAATTAAAAAAAAACTGTCTTTGAGCTGGGTTTGTTAATCATCAAGGTGTGGAAGATTTGAAGTCATCATCATATTCCTGAAAAGGAAAATAATTATTAAGGTAACTTAATCATAAGAAAGAGATTAGAAGATACTTACTGAGGTGTTGGGGAGCTGGCAGTCATCATTCGGGTCCTAGATAAGAAGAAATCCATGAAAGCAGTTTATGAGGCAGTCCAGTAGTCCGGTGGCGTGAGGTCTGCTGAATCTACGGCGGTGATCACGGTTCTTGGCAGAAAGTGTAGATTGTGGAAATTATAGGTTGTGAAAGTGGAGGTGATTGTTGGAAGAGGAAAAAAATACATATGTCAAAATTTTAAGAAACTATTAGATGGCCATACAAGGAAGACTTACCTAAAGAAGATTTTATATGTAAGTTGACAAGGGTAAGATTTCTTTCCAATTTTGAATCCTAAAATAAAGGTTTATAACAATAAAGAGCTAATAAACAATATATGCTATACGTACTTATTCCTTCTTGAGATATATTTTAATTGATAACTGTCAGGTTTGACATTTTAGATATATGTGTCAATGGTTATTATTCATAACCAAACTTTATCTATTGCAAATTATTAACCACTGCATGAGTGTAAAAAATTTAAATATTTGTTGATAATATTTAACCTTTCAATAACAGTATCCCATATTGAAAGGTTATAATAGGAGTCTCATATTTAGGTATAGAAGAAAATAATTTTATAGGTAATTTTTACGATTGAACATCAAATAATTCGACCCTGAGATCTGAGATATATAAAAATAAATAACAATTTGCACGATACAAAAGTAACGTCACAATACCTATATATACTATATATATATTGCTGTGGATGGTAGTTTCAAAATTTTGGAAAATTTTGAAAATTTTGTGAAAATCTAAAATCTTTGTTAAATACTAACACTTTTGGAATATTTTTATCAACTTTCCAGTTAAAAATAAATTTGAGGTATTTTATGGTGTGTCATTGATTTTGAAATCAATGTGTATACTTTTTAATAAGGTTAAATAATACATGTTTCATTATTTATTATCAAATAGCTTACTCACCGATTACTTAAGTGTACGTAACATCCAGTTGTTCGAAAGTTTTTGTTATGATGTAATTCAATTATGTATAATTTCAAATGAGCATTATCGACGGGTTATGTGATTCTTTTAAGGTTTTGTTTATGTAAATAGTTCGTTATTATTGCGTAAAAGTATTGTGTAATAATCTGTAATAGATGTGTCACTTTTATAAAGAGTAATAATCTGCTATTATGTATTATATGTTGTAAATAGTGTAGTCATTGTATTAGATCATAAGGTGACGTCAAATTATGTAAATAGGAAATAGTATTTAAGCTTAGAAAATCATAATTTTATGGAGTTCCTGATAGAAAGCGACGCAGTAAAGTCGTGTAAGAAATATAGTAAATATGTAAATAATCACTTACTGTTAAACGACGAAAGAGTAAAGATATTATAGTAAATCCAGTAAAGTCGTGGCTGATAATATTGTAAATAAATAGTTAAGTTGGTTGATGTATGGAATACGGCGAAAGTAATAAAAGGTTGTAACTTGTAAAAGTGTATAAAGAACCACCTTTTAAAGTTAATTTACTTGCTAAATAAGCAAGATAATAAATCTTCGATTAAAACCATCAATCGGTGTTTTATTTAATTAAACACAAAAAGCAAATACCAGTTCTTCGAAAAAGGGATATATACCCGCAGTTAATAAACAAAAGTGAGTTCCAAAATCAAGTGTGTGGATGATATTATATGGAAAATCCATGCAAAAGGAAGAAAGTCAACCCTGAATTGGAAACCAGCCCTGGGTCAACATAAAGTGATCTACTCTGCCAATGGTTTGGGAAAGAGGACATCTATAGTAAAGGGAAAGAAGAAATATATAAAAAAAAAGGTAGGAAGTTATTTCCTTTTTTGTATTGGCATTTGCTGAAGAAAAGACTATCGTTTGTAAAGTGTAGTAAAGTGATATGAACAATTTAGTAATAGTTAAAAAATTAATTAAGATTTCAATTTTAAAAGTGTTTTTAAATTTCAATTTGTATAATTTTTTTAATACCACAAGAATCCACATTCACCCTGAGATGAGTCTTTATTAAATATAATTCTGTTAATTTAAGTTATTTAACTGGCGCCCAACTCTCTTACGTAAACTTGAGTTAGTCAAGAACTAACGTAACATTAATATTATATAACCATTGCATTATTAAATCTATTAAAAGGTATTTTCAAATCATATTAGAATTTATAAAAGAGGGAAGTTAAAAAGCATTTCCAAAGTTCACAGTTAAATTAAAAATCAATTTACTTATAAAATAATTATCTACGATCGAACGGCAATTATTCACAGTTTCAAAATATATAATAAAATTTTTAAAATAATTTATTATTGTTAATTATCCAATATCACTGCAATATATATATATATATATATATATATATATATATATATATATATATATATATATATATATATATATATATATATATATATATATATATATATATATATATATATATATATATATATATATATATATATATATATATATATATATATATATATATATATACCGCCAGGTGTAACGTGTTAAATTTTTAAATGCATTTATTGTAAATAAACTTAGGACGGCCCTGTACCTTTAAATATATTTTCGTTGGTTTAAAATTGCAGACTTTATTTCGAATTTAATAACGTTTTTCGTTAATATAAAAAGTCAACCAAAGCGTTCTCACGCAGATGAAATTGTTTTGTAATAAAAATACAGACATAAAACTGCCTTCTTGACGGAATGATACGTTTAAAAATGTATTTAATTCAAATTTATGTTTTCTTGCACGTGTCTATTTTCGTGTTTTGATGAATAGATTCCTCGAAAACATACATATAAAAAAACAGTCTGCAACAAATTTTAAATATCAGATTTCATGCTACAAAGCAGGTCTTTGCGCATGTGAAATCCCGTAGAGTATTCGAGAAAGAAACTCCCATTGGCTCCAAGTGCGTCACCTTGGTTTCTAATAGAGTGGCTGTCTACTTCCCTTTCTTAAAAATATTATTTACTCGGGGAAAAGTTGAATTTTAAAAAGAAGTTGGCAACTCTAAATATTGTTTCTATTGAAATCACATGAGTTTATAGTTTTTATTAATTAAAAGCAATAGCCAAGTTATTAACGACATTTTTCCAGCGAACTTCAGCCCTAAAACCCAATTTTTAACTTTAACATCTTTATCAGGATTCATAATTCTTCCTTCTGCGAAAAGTGTTATGTATTTAGTGCTTACAGTTTATTGTAATTTAATGTGAACAAAAAGGAAACCTAGTGTTGTGAAATTTTCAGCGATTAAATAGATTTTAACATTTATTCAGGCTTAACTGATGAATATTATTTCCTAAGTAAGTTGTTTTTAGTTTTTAAGATTGTTTATATTTACCGGTTATATTCAAAATGTTAGTATTAATAAGTACTCTTTATATTAAAAAGGGATCCCTCTTATCATAGTAAATACATTATGGTTCCATTGTTTATTAAACAATATTTTTGACTTATGTATAAATCAACTACATTGAACATGGTTGTGAAGATGTTGGACCGTTCACTTGTGGAAGTTATTGGAATGCGTTAACCTGCATATTGTTAATTTAACTAATTACGATTAGTTATTGAATTCAATCAATTTAATCAGAATCTGTTTTTGCTTGCGGATATTGAGAATGTATTATAATGACTTGCAAGCAAATGGCGCCCATATTCCTTATTATTTGTACAGACCTTATTTTTTCTTTGCAGTCTATAAGCTAGAGAAACCAGAACCTACCCCTGAAAAATAATTTGCCAAGAAAAAGAGATCTTTCGCCGGTGCATAAAGTACAGTAAGTATCGTTCTTGGTTTAAAGTAAGCAATTCCAGTAGGTATGAATTATTTTTTCGTGTTTAGATTGAAGCGTTTGTTACAATTGACAGTTCAATCGTGTGGCTCAATTTTTAGGTAGTTACAGTTGGCGCCTGATCTTGGGGCATTTGTTTGTAAGTAATTTTAAGTGTGACTTTAGTGTTCAGTTTTTCTAGATCGTTACACATGAACCAAGAATACAAAATATATAGGATTTAAAGAGACATTAATACGGGAAAACCTTACTTCCTTTAAGTGTTGATGGGGATGTTTTGTAAATTGTTATAACCGTTAAAGCGGTTTGAGGTTAACGTTTCGTAACAAGCGTTTCCACACTTTTTGGACACCCTGTATATGCTGTTACAGGCTTTTCTTAAAGTATCGAATAACCATAAACTCAAATTTAAGTTAACTCTAGCAATAAATTGGTGTTACTAGTTTTTGGCAGAATGACACAGCGTGAATACCATCGCATGTTTTAAATATTCATATTGATGTGATTATAGGTTAGACCTTTGATTGTCCCTAAATGCCTGCAAAGTACATATTACAATTTCTGGTATTTCTCCTAAGCTTTAATACTACGCATTAAAGGAATTCTATGTAATAAATAGTTCTATTACACGTAATGTGGTATTGTTACCAGGACTGGACTCAAGGCAGATTTTAGTCTGCAGGGTCCCGGGTAAAGTGAGAGGCTCACAGCTAGATTTTCCATTCATTTTATTGGTCTTTTTTATAGAACATACGCCTCCATACATTAAAAGTGTAAATAATTATATTACTGAGAATAACCGAAACATGAACTTATGTACAGTATAATATAAATCCCTAGGCCCATAAACCTAACAGGCTGCACAATTGTCGGGGCCTGATTGTTATATCCAAATTTGATTTCTATTAGAGTTCCTATAAACGCAAATTTCGAAAGTTGTAGTTACTGTAAATCCGTTTATGTTCCTAGTCTCTAATAACCTTCTAATTTCTAATGGTTGCAGATTTAGAATCTTACAGTGTTAGTTATGTTTTATGTATACAATGCTTTGACTAAAACAGTGTTACAAAGTTCAAATATTTGTGAAATTGTAATTGTATTAAATTGATGTAATAAACGTAAAAAATATTTCAAATGTTTCACATTTTTATTGAATCTGCCAGTGATACCAACCTTACAATTGAATTTTTTACTAACAACATACATTTACATTTCTAATAACACAGTAGTATTACGACAAAACATGCTATCTGCCTTTTTTTCAAAATGCACTTTTTGGCATTAAAATGCCACAAATAAAGTATACTGTTAGTTGATCAATGGGTATAGTTACTTTTACTTTATTTCTTTCGAAAAATTACTTTTGAAAATCGCTATGTACTATACTGATACATGCTAATAGAAAATTGTTTTTGCTTCTCCTGTAAAATCACAAAAATGGCAGATAACATGGTTTGCCATAACACTACTGAACACATTAAATAAATAAAGTATAGGAAAACAGTATGAAAACACGTATTACAACGTCGTAAACTGTACTCGTATGACAATAATGGTCATTGTCATATATTTTTTAAGATATACTATTGACAGTATCCTTTGACATGGCTAGACAGTAGACATCTTATTAATACTTACTTTTCTTGTACTAAGTTGTAAAGTTTAGATATTAATCTAGGATTGCAATCTTATGAAAGTAAATATTTAAGGTTTGTAATAATTTGCAATCGTTCGTTATTTCCTGTTTCTAATAGTGAAGTAAATACACTTCCTTCTTAGCTAGAAGCTAAAAATAACATGTCTCAGTTAGTTAGTATAATGGAATAATTAAATATTCTACTCTTTAATTATTTAATGGCAAGAAATAATAATGGCTTCAATAACAAGTATAGTGGTGCTGATTAATTCAGTTAAAATCTGTTATAAAATCTTAGGAAATGTCTTATAATTATTATTTATAGGCCTTATATTTGCAACTATAAAATATAAAAAGTGTATATTTAAAATGTTTTCTTAATTACTGTGTTTTATTTCTATCCCAATATTACTAATTAATTTTCGTTACTTAATAAGCCTAAGAATTATATTACAAGGAGGATGTAATTTGATATAGAAGGTTGAGCATAGACAAACACATGCTTATTTTATTTTTTTTTAATTATATATGTCCAAAGGTTAAGTACAATTTTAAGTAAAATAAGTAAATATAAGATTAAGACGAAATTATAATTATGAATGTGTGTGGTGTGTATTATGTCTACATGAAAATTAAAGGGTTGCTATTTATAACGTTCTCGAATCGACAACACTACGAAAATATAACTGTCACTTAGATTTCCTTTTTTTAAATACAGTTTATCACATTACAAATTAGCAAAAAGCTATCAATGTCGTCAATTCCTCCAAGGAGGGTGAGTAAAACAGTAAGGGGCGATTCTGCTAGCACGGGGCGATTGGAGCAAGGGGTTGACATTAAATTAAATGTAATTATTATAAAAAAAATCCTTTTATATAATAAAATAAACTTGAAAGTGAAAAAACTTGAAATCGCATACAACACTTTAGGGGGGGGGGCTTCAGCCTCACGAGCCCCCTTCCTGGATACGTGTCTGGGCAATAGTAAAACCAGCGTACTTTAAATAAAATAAAATGTGATGCTTCAAGTTTGTGCACGGGGTATGCGTTGTCAATTGTATTGGAGACTTCATTGAACGTGTGAACTATGGAATTAAGAGTGAAGACAGTGAAACATTTAGTGGAGTAGATGGAAAAAGTACAAGAAATATTGAAATTATAAAAGAGAATAGTAATTTTGCAAAGAAATGTTAAAGATTTTATAGTTTTTTATGGAAAATAAAAAAGAAGTCGTTATTATGTCCTTCATATAATTATCGGAATCAATTAACAGCGTGCATAATGTTATTTGCCTACGTCTTAACATAGTTAAACTAATAGTTATTTCCAATATAAGTGCACTGTTACGTCAATCTTTAGGGTCGAGGCTACACTTTAAATTACGACGTGTTAGCGGAGTGCTTTAAAATAGGCTAAGAAACTGAAAATTGACAGCGCACCCGCATTGAGCAATTGTTTTTGTGTAAAGTAATACATTTTTTTATCCAAATTTCATGACCATGGGAAACAAGAAAAACAAAAATGTTTTACTGAATTATTGTTATATTTAATGTTATATTGAATTATTGTTAATAAGTCGACAAATCAGTTTTTTGGATGTTTTGATGATGGTAGTTGACAACAATACAATTATAAGAAACTGGTATCAAAGATCAACTTGGTCGGGTAGAATCTTGAACTTCAACTCTCAGCACATAAATAGTCAGAGAGTTGCTATTATTTACAATTTAGTAGATAAGGCTATAGACCTATCATATGAAAAATTCCATAAAAATAATTTAGAATTGATTGAAACGGCTTTGATTAATAATTCTTATCCTTTAAAATTTATACAAAAGTATATATTATTATTATTATACAAAAACTATTATACAAAAAATTATTATACAAAAACGTATCCATAACAAAAGAAACAATAACAGGGGCATAATATCACCGGAAGATAATAAAATTTAGTTTGTGTTTGATAGCCATTGAAAGCTAACAACCTCGTGAATTTTAACGAAAATGGAAAAAAGTGAATTTTGTGTGCTGATTAAGCATTATTTCTTGCATTAACAAAACCCTCACCTAAACCAAGGAAAAGCTTGATAAATAATATGGGTACTCTACGCCATCAATTTCAATGGTTAAGAAGTGGTATACTGAGTTCCGTTGTGGTCGTACCAACACAAGTGACGCCGAACGTTCAGGTCGCCCAAAAGAGGTCGTCACGCCAGAAATCGTTGATAAAATCCATGTAGTGATATTGGACGATCGGACAATGAAAGTGCGTGAGGTAGCTGAGACTGTAGGCATCTCAACTGAGCCGGTACATCACATTTTACATGAATATTTGGACATGAAAAAGCTATCCGCGCGATGGGTGCCGCGATTGCTCACACTCGACCATAAGCGCAACCGTTTGACCAATTCAAAGGAGTGTTTGACAATGTTCAGCCGCAATTCGAACGAGTTTTTGCGGCGTTTTGTTACCGTAGACGAAACATGGATCCATCACACTACACCAGAGACCAAGGAACAGTCAAGACAGTGGGTTTCTCCGGATGAACGTGCACCAAAGAAGGCCAAGGTGGGTCTGTCGACCAACAAGGTCATGGCCACAGTTTTTTGGGATGCACGCGGTGTCATTTACATCGATTACCTTGAAAAGGGTAAAACGATCACCGGCGAATATTATTCAGAGCTTTTGGACAGATTCGATATTGATTTGAAGCAGAAACGACCGCATTTGACGAAGAAAAAAGTGCTGTTCTATCAAGAAAATGCACGGGTGCACACGTGTGTAGCCATGTCAAAAATCCATAAATTGGGCTACGAACTGCTACCCCATCCAGCATATTCTCCAGATTTAGCCCCCCTGTGACTATTTCCTGTTTCCAAACCTGAAGAAATGGCTGGGCGGTAAGAGACTTGGGTCGAATGAAGAGGTCATCACTGAAACAGACGCCTATTTTGAGGGCCTTTAGAAAACTTATTATTTGGAAGGAATAAAAGAAATTGGAAAAACACTGAACTAAATGTATCGAGCTAAAAGGAGACTATGTTGAGAAATAAAACGCTTATTTGCCGAAATAAATATTTTTTATTCAAAAGGTCACTGACTTATCAAACCACCCTCGTATGAACACTGTTACAATGTAAGGCTTGACCCGACAAAATTCGCTTCTTTAACCAAACATAGGATTAATAATGATCACACCATTAATTATGATGGTATAAAAGTTCTAAAAACTGAACCCAATTATAAAAAACGAATCACCAATGAGATGATTAATATATTGAAAAATAAGAATTCCATGAATGAGAGAAGTGATATTGAAGGGTTAAGTCTCATATATCATAACCTCTTTAAAAAAGGGATTGAAAATTAGAAACCAACTTAAATTGTATTAATAGGTATATATGGATAGTTCAATAGATAGTTAATTATTCACAACTATCATGCAGATAGGTAACACTACTTTGAACAAATTTTTACAAATGAAATGAAATTTTCATATTCAATTTTAGTGATTATTTATAATAGGTAAGTGTATTTCTCATTGTTTTAATCTTTTAATTGTCAATAGTTATATGTAAAATATTTACAAGTTGTTTTGTTTTTTTTGTGTTTTTTTTTTGTTTGAAATTGATGTGTGAAAGTTTTTAAGCCTTGTAATTTACATCCTCTTGTTTATATTGTTTTTTTACTTCTGATGATGCGTGAACAAGATTATGCGAAACGTCAGCTATTTTAACGCAAATATAACAATAATTCAGTAAAACATTTTTGTTTTTCTTGCTCCCCATGGTCATGAAATTTGAATAAAAAATATACGAATTTGTGGAGCAACTGAATACAATTTCTTTAAAAAAAGTAAAGTAATACAGTAATATAGAAATATTAGTAGTAATATTTTTGCAAAAAAAATAATTAAGCAGTACAAGCCATAAAGTTTATATAATTAGTTATATACCTACCACTTTATGGGTTATGTATCTGACAAAACGATTACAAAAAGTAAACGATGGATATCTATGAAAGTAAACTAATGAACCTTTATGTTTTCGACAATTCTCTAGGTTTCGCGTTTAATTAGATGTTCTACAGAACAATTGTCAGGGGCGGCTCGCGGTTATTTTCTCTGGGTAGGCAGAATTATAAAGGCACAATTTATGATATAATCATCAAAATTGCAATTCGCAAAAAATTAAATACCACTATGGTGTCAAAAACTACTAAAAGCAAAATAAAAACAATATTTCCCAAAAAAGAATTATCTATCATAAGCATCAACAAATTAATAAAAAATGCTGAAAAAACGAAAGACGTAGTACCAATAAGCAAAATAAACAATACATCTCATGAAAAATAAATCAAAAGTGAGCAGGCTGCAATGCCAGAACCAACTTAAAAGAATGAGCACGAGAAAATAAATTTTAAAGTTGTTCATTATTACTTTTTTTGCTAAGAGAAAGGAAACTAATGTGTGTCATAGATCTTCTTCTACAATTTGATGCTCTATCTGAATATGAAATAAAAATTTTAAAATTCTAAGAATCCACTCAGACGGATTAACGGACACGCAGATGGACTTATGGATTTCAGTAACTTTTAAGTATTTTAAAAATTAATCTGTATTTTTTAATGGAGCACTCCAGCAGACATAATAATGGCGACAGTACCTAGAATTGAATCTTGGACGGACCTTATCTGCAGCCCAGGCATGCCGGGGGTCTGTGCAAATTGCCGCTGCAATCCAACTTCAATAATAAAATATTAATATTAATTAAAAATTATTTAATTATATAACAGTTTTTAATAACACATGAATTTTAAAGATTATGAAAGATTTCTAACTAATTCTTATTTTATTAGAAATTATTTAACAAAAGAAACTAATAAAGATATTTGAATAAACGTTGTGTTGAATATTGACTTACGATTATATTTCTTTTAATTATTGTTATTATATAGCATTAGATGTTTTCTTTTTTAAAGAATATACATAATTAGGTCGCATTTTCTATCTGACTTTGTTTTATTAAGTGTAAACTACCATTATTTTCTATTATAAAGAAAATGAATTTAATATTTTTCTCAACACATTAAACCTGTAAAAACCAAATTATAACCAGATACTTTGAATTATTTTAGAATATGTTTAATTCCAAGTAATACTTAGTTTATAATAATCATTTCTTACTCTTAAAGTACATGCATTGTGTTTTCATTCATTAATTCATGTATATCGGTGGATTTTTTCTGTGGAGACAGCCAGCGCTACCTAGCGCTGGATGACCCAAACCCTATTGAACTACGCGATGTAAGAGAGAGAGGTGAGGATCCGAGCATGAATTCTTTTTTCGTATTTCAACAAAAGCAACAAGCAGTAAAAACAGCAGTGCTTTAAGAGTGCGTTAGTTACTAAAGCTTACCCATTAGAGTAAGCAGTTGGCACCTAGTTATATTATAAGAATATAAGATTATAAAAAGGTAAATTTGTAAAAAAAATAGGATGACACGAGAACGTAAATATGGGAGAAATAATATCAGTAAACGATTCCAACCCAGGCTAGCCGGGTCTGGAGCCAGGGGGAAACCGTTCACTAACATCGTTGAGCCTGTGACTATCATGGGCGCTTTCATCGTCTCAAACTCGGCTGGCCTGACCTGCGTCAGTGATACGTTCGCGCACTTACAACTATCTCGGGCAAACTCAGCGTAATGTTTAATATAGCAGGCTGAGTATAAAGAAAATAAGTAAATAAAATAAAGACAATAACTTTTCTATTTTGGTTTACTATTATAAAATTTTACAAAATGTTTTGAAGAAATTTGACACAATTTTTGATTTATTTGCACTCAATTTTCCCAGGGTAGGCAATGCCTAACCTGCCTACCTGGACGAGCCGCCTCTGACAGTTGTACACAAGGAATACTTCACAATTATGAGGATGATTAAAAAACTTAAAGTCTGCTTAATTTGCTGCGTGGTAATGTACCATATAATGATCATAAAGTAGAGTATACTGTATAGTGCCTCTTTAGTCACAGTAAACGATGTAGTTCATTTTTATATTATGAAATGTAATAAAAGATAATATCGGCAACGAAATAATTTTTCATGCTTTATTTACGCTAGAAAAGACAAAAAACTAACCACATATATTGTAATTATAAAGTTTTTGAACGCCGTGATTGAGTTTTACTGTTTTTGCAGGAACAAAGTCCATTTTAAATATGTTTTATAGTTTTGTACTTTTACAACGCTTTCTTTTCTTTTATGCTATCGATGTCGACTTGTATCTCATATTCAGTTTTTTTTGTACTATATAACATGTAGATACATACTTTTGTCATTTGGTTGTTATTCTTACCAGAGTGTTTCACTCTTACACATTTTAACTGGTACTTATTTAGGGCATGCTAAATTTTGGGTTGAGGGTACTTCACCCATGATTACTAATTATTAACTAATTAAACAATTGCCTAAAATTGGTGACACAACGTGAGGTTGTGTGTTAAAGTACAAGAATCATGGAGAATGAGTGCGTTTACTGCGTTTTCAACAATAACCTTCAGCATCATTAGTTACTGTAACTTTTTGGTGTTTTTGAATCAAGGATTGCCTTCAAGTCTTCTAGTTATCGCTGAAATTAGTTAACATCCTTTAGCTTTTCATGGTTAGTTAACGAACAGTGTTAATTCATTATTCGGTCCTGCTACAACTGTAACTGCAAGTGCATGTAACACTCTAAATTCCTCTAAAAGCAAAGCCCGATGGGCGACATTTGTAGCGTTATAACAAAACAAATCCCCGCGATCAGACCTTTATAACAACACAAATACAAAAGTCCCCGATGGACTATCACAGTAATCTCAATAAAAATTTCAAATACTTAGGATAATTGCTCATAATACATAATACTTACTAAACTATATGCACCGGCTGAGATCTCAGGAAGGAATCAAGAACAAATAAAAAAAATAGAAGATATGTTGAGCGCCAACAAATTGATGTTAACAGAATCTAAGAATTTCAATTTGGAAAAATTCCTCATTTAAAATGGACGTTAATTTAATCAAACACGTATCAATCGATACTACTGAATTTTAATAAAAAAAACATCAGCAATTTGTTGAGCCAAACCATATCATACGATTAATTTGAAATCTGTATATACTGAAACGTAAAAGAAAAAATTGAAATAACAAAAAAATTAAAAATACAAAACTATCATAATCAAAAAGTTATCATACAAAAAGTTAATTAAATTTCGGGATCCCAAATAAACTTTATATAAAAACCTAATTAAAAAAAATTAATACTTTACATTTTCTTTCATCCTGTATAAATTTCAAAAAAAATTCCTTACACAAACGGAATGCATCAATCACAGTACACTAAAACAATACTGACATACACTTAATTTTCACAACAAAACTGCAGACCTGGAAAACCAATACGGGAACAAATCTTCTGAATTCTGAACTATATTTATTTTATTTTAACGACGAACTTCAACATACTATGTATAATTTCCAATAACTAATAATTCTTTATTAGCATTATCATAACTGGAACGGTAATTATTTTAACTTGAATGCTGCTTGAGGAAGGTTATTTTAATTTGTAAATAAAACTTCACTGACTAAAATTACTGAATAATTCTCTTCAGCGAATTGATAACTTAATCATAAAATCGATACGATACCAGTCAGCATGAAAGTCTCAAGAAAAACAAAAAAAATCTTGAAGCATTATATACCAAATTTCTAAACGTTTTTAATGATAAATTGGGACGTTACTATAGTAACGTTACAGTACATATACGAAAGGGGTTATCATTCTGTTTATTTTGAAGCTGAAATTAAGAACACGGTTAAAGAACCAGTAGATGCTAGCGACTCGGAACTCCTATTGTACCAGTTTTACAACACAAAAATGGAAAGACAGAATATGTGGAGATTCTTCTGCAACTTTGGATCCTGCTTTAATATGAGATAAATATTCTTTGCCCAGGATAGAGCATTTGGTTAATAAATGTAAGATTAAAGTAAGAAATAAAACTATTATCATCATTCATTCATCATAAGTGATAAAATGTAAATTTCATGATAATTGCTGTGTGCCATATTATTATTTATTATTTGTTTTTTCATTCTTCCTTGGAATGATTTTTCGTTTTTGTGTTTTTTTAAATAAAAAATCTTAAAAAATATAGTCATTTATTGATTCGCCTAGGTCAGTTGTTTCCAAACTTGTTTTTCCGCGGAACCCTTTTATTTTACATATCGCTAAACTCTAACAAGCATCCTAATCTTAACGGGGTATTAAAAAAGTAAAAATTACCTACAAATAATTTATTTAAACATGCACGTATAAGATACACAAGACATACAGTAAATAATTTTACAGGATAGAATACAAAAATATAAATTGTCCAAAATAAAAAACAAAATAAAATAAAATACAGAAAAATTTTATGAAATAAAAGTAAATGATTAATGAGAAGAATGTGGTTGTACGTTAGACTAGAATATTCTCTGAACACTTGGTTTAATATTCTATACCGGATTTGTATATCTGGTGCAGCATCCAGTTTATTGCGATACTTCGTTTTTGTATTTCACTTAAATATGTGGTAGCAAAAGGCACCAACAAATAAAATAGTAATTAGGCCGCTATTGTAGGAAAGTATAAAGCTTTGCAAGTGATATCCTTTTGTTATATTACAGGACTTACAACTATACCCCAAAATATTTCCACGAATCCCCAGTGTTCGACGGAACGCACTTTGGGAATCACTGGCCTAGATATCTCTTAAACAGTGTTTGAGTTTCGTTAACTTTTTGTGACATTTTCAATAAGTTTTTCGGAAATATTTTCATGGGAAATTTCTAAAAAATAAATTTCCGGAAATCTGCCAACACTGTTGGGATCCCTAGATTTCTTCATCGTTAATAGTTTAATAATATTCATTATTAGGCGCTTAATAAGCATTATAAAATAATACACTTTGCAAAGTACCAGAATGTTCTTCTACATAAACTGCATGATGCACGAGGGACTTTCCATTACATTCTGGGTTACTTCCAATATTGTGACAACTTCATGAATTCAATTTAATTGTTCTTAAATTGCAGCTAGTAGAATGGAGTGTCTTGGAACAATTGCCGTAAATAATAGCAAATCTAGATGCTATTACGGTAAAACGTTCAAAATGTTCAGGATTATCAAGAAACTCAGAAATAACTGTACAGGGTGTATTATAACAAGAGCATCAAAGGCGGAAAGTAGTTAGATATCGGGACAAACAGTCGTTTTGTGTTTTGTTATGTTTACGTTGCTGATGTTGCAACCTGCAATCTGAACCTTTTACAATACAATTTTATGAGGTCAGTCAGTCAGATGATAATCGCAGAGCCCTATATTTAAGAAAAGGATATTGGTGTAGGTCAAGTCTTTGTAAAACTTACATTAAAAACCTGGAGTTCTCATTATTAAAATGTTTAATTAATGTAGTCTAAACAAGGCGTCATGTCATTGTCCGGGGGATTCTCGCATCGCATCGCAGATACTTAAATTCGTAAATCGACGTGATCTCATCAGTATGGCAGGCTGTCTGCAGTACCGCATCTTTATGACAAATATGGCCCGCATAGTTTTGCTCTCTAATTAACAGTATAAAACAAGAATCAGATTGGTGCCATACTGGCGTTTCGGAGTTTCCTGTCGTGCAAAGTAGCACTACAAAAATTCCCGTCGTGGTGTAAGTTCCACGTACATTTCTTTACTGGCTCGCTTTCTATTATTGCATTTGAAACTATATCATACACAAATTCAATCTAAATATTTTCGTTAGGCTCCATGCACCACTGTGAAAACCAGTTAATCATCACTTAGCGTAGAAGTTTTTGAACATTAGCACATGGTATCTAACAGTTCTTATGACAGTATAGATTATATAGATTCACTAGCTTTGTCGGAGCTTTAAATAAATACTTTAAAATTAATATCCATTTACGTCATATACGTAGTTCGTGTGGAACACAGCTTAGAAAATTTTTTTACAAAACGGATATAGCAGTGTTTGTAAGTAACTCAAGGAATTTATTTATTTAGATGGATGTTTCTTCTCCTATATTTATCCCAGCAGCAAATTTTTATTAATGTAGACACTTCAAAACGTTAGAAAAAACAATCTTGTTGATGATAAAGGCTAGCGACATTCCAAAAACAATAAAGTTTATTTATGTTGTTACCATTAGAATTAGGTTTGACATAAATAATATTTCACAATAAGCAATTTTTCCTTTGTCTCTCATAAACAAAGAAGATAATAAAGTAATATTTTATTCTTCAATCCGGATTTCACACATTCTACGTCCTTGCAGAGACTTTAATAATGTATCGATGGAACAGAAAAGTTAGAAGTTGTTTTTCCGACTTTAACGAGTAAATATAACTGCCAAATATTTCTCCGTAAGGGTTCTTGACATTATTGCCCCAACAGAAATTAACTGAAGCAACAAGACCTTAATTGCTTTTTAATTATTTATTACTCCTTTTGTGGATTGTAATGCTAGGATTAGGACAGGTACATTTACTAAGGGATTTAATAGAGTTCTTTGTAAAGAGATTACGTGCTTCTAAATTGCCAAAAACTACTGTAGCTTTTATCTTTTAAATTAATGAGTAGTAGTAGCGAAAGAGCAGTTTGGTTCAATAAAAGATATTGTTTGTGGAAATTTCTAAAGCTTTGAAGAGGATTTGCCGTTTCGGTATTAAAGCGTCCTCTAATTGCGTTAACAATAACAGAAATTTCAGGAAGGAAAGAGAAAATATAAAGTGATGAACAATGCATACTACATTTGAAATTCTATTAACTAAAACTATCTAGAGATAAAATTTTACACTGCAGAAATGCAATTCTACAACGCAAGTACTGCATGTTTCGGGAAGTCGAGATGTTTATTTCAAGTTATGTTGTAATGTACAGGGGCGAATCTAGAGAATTATTTGGGGGGGGGGGAATTTTTGGAAAATAATTGTTTTAATACATAATAATTAACCAAGCATTATTTGTTTCTATCCTATGTATACTTATTTATACATTTTGGAGGAGGGCAAATCTCCCCCATTTGCCCCCCCCTCGTGAATCCGCGCCTGGATGTATACTAATATAACTTTCTATGTCAGTTGCTTTGTTAATGAGTTTATAAACGATGTATAACAAATGTACCTAATAGTTAAGCATATAATATACAAAAAAACAGATGTCATTATCATCGAATCACATTTAATCTCAATAGTTTCAGTAGTACCTTTTCAGTTACGATACATCTTTTAAAGCTGAACTACAAGTATATTTTGTAGCAATGACTGAAATCCGTATTATCTTAGTTAACGTACTAAAAATTGCTTTTAATAGCGCTTAAAAATTCTTATTTAAGTTAATAAATATGTTTGCCTTTTTTTCATGCTTATTTTAAATATAGTCTAGAACTAGTAATTTAGAAAAGTTTTAAGATTAAAAGATTACTAACTACATATTGTCATGATATTTAGGTGTTTTCGGAGAGATATGATGCATGCAAATTGTAAGGTTATATTGTAAAATAAGTAAGGTTATGTGTAAACGTCAAAAATAAGCTAAAGTGTGGTTATGATAAATGTCAACGATAAATTTCAAAATGATAGATATTAACAATAAAAGTGCAAAACCCAATTATTTAAAAGTATAAATATTCATATTTTTACATTAAAGGAAAATTTAATAATTCAAGAATTAATTAACATTATTAATAATAAAAATTTATTTGAAGAAGAAATTATTAAGTACAGATTTTTTGGAAATTGGACTTACCTATTTATAATAAAAAATATCTTAGTTTATTAAATATAACAAATTGATATTTATTCTAAGGAACTATTTTTTGTTGATAAATAAAAATCTTTGATTCGACATTGTATGAGTTGTCAATATATTTAAACCAGCTAATTTGGATTAGAAATACAAAAAAATATTATTTTGTATTTGTTTTTGAGTGCCAATTTAAATAAAAATAAAACATGAGTTTTTAAATTAACTATTTATTTATTTATTTATTTAAGAAAGTTATATACCAATTCTGATTATTAATATAAAATGTGACTTGTCAAAACATTTAACCTAGAAGAATTTGTTGAAAAATTTCAATTGACGCAAAAATAAAAAGATTATAATTATAGTTAATCTTTTTGTATTTAATTTTTTTTAAGTTATTTAAACTTAATTAAAACAAATATAATTCTTTACGTTAATAAAATTTAAGAAACCAGAAAGATTGATTATTATTTCATTTATTACATTACAGTAATTACATTACGTTATTTAAGTTGTAATTACAATCAGTCTTTCGAGTCAATCAAAAAAAAATTAATTTGGTATCATATATTTTTATTTTTTTATTTGTTTCTTCTTGCTAATTTAAAAATTAAATAAATTAAATTTGATGTTTTCCTTTGTGTACATTTTATTTGTGTATTGTATAATTTGGTGTCGATTACTTTTCATCATTACGTTTCGATCAAACAATTTTAATAAAAATAGCTAAGCGGCCAACCTTGAAAAAGATTTCATACCACTTTTATAGAAAAGATTTACCCACCACGACAATATTTCAAAGCCGGGCAAAATAATTTTAAAAGGCAAGAAGGATTATTTTCCAAGTTGCTAAACTGTTTTCATCTGGTTTCTTAATTGTACCAGAATATAAAGTTATTTTTATTTCAACTCTATAAAATATCTTTTGCAATATGAACAGTGCAAATCCAATTATTACTGTGTTTAGCAGTATATGGTAGTGTGATAGGGTAATCCTAACAATCTTTCATATAATCTACCAAGTCGCACAAGCGCACGTCGTTTTTTTTATTCTAGTACTGTATTGCAAGACTCGGACAGTTTTATAACCTATTTCAACATTTTACTTTGTCAGAACTATAGTTCTTTGTGGCTCGCTCACTACTATATTTTTGTTAAAATTGTCCAAATTTTTTCGTTAAATGGCTTAAATATATTTAAAACCGATGCTTTTTTAGTGTTCTGCTTTTATGCTTCACTTCTTTACGTTAGTATTTAAAACGTAATACATATTCGCTACTAATATATGTACATATTGTCATGATTTTTGACATGCAATAGAACGTATGCACCCTATGTATAATTTTTTTATGAAGTCAAAGAAAAGGTTTTAATTTAATACACATGTACTATAGAACACACTAGGCAGTAAAAGGATAAATTATAAAGTTGATTTTTCTTAGAATCTTGGCAATTTTTCAATGCTCAGCTAACGATGTGAAAATCCTTACTTAAATAATTAAGTAAAATAAAGTTGAGGCCATTTGAAGGCAGGTTTTGACCTAAAACTTGTGGGTAAAATACTTTAATACTGATTTGTGAAACAGGTTCTTAAGCACAATTTTGAAATAAGTTTTAATATTGAAAATAGTGTAATTTAGCTGCTATTTTCTTGGTATTGATATTTAAAAGCAAGTAAATAATGTTTATTAGAATGTAAGGTTGGATTTTGTGCAAATAGGAAAACGTAATTAGGTAATTTTGGGTAATTAAGTTAATTTTAGTTATCTACTTGTTGTGTAGGAAATGTGTTTTGGTTGATTTTTTATAGTGACCTTATTTTTTATGTCAATACAAGGGTCATACATTATTGAAAAGGGAATTTTTTGACTAACTATTTATTGAATTTGTTTAAAGAATAATCAATAGTTATAAACAATGATATGGTTATGTTGTATTTAGTTTTAAAAATTATTTTGTTTTTCTTTTGTTTCAAAAGTGGTTTAAAAGGAGCGACCAATTTAGTAACACGCTCTTTGTTATTTTAGGTCTTTCAAACAGTACACACATGTTCAAAGCAAAATTTTAATATTTTAAGATTATGTAGTGAGTTCAATAATTTCTAAACAAACTAAACGTTAAAAAAATGCTAGGTTATATTGTGTTGAAATGTCAAAGCGTTCAATAATCATCGAAGATCTTTGAATTTAATTTTTATTTTTAATAATAATTACATTTAATTAATATAATAATCAGTGCTGTGAATTTATTTGTGTAATAATAATAATAATCAATTACGAGAAGAAAATCTTATATGGATAATGGAACTTTTAACCTTCGTTATAATTTATATTTCTTTTGTATACTTTAATTATGTTTCCTAGATCTATATTTATTTAGTGCCCTATTCAAGCGACCGCCTGTAAGTGTCTGTGTGATGGAGATTTTTATACTGTTTTTATAGAAAAGTAGATGGTTTATATTTTGTTGATATAAATGAATTTATTTTTATCAACATCAATAATCATAAAAACTTGTCGCCCGAAACCCGGGCCAATTATAGCAAAATATTGGTATGAATTTTGGCGAAGTTTGAAGTTGTTTGTTATGTTTTAATAAAATTCGTTTGTACCTGAAAATAGTTATATAGTTATTTGTAACCGAAGCTGCGAAATCTCTTTCTATCGTATCGATATAATGATTTCGAAAACGCTAAAGAGTTTTGCGGACAAGATATACACAACATTTTTTGTGTATCCGAAGAAAATAGGTGATTAAAAATGCCAACAGTTTAATTCTTAATAAATAGAAAGGTGGCTTTCATGTTACAGCGTATAGAAATGACAACTAAAACAAATTCGTTTTGCAAAAAAAAATCGTAAAAATGGCTGGAGATATTGACATTAAGTTATTATGCGACTGCGAAATTGGATTTCGCGGCCTGTATTGTGGATGCGAAGTGTCCACTTCTGTACGCTTACACAAAAATAATATTATTAGAAGTTATTTTTTTTAATACTGAAGAAAGATTCTTATCGCATAAAGACAAGGTACAATTTCTGATTTCAGATCGTTATATTATTTCATTGATTATGAAACAATGTTTAAGCTTTGACTTAATTTTTTAAGTTATGTTTCTTTTAAACTCTTGAGGAATGATCGTGATCTAAATAAACATATAAAAGAGAAAAATTTCGATTAGAATTTAAAGAAGGGTATATCATTATGTTGTTAACAATAAAAGCGAGGTTATTATTAAAATTTAAAAATGAATTAACATATAACTAGAAAATATTTAGATATGCCCAATACTGTGTAATGAAATTCCATCATAATATTAATAAGAATTAACTGTCTCAGTTGTTGGCGTTAAAATCATGAATTCTTATTGTTAATCAGCAAAGAAACGTTAAATATTGACTGTTTGCGTTTATCATTAATAATTGCTAATTGAACATTTATAAAGAATTTACTATAAAACAGTTCAAGTTTGAGTTAATTTTATTAATTTGGTACAAGTACATAAAACAAGATTTAGTTAGAGAAATTATTTTGGGTCGTTAAAATTCTCACTTGCAGTAACATTTGAAAGAAAGAAATGTATTAGTTTAGTAAAATTACGAAACATTACATATATAATTGACACCAAAATAACAAAACAAAAGTAGCCTTGATAACGGTTATTAAAATAAACTAATATATGTCTTGAAATGCAGTTATATGGTTGACAATAATCATAATATTAAAATAATGACCAAAGGCCAGATATTTTTGAATTGAGAGATAAACAATAGTAAAATAAGAAAAATAATTGTAATCAAGGACAATGTTGAGTTACCTTATCTACATAACTACCCTCTTGGCAAGAGTAGTTATGTAAATAAGCAGATAAAAAATTTTATTAAAAGAAAATGGTTTTAAAATTTATTTTGCCATATAAATAAATGTTAAAAAGCAAAAGAATAATAAAAGTTTAACAGTTTACCAAGTCTAAAAAGGCGTATATTTATGGAACTATTTTTTAATTCTAATCTTATTACTAATTCTATATTACTATTAACTAGGAAATTATCGAACACAGAAAGACAATGTTGTGGTGAAATATTTATATTTATATATACTATATTTATGTCTACTATATTAAAAGAAAATTTAAAGAAGAAAAATAAATCTTAACAGTAGTCTAGAGATCAGTAAAGGTGAAGTTCCATTCAACTAGACTTGCTAGACCCGAGCTAACCGAGACACGATAAAAAGAAGAAAGAAATAAAAACGTTGTTCAAGAAGTAGCGTAAAAAGGTAATTTAATTAGGCGCGATTTACCTCAACGTTTTTGCTGCGGCTGAGCATCCAATCCTGGGGGAATTCCAGAAGCAGTAGGTAAATTCCTGCGTGGTGATATTCCAGACAGCAGACTGAAAAAGGTTAGTCATTAATGAATCAAAATACAAGGTTTGTGACAAATATAAAAAGTGTTCGAAAGAAAGAGAACAAGTTAAAACACTTTAAAATCAGTTAAGGTGAGAAGAACTCATAATTTCTTAGTAGGTTTTTTTGTAAAACTGCAAACGATAAGCCTAGCCCTAAAATAATAAAAATTAATTATCGTTTTCAAATATTAGAAAAGAAATCAAAACTTACTTGATCGAATCACCACCTCTGTGCTATTCACATTACGTTATATTTTCGTGTTATGTTAAGAACCAACCCAAGTAGCACAAAATATTGTACAAACGTTGTGCCAACATATTATAAACATGATATGTTGTTGGCTAAAGGTTTTACTGTTCTGACAATAACTATTATATAACTTACCAACGTTGGAGATTCCACATATTTGTTTACATATCGGAAATATATTGGATATATGTTTACAAACCAACATGCAACGACACCCTTGAAGATAGTTTCAAAACCATATTTTGCCAACGTACGTGTACGGTATGCTTTCCAACGTTAACGTTGACATTAAATCCCATTGTTTATTCAATGAAAGTTACTTCACGTTTTGCCAACATTGTTAGAACAACATTGTACCAATGGATGTGCAATAAATGCTTTACAACACTGGCGGTGAAACCTTTATAAAATGTTTATGCAGTGAAGTTAACCCCACATTGCCCCAACATTGACCGAAGAATATTTTGCCACTGTAGTATCGAGGTTATGCTTTGCAACACTGTAGATGAGCAATATAAACTTAACATTTAGCTAATAAAAGTTGCCGTAGGTTCTGCCCACATATTAATAAAACAATATTTTACTAATATAGATATAGTAAGCGCTGTCGCTTACCCAAAAGTACACACCATACGGGACGTTTCTTTTATTAATTAACTTAGGAAATATTTAAGTAATAAGAGAAAAACCTTGACAAAGCATTTAAAAATATATTGGAATTTTCCTATAATGTATATTCTTATTATATTCCTTTTCAGGAGTTTTTTCTTATTATAGCTAATAGTAATGTTGGAATTAATAATTTTTACACAGTCTTTAGAATATGTTGTCGACGTGAGGACATAGTACTTAACGTATGCATAATAAAACGATACGGTTAAACAGTTGTTTATTAATTTTGTTGTTAACCGCTAATAAAATAAAATATGTACATTCTTTGATTGTTTATATTGTCGTGAGCAGCGACGACAAAAATTAGGAGATAAGATGTGTCCAAAATTAATTTACTTTTATAGCTATACTAATAGATACATATATGTATATTGTTACGTTGATTTTAACAAATCTAAAAATAGAAGATCCGTTTGGTAACCAATTCGTTATGCCCTAAAAGTCCAACCCCCTGCCAAGAAAGGTAGTCCAGTCAAACTAAACATTTGAAATAGAAAATGGAAGTACATAAGATTTTTTCTTCCAGCAGGAGGGGTCTACAAAAGCTTAATTTGAAGTTTTCGACCTCAAATTCATATGAGTTTTTTCCGCCATTTTGAAAAGAAGGGATGAAGTGTTATTTTGAAATTACCTCTGTAACGGTAGGTCCAACAAAAAATTTGTATAAAGCATTTTTGTCGGCAATACGATTGTTTACAACGTTTATTTAAAACTTTTTCGTGTAATATAAAAAACGAAAAAGTTGTAAGGGAAAAACATTGGAAAAAGAAGGGATGAAGTGTTATTTTGAAATTATCTCTGTAACCGTAGGTCCGACGAAAAATTTTATTTGAAACTTTTTCGCGTAACATAAAAAATGAAAAAGTTGTAGATAATCGTATTGCCGACAAAAATGCTTTATACAAATTTTTCGTCGGACCTACGGTTACAGAGATAATTTCAAAATAACACTTCACCCTTCTTTTTAAAATGGCGGAAAAAGCTCATATGAATTTGAGGTCGAAAACTTCAAGTTAAGCTTTTCTAGACCCCCCTACACGCTGGAAGAAAAAAATCTTTTCAAAGACAATAAATGTAATGTGTTCTCCAGCAAACCGGCGAAAGGTAAATCGGCAACCACAATTTTTATTTCTGTTTTCCCTCACAACTTTTTCATTTTTTATATTAAGCAAAAAAGTTTCAAATAAAAGTTGTAGACAATCGTATTGTCGAAAAAAATGCCTTTTTACAAATTTTTTGTCGGACCTACTGTTACAGAGATAATTTCAAAATAACACTTCATCCCTTCTTTTCAAAATGGCGGAAAAAGCTCATATGAATTTGAGGTCGAAAACTTTAAGTCAAGCTTTTCTAGACCCCCCTACATGCTGGAAGAAAAAAATCTTATGTACTTCCATTTTCCAAGTTAAGCCCATTTTTCGTACAGTTTGACTGGACTAAGGCAAATTTCTAAGAAATCGGTTGTTTAGGGTACATATTTGTTGTTTGTACGTCAAAAATTCACAGTTGTTAAAGAGTGGCAGTGAGCTTGTGACTTCATTATTTTGTTTAATAAATAATTGCGTAAGTGTTGACTTCTTCGTTAGCTTTCATTTGTAATTGTGCATAACTTTGTAAGTCAGTAGGGCAGGTTAACTGAATGATGCAGATGGTGGTCTCGAAAGGTCTTCAGAAGCAGAAGGTCGGTTAGCTACCTTATTTTAATCAACACTTTTTTATTTACTGGGGGCCCTATTCGATATTTGTACCTGGCGCCTCAAAATCCAAGGGCGACACCGTTGGTCTCATGCTGTTTATCTTTTATTACAGGAACGGATCAGTCAACGACCCGTGCGATTAACCATTCAGCCTTTATTAAAAATATCTTAAGATTATTGTTCTTTTAGGTTAGATATTCTATATGCTTTATAATCTCATTTCAATAAGTTTATATATAAAACATATATAACATAATTAATATATATACAAACTATAATATTTTATATTAAAAAATGTACATATGTATATTTTAAATATATGGTCATTTTCTGTCACGTTTTTTTAAGATTTCTTTAGTAGTTATCCTACCGTCAAGTTATGGCTACTAGTCTAATGTATAACAAGTTTGCAGCTTTCAAATATTTTTGGAGGGATTTTGAAAACTATAATAAGTAAGGTAAGTACATATATGCAGCGTCAAATGCGTGGTGACGATGGTTCTAGTTCCTCTGGTGTTGAATAGTTTTATATATATATATATATATATATATATATATATATATATATATATATATATATATATATATATATATATATATATATATTTCACAGCTAAAATTTAAACATTAAACATACTTTTGAATTAGCCTCTCTTATGTACACATGATACAGAGTATTTTAAAAAAATTTTATTGAACATATTTATGGATAATTTGGAAGATCGAATATTTGAATTAGATCTTTCTAAACACATTATTTTTTGGTTTTGTTACGTTGATGACATTTTAGCTTGTTTTGACAGTTCTTTTCAGGTTATCAATGAATTTTTAATTCTTATTAAAAGTCTTCACAAAAACATCACGTTTACACTAAAAACAGAACAAAATAGAGCTATTAATTTTTTGGATTTAACTATTACAATCAATACAAACAATGAATTTGATTTTTCCATATATAGAAAACCCACAAGTACAGACGTCACTATTCCTAACGATTCATCATAAAATACATAAACTAGCGGCTTATAGATCTTTAGTACACCGAGCTTTAACTACTCCAATGAAACGATCACATTTTGATAAAGAAATTTCAATCATCAAACAATTAGCACATGCAAACCATTATAATCATAACATGATTGACACTTTAATTCAACAAATAGATTATAGGTTAGCTATCAAAAGAATATTTCCAATTGACACTCAAATACAACACACAAACTACATATCAATACCATACTTTGGCAAGATATCAGAACAAATTGCAACTATACTAAGAAAAACCACAAGTTACAAAATAACCTATAAAACTAACACCAACACCTTTTCATTTTTATTCAATGCTAAAGACAAAACACAAGATATCATGAAATCCGGCATTTACCGTTTGAATTGTTCTTTTTGTAACTCGGTTTATATTGGACAAACACTTAGAAATTTCGACATAAGATACAAAGAACACGTATGCTCTTATACACTTAAACATCCAGAAAAATCGGATTATGCCAAACACATTTTGGAACAGAACCACCCAATGACACCTCAAAACAACATTAAATTCTTACATTTTTGCAACAACACAAATTAAACATTTTAGAAGCTTTTGAAATATACAGACATAAACCCACAGTACCTTTAATGAATGAACAAACTGAGCTTAGTAATTCTCCTTTATTAGAAGTGTTAGATATTTAGTTTTTGTTATGTATTGTATCTAGTTACCTATTTTCTGTATGTATTTATCCTTAGCAACGTGTTTGTTCATCAATCTTATCTACCTTTGATAATGACACAAAGTGTCGAAACAATATTGTCAGGTTAAGATATTAATAAAACTTGTGAAACTTTAACTAATCTTTGTATTTATATTATATTTCAGAAAAAATATTGTTTATATCAATCCCGGCAAGTAGATAAATCTTGTTTTGTCATTTCTCTGGAATAGAAGTTTACTTTAGGTCTATACAGATACTTAATTCATTTATTATTTACTTTTTTATATAAAAGTAGACCGAAGCTTGGTAAAAAATTGTTTTGAAATAATTCTCCATGTGAAATACACATCTTTTTAAATTTGTGGTAAGAAAAATATAATAGAGAGCTTTTCGAATATCGTATTCGGAAGTATTTGTTAGGTCGGGCTAAAAAGATTTCTTTGCTATTGAAATAAAGGGAAACAAACAAAAACGAATAATGGTTTTTGAATGTAAAATCAAATAGTACCTAACTGCACAAATAAACAAAGCTTGAAATAATTCCAGATAATGTAGTGAGTTATAAAATAAAATTATTTGTGCTGCGCGAACTCTTTTGTCTTAATAATTACACGGCGCAACAAATTTAAACTTATTTAATTTAACGTGGAACAGAGTATATTTTATAAAGTATAATTTCTGCTTAATTTATACCCCAGAATTCGACCATATTAGCCAAATTGCTCTATCACGTCAAATTTAGATGCGTTTGCAATCCATGCGGGAAAGCTAGGAGAGAGGAGTTAAGCCTGAGAAAGGGATCAGTTGAGGGGGGGAGTAAGCAAAAAAAGAGTAACACAATGGTCACTAAGGAAAAATAAGTCGGGGTTGGTCTCGGAGTGGGGGGTAAATTGGAGATCTTTGTTAAATAACGCGTTCAAAAGTTCGTCTGAGAATGGTAAGCTTAGTATTTTTTGTTTTTGTTTGATTGAGTTTATTTAATAAATATTGCTATTAAACAATCATTCTTGAGAACCCGAATCACACAACGAACGTTGTATATAAGGAAATCCTTTAATAAATTAACGTTTTAACCGTCATGTTTTGATGGAGTTTCTCTAGTAGGTAATATTTAAAAATCATAAACACAATTAGCAATAAATAACGCCATTAAAATTTGCAATTCCATAAAGTCGAATATATCTTACATGAACCACGCAATTGAGATTTTTCATTTAATTTGCAGATATAATTGGAAATTGTGAGATTTCGAGTTCTAAACTGTAATAAACCCATATCAAATGAAAATAAGTACAAGTGCCGCTTTACAATAATTCATTTAATTGCAGTTACTTAATGGAGCATGATTTAATTACTGAAAATCTTTCAAATTCTTCATTATTCTACTTTGAAAGTCAGAATCTAACTACAACGCACTATAGTCTTACTAAGAACAAGAAATAGAATGCGAAAGAATGCACATAATATTTTTCATTCTCCCCTTTACGAAAGTGTAACTTTCTATCTTGATAATGTAACCGAAAGCGAAAGTAAAACATACGAGGTGGTTGTTAGGTATGAAAAACTTTCGGTTCCTGGACAACGAAGAAAACTGTAAAATTTTTTTAAAATATTATATTATACGGTGTCCGTTGTTAACATTACCTTGGTAACATACTGTTGTATATACAAACACTATTTTATTATAATCACTAAATCATCATTTTATTTATTTATTCACGGTGGTTAATAAATGTCAAGGGGAAAATGAATGTCAATGTCAAGTTTAATACATTACACGCTGCGAAAGCCCTTTCAGGTGCTCGGTATTTTTAACTAACCTCGGCTACGCTTATGCTTCGCCTCCGCCAATCAAAAACACCTTGCACCTAAAAGTAAACTTTCGCAGCTTGTAATGTAAATAACTATTAATTCATTGTTAAATATAAACCAAGTAATTAAAGTATCAAATTTTGAGTATCCAAGGATGAAATAAAATCTGTTACATGTTATGATTTGTGAAAAATTATATTTAAACAGATTTAAATAGATTTTAATTAGTATTTATAGATGTTTATGAATAATAGTTATTAACCCTTAATTAATATTCTCCTCTTTTTGATTTTTACAGTTTTTTATTGCAGTTGATATTTGTTAAATTGTCACAAGAACAACACTCAAGTGGGCCATTGAAGAGTCCCAATTTTTTGATAATTTTGGCCGTAATAATTATTAAATTCGTAGTTGACTTTACTGGTCAGTTTTACAGACATGTAAAGGAAAATTGTTAACCACTTTGCTGTTGCTATAGCAATAGCTTACTTTCCATGGTTTTTGCAATGACAGAAATGTACATATTGCTATATGATTGTGAATAAAATCAATTATGCAACGAGCTGTTGCCCAATGAGAGCCAGGAATAACCAACTGTTGACTAAAGAGAGTCAAGAATATTAAATGGTTGCGTAGGAACGAGCCAAGTTAATATATACTAAATTTGGGAACGTGAAGGCAGTGAATAATAAATATTACTGATAATTATTACTTATTATTTTAAATCTATAATCTGATCGTAACCCTGTTTACAGATTGAGATTACACCTTATAACAGTCTTAGAAGTCCTCTTAGTAGTAATAAATCAGTTCCAGTCGCAGAGAAACTAGTGTGTGCAACTCGCACATAATGGCTATTAATACATTCGCATGAATTACAACGCTACACTTATGTTGTAAAAGTCATACTCACTTATTAATCACCATCATTATGTACTCGTTGCATAATATATTATTAACGTCTTACTGATAATGCAATTAAGTGATTGTAGGGTTAAAATAATCTAAATTAGCCTTGACATTTAGGAAATTCAAATAACGGTTACTAGAGAAGCATTCTCTTTATTAAACTAATGCAAGATTAAAAATTAATGCATTTGCATGGTTTCAATGATTTTACAATCATAATGGTTGAGATATAATTATCTAAGCTAGGCTGGGTTGTGATGGGAGTTTGCATAAAGTAAGAAAATAAAAAAGCAATCTAAAAAAAGCAGTAGTTAATGTAAACAGATACTTTGATATTATTAATATGGGATACTTATTTTGGAACAGTGGGAGACAAAATACTATTAGCCTCTCTTGCATCTACGTAAATTTGAAATTTCTATAGTATTAAAAAATAATCATCGTCATCAAGATTGAATATTTTAGATAAATTGTAAAAATTTATGTATGCTATCATATCAGTAATAAACCACGTTTTAACAAAAATAGTGCTATGATTTAATTAGATGCTGGTTTCTAACTGAAAAATTATCGTTTAGTAGTACACCTATCTGCGAAAATAACGCGATTAAAAAATTTGGCTATACTATATTTTCATATAGTATATGGAGTTTCTGGTATTGGTCATATTCGAGTATTTGATATAAATATTGTTGTTAATATTTTGTTCAAAAAAGGGTAACATATAATTTTTCAAACTCTGTAAAATTTAATGGAATATACAGAAAATAAATATTTACAAATGGTAAACTAGTGCTTTAACAGTTATTTATAAATTAAATTTAAGAATTTAATTTAGAACTAAATAAAGAATTAAGAATAGTGAGAAAATTATTTAAAATAATAACACTGGGGAACAATTTTTTTGTCATTCGTTGTTGCAAGAGATTTTTTAACGATTTTAGTAATATTTTCATCGCTGATTTCAAATCTGAAATCGGCTATTCGCTACATGCTCTGGTTTCTATGCAATTTGAAGTTGAATATAGAGCGATTCATATTAAGTTAAAATATTAACTCTATGATTCACCACCTATTCTATAACTTTTGACATTTTTTTGTGCAAGGTATTACGCCCTTAGGAATGCTTCGTTTATTAATAAAAAATGATTAGCATTCTTTTTGTACTAACAGCCTTAAATGTGAAATAGTTTCATTTAAAAAAATTCTATTGGTACCCCACTTTTACTTAACACAGGCATCTGAGGCGTGGTCCGTTTATAAGCAGGTCTTGCTTGTTTGTAGACAAGTAGTTTGTCTTCACATGCTTGAAAGTGTATATGGGTAAATAGATAGTATAGACCTGCATATATGCAGGTTGTGACTTGCATATTTAGGCTATCTTTCGTGGTAGTTATACAACAAAACTTCCTTGGCAACAAAAAAACTATGAAGTTCTGGTTACTACAATGCTCTTGGCTTTCCGAAATCTTGGTTGCAATATGCGTGTCAAGCTCAATTTATTGTATAGTCACCTTCATCGGTTTCCAGAGAACCTTGGCGGTGTAAGTGGTGAACACGGGGAGCGTTTCCATCAAGACTTCATGACGATGAAAGAATGCTGCCAAAGGTGTTGGGAAAAGCATATGATGGCAGGCTACTGCTGGAGCATTGAAGGAGATTGACCTGAGAAGGTCTACAGGCACAAGAGCTACAAGCGGAAATTATTGACCGAATAGGAGTATCTAAATCTTCATCCATATCAGTTGTTACGAATCACCTATCTATCACATTTATATTGAAATGTTAAAATATGTATACGTTAATTTAAAGTAAAAATCGTTTGTACCTATCGTTTGCACCTACCCATATTTAAATATATGTATCTTATTTTGAGCAACAATAAGCATAGCAATACGTGAAACTGAGTTAAATAAATTTGTAATGGGAGTTACAATATATTGGAACTATCGCTAAAGGGTTTCAAGTTTCAGTACCTTTGAGTCATTGTGACTTGTACTGAAAAAGACTTGTCTTGAAAAACATTGTTTTCCAGTCACTTCAATAGTTTCAGTGCAATAGGCCATTTGGGCAAAAAAAATGTTTTTTTGGTCCAAATGAATATAAAAAATTCACTTTATCGCCCGGGAAAAGTAGAAATCATAGAAATATACACAGTTTCTTACTTTTTACATAGAGCTTGTAGTTTTACGAAGAGAAAAAGGTATTTATGATGAAAATCTATGTAAAAAGGCCGAAGTTATGATTAATTATAAGTGAAAGTAATTTTCGGGAGTTTTTAGTTTTAAGTAAATGTTTTGGCTCATGGTTTAGTTTCACTAATTATGCTTTCGATATTTTCAGGAAATTATTAAGAAGGTATATCAATATTTTTATTGGACAAATAACCTTGAGTTATAAATAGTTATAGTTAAGAGTTAGCGGTGAGCTTGCTTGATTATGGTAGAGGCAACTAGCCCTTTGTAAAAAAAGGTTGGCAAGTGCCAGGTAATTTACACATAATTTCTTCATAATTACTGGGTTGCTCCTAAGCTAAAATTTTACATTTTGTTCCTGCCTAAAGAATCCTACGAGACAATGGTTAAATTGTTGAAATGTATCACGTATGAAGAGCACGACTGGAAAGTTTGTACTGATTTGAAAGTGGTGGGCATGTTATGTAGAATGCAAGGTGGATACACGAAATATTGTTGTTTCCTATGCCTATGGGACAGTCGCCCCCGAGAACATCATTATAAGAGAAAACAATGGCCAGATAGACAAACCCCACAGTGAGCCAAGACAACATTAAATATGTACCACTCGTCAAAAAAGAAAACATCAGTCTTCCACCATTACACATTAAACTTGAACTCCTCAAAAACTTAGTTAAAGCATTGAATAAAGAAGGCCAAGCGTTCGCTTATTCGAGAAACTTATTTAAAAGACTTTCCTTTGCAAAAATCAAGGAAGGAGTTTTTGACGGTCCACAAATAAAGAAACTGTTGAAAGATGAAGAATTCCAAACATATTTGTCATCCGATGAGGCCATGGAATTCGTTTCAGTTAATTGTTTCTGATTTCCTTGGAAAAAAATAGAAGCCCGAACTAAGAGATAATTGTTGAAGATTTGCTCCACAAATATGCAAAAATAGGTATGAAATACTGTTCTTCTACTTAATTCTATTTCATTTTCTGTTACATGCCTTTAGTTTTTTAATTTTTCCAACAGGCGTGAATGATTGATGGCTGAAGATTCATTTTTTGTATTCCCACTTGAATTTTTTCCCGGAGAATATCGGTGACGTTAGTGACGAGCATGGTGAGAGGTTCCACCAAGAAATGAAGACCATTGAGCGGTGCTACCAGGGATTTTGGGATAAGAGAATGATGGGAGATTATATCTGGTTCCTCATAAGAGAAACGGATTCCAAAACCAATTATTTCTAATAATCTCATATTATATTGAAATAGTACAATAAAAATAAACAGAATGAATAAAACTGCATTATACGCTATAAATAAGGAAAAAATACAAAAATACAGAAAAAGCTGAGTTTTGGTACCTTCACATATAATTGATCATAACTTCGGTATTTCTATATAGATTTTCATCGTAAATACTGCTGTTATTCCAACAGTGGCTCATTTATTGTCAAGTTTTGTGTTTATTGGTCAATACATAATTTTTATGTATTAATTGAGTTTGTGTTCGTTAAGTTAATTAATTCTACTAAAAATTTAACTTGGGAAAAAGAAGATTAAAATTTATAGATAGAGAAATTGTTAAAAGGAATGTAGCTAGATAGGTAGTGCGGAAACATAGTGTAAGAGTGCAGTAGCGGACAAACTAAGCAAAAATATAAGAAAGACAAGTAATCTGAGAAACAAAAAAAAAATGTGTCAAAAAAATTTAAAAAAAAGAATTTTTGACTTTTTGAAAAAGATGGAAATAATTTGATAAAATAGTTGCTTGAATGCAAAAACAAGAATAGAAAAGAAAAGGTAGTTGTGGAAGAGTAGAAACAGAAAAAAAGGAAGAAAAATAAAAGATCAAAATAAAAAGTTTGACGGAGAATAAACTGTAACATTTAATTACAAGAAACGAAGAAAGTATTTAGCCCGAAATATAAATTGAAAAGGATAGGAATACGACCTTTGATGAAGTTAACAATTCTAGATGCAGATATTGGAACATAACATATTTGAATAAGACTTTTGTATAACCCAAAGTGATAAACTGTGAGAATTTTAACAAAACTGTGAGTAAAGAGTGAGATTCTAGGTGTAACCTACATCTTCTCTTAGTAAAGGTTCAAACTCTACATAAAAAAAGAAACTGTGTAAATTTCTATGATTTCTACTTTTCCCCGGCGATAGAGTGAATTTTCGATTTTCATTTGGGCCAAAAAATACCATTTTTTTATATTTTGGCCTATTGTACTGAAACTACTGAAGCGACTGGAAAACAATGTTAGTAACATTTATCGGTGATTTGATTATCTTTAATTTGATGTGCCGAACGACGAAATTGGTGGTTTCTAACTCGAGATATGGTCCAAATAGTCAAACTACCTCAGAAGAAAACAAACAAAAAATGAAAAAATTCAAATCTCGAAAACGTATCCATAAAAAAATTTTTTAATGCGATTTTCGAGTTAGCGGGCCAAAGTGCATAAGAAAGTACACAGATTTTTTTTTCAATTTGTAAACTACTGTAATATATACTTATTATAATAATTATTATACAGGATTCACCGAGTAGTGGGGCCTCGTTGGTCGCATAGTAATATAGCACTTTTCCCTGTTTGCTGAATCGTTTGTCAAACATAGGTTTTGATTTCTGCATCCGTTCATCTGTTTAGTGGTTAAGGACTACACATGTTTGTATTACTTTACTCAAGATTCTTATTAGTCTTACTATAATAAAACACGTTGGACATATAAATTAATTATTTTGATTTTTTATATGTTCATATTCACTAAACCCTTAATAAATCTAAGAAAAACAATGTTAACACAATTCAGACAGAAAAATTATGTCTGTAATAAAAAACTCAGTCGTAACGGAGCAATAAAATCGTAAACCGTGTCCACTTGTATATAAAATAAAACATCAAATATTGTACAATAGATAGGGAAGAATCGGTCGTAAACAAGTATAATGGGAATCAACTGAAGCCGCATAAGAAGTGGGCATTGTAAAATACTAAATCGCTTCCTCACGCCTTCAGTTTACGACGCGGTTCGGTGAGATGTAAAATACGTATCAGCCGGTTCATGTAAACTACATTATTATAGGTCGCTATCGATTATGGAATGTGGTAATCGCTTATTATAGAGCGATGTACACTAGAAAATTGTTGGTATAAATAAGATTAGTGCTAATTATTAACAGCTGAAAGGATTAGCAAATTAAATTTTGAATAGTTCAAGAACTGCGAACAATTACCAAAAATCAGAGTACTTGGAATGTTGTTTTAACGATTTATTTTATTAAATAAAACGTTACTCAACTAGAGTCGAAACTTTCCTGTTGTAAAACTTACTGTAATGAGGCGATGAACGTTATATACTCCGGCAAGACGGTTCCACTTTGTTTATACGTTTTTCTCCTCAATAATTCATAACAAGTTGCAGGTATATATTACTGTATTTCAGAGTATCTTTTAAAGTACTGCTCCCTTACTTGAAGGTATTTTATACTACATGAGCAAGTTTTTTGTTTAAATGCAACAACATTGCAAACTTTGGTATAACAACGCAACACTTATAATAAAAAGCACTTAATGCCTGCAATCCAAGCCTAATATGTCTTTAATTTAAGAAATTCTGAATCCTCTTATGTAAATTTTACGAACGCAGGTGAAAATTTTTATATTTCTTTTTACAAATCTTTTGAAGTGCATATTCTATTATATTCGCTCGCCGCAGTTGGAAACTGCAAATAGGTATGCATACTTAATGCATATGAGTTAATCAACAACAGTTGAAATTCACTGAAAAGTCTATAAATAAATAAATGGAATAATTTACTCAAAATAAAATTGCACATCTTTAGAAATGACTTTATTCAGTTCTAAATATTAAAATTGCGAACTAATCAACCATATTTGCTAACTAGACTTTCTATCCTCTGTGAATCATATGCATACAACAGACTATAACAGTGGTGGCGAACCTATGACCCGCAGGTCAGACACTGACCCACGAAGGCTTTTTAAATCACCCACGGGTTGATTTTTATAAACTTATTTTTATATCATAAAAGAGAGAACAGAAAATCGAAAATATAAAAAATCTAAGTATAAATATTTAAGGTCAAATTTATAAAAAATATATTTCCGAGTGTACGTTGTCTAACTGATTTTCTATTATGATATTGTTGTCTCGAGTCTCGGGAAAAATAACTCGAAACACGGAACTTTTGTATTATACATGGCATTTAATTAAAATTCTTACTTTAGAATTAAGGTTTTATTTGTGCGGATAATACTTTTAATCAGTTTATTTATTACTAAACAGACTTTGCAAGCACGTACAAATTGTTTACAACCTATCTATAAACAATCAATAAAGGTTAAAGGGATTAGTTTCAGTAAGAAAGTACCGTTATGTATGGTCGCCTCAGCACTCTTTATAACTAAACTTGCAGTTTCTATTCAATTATATTCAAAAAGGGAATTTCCTCTCTTATTTATAAACAGGTAAAGTAGTCTTCTTAAAGACCTAAACAGAATGTCTTTACTTAAAAATTCATATTGAAGTATGGTCTTAATCTCTTTAACAACCTGTCGTTTACAATAGGTAAAGGGTTCCAAGTAGATTTTGATAGTTTTTGTAATGGCAATTTTTGTAATGGCATTTAGAATGCATGCACGAATCGAATTTTAAAATTATTGAAAAAAGATCGCACTTTGTACCTCAAATAAATTAAAAATTAATAATCGATTTTAAAATTTTGCAAAACAAGGACTTTGAGTGAAATTGTATGTTTCTCAACAGGTCGCATGAGATGGAATATCAATTCGAACTATTGCTAATAATATTTATCATGTTTATATTCAGGAGAAATGTTTTATAAAAGCTATGAGTAACTTAAAACTTACCGGCAAACAATACAATACTAATCGCGAAAGGTTTTGGCATAAAAGCGAGAAAAATAATTTTATGATCGGAAAATTTATTTATGTACTGCTGTGCTTTCCATTAAATAATTGCAGTTATTTACCAATGGGAACTTCTGGGAAAAAAGTGATTAGAGAACTAATTAAAGCAATTTTAAAGACAAATAGTATTTGGATTTTGTGCTAGGTGCCTATGTAAAATTACTATCCGGGATTCCCGGGAATTTCCGGAAAAAACAGTCTCCAGTCGCGGGAATAGCAAAATTGTCGAGACCCAGAAACCCTAGTCATGACAGTCGGCCATAAACTTGGCGTTCATATTCATTGCATCGTAGAACGGGGATGTACAGTTACAGCCAAAAAAATCTGGGCAAGAGATTATTGTTATTCAACGAATTATAATTAAAATTCTGAATCTTAAATTCAAAGCCTCATTGGAATTTATTAGGTAGGAGACGCTACTGTGTATCGATAGTAATATTAGTAGATCAAAAGCCTGATCTACAAACAACAAATTTACAAAAAATATATATAACCTCAAATAAGTACCCAGATTTTTTTGGCTGTAACTGTACCAGCTCGCAGTGTTGAACTACTTGGCAGCCTTGGCGTACGCGTCTAGAAGTGTTTAATAATAGCTTTATTCTTATTTTTTATTATTAAATTTTCTCATCTACATATGTATGTATAACAAGAACGTTAATAAGAAATATTTTCTAAAATTTTTGTATTCTAAATATATATAAATATTTTTAGTTGTAACCCTGTACTGTCCCCGGTTAAAGAAATAAAAACAAAAGTTACAGACCATAGAATGGTCTGATAAATATGGTCTGTTAACAAATTTTCGGTGTTTCCAAATTATTGGTACCCCTTTTACCCCCTCCCCTTCCAAGTGACGCCACTGACTTAGTGACCCACAGCCTAGTATTAAAAAATAATGAACAAAATTTGACCAACTGCTCAAAAAGGTTCGCCATCACTGGACTATAATATAGTCGCCTAACTTGCTTGTGCTAACCAGTGATGATTCAAAGATACAATGAGCAAACTATATGTCAGTATCGTTTGTATCTGTATAGCGAGTACTTTCTAGTATTGCGTGATATTTATCCCAAATGGGGCTTGAGCTTTTCTCACAGTTGTGTTGCCTAATATTAATTAGTGACCTCCTAATGGAAAAGGCACAAGCTCCGGAAATTCTGCGGAGACCCTATTTGTGCTATTATTGATAATCAGAAACCACTAAAGTTATATATGTCGCAGGCAGATAGTCAAATCCGGCAAATAATTATATTCCTAGTCATTTACTAAATGACGTTGTTTAAATCAGGCTGTTAGCAAAAGACTTAATATGCTGTCGGCAAATAAGGTAATAATAACACGGAGCCAGACATTTGGGCACGGCCGTTTCGACGCGGAACACTTCGGCGCGGACCACTTAGGCGCAGGGACACTTCGGCGCGAGAAATTGTCTAGTATTGTTGAAATGAACAAAATTTGTATGTACCTGCGGGTAATAAATGCAGTATGATGGATGAAATACAGTATTCGAGAAATACGGTATGATTAAAAAAAACTGAATATTTTCCAATCACAAAAGCTCGTATGTACTGCTAGATTTAAGAAAAAATTCATTTTCTAAGCTACTAAAACATTAAAATCAAAATTCTTCTGCAAATCTCTGCATAAGGGAATAATTTGTAATAAGAATTTAATTTGTTTATTATAAAATCCTTATTATTTATAAGAATATCATGTTTGATAATGTTAATATAACTTTTAAAAAATCAAACATTTTAAAAACCAATTAAATGGGAGAAAATTAATATTAACATTGAATATCGTAGCACTGATAAATACGTGTCCCACTTCACAAATTTTGTCTCAGTAGGTAACACTTATAAATGGATGCTACTTAGTGCTTATAGTACAGTGCAATTTAACCAATCCAAACGAAATTGTGGAATTAAGAAGGTGTATATGTGTACATAAAAATAAAAAATGGTTACTCTGATAATAGGATAGCTTGTCGCAAACGATTAGAGTAATGATAAAAAAAACGTTTTGTTTAAAGATCTCTGAAAGTTTTACACTAATTTGCCGCGGAAACATTTACATACCCCGAACTGCCTTTTCGTCGAAGTGTGCCTGCGCCTAAGTATCCCGGCGCCGAAGTATGCCTGCGCCGTAGTGTCTTTGTGCCGAACTGTCCGGCGTCAAACTGTCCTCGCGCCAAAACGGCCGCGCCCAAATGTCCTAGACCGATAATAATACTGTTTATTTTTGAATTTTAGAATAAGTTAATTATTTATTATGAAATAATTATTATTTCATGATTATGGAGTTCCACAAAATAAGGCTGGAAACAATAAACAAAATTATTTATTAAACTAAATTACAGAACATAACTCTTAAATCATCAAGCCAAATTCATTAAGAACTAAGTTTAAGATAAAAATAGTAACACGTTATTGTTTTTGCACGTTTTAGTTATTACTTACAATTACATTGCTTATAATTATATATTCAATATCTATTTATGTTTTATCACTCAGTTTAATAAATAATTAACTTATATATAAATGCAGACATGGACAGTGTTTATTATTACCTTATTTACAGGCAGCACATTAAGTCATTTAATAACTGCCTGTTGTAAACGTCATCACATAGCAAAATCGCATAAATTTATTCCTGTTTTACTATCTGCCCCGTCACTTAGTAAATGACTAGGCGTATAATTACTTGCCGGATTTGACTATCTGCCTTCGTCATATACACCGACACTTTTAATCTTGAAGATATAGTATCGGGTGTGCCTATGTTATACCTTCAAATGGAATAGAAGCCACATTCAAACTTTCAGATCATATAGCCAAAAGTCTACAATCTGTTTGTAATTCTTAATTAAAATTCATGCTCCTTTTAAGACTCTCTTTCTGTCCTTTTATACTTGCAAAATGTAGCACTGCCTAAAACCACCTCTCATCCTTGCGTACTGATTTCTGATATAAAGAATATTTTAAAGCAACTTATCGACTGTTAAATTACGATGCGTTTTGTCTGAGTCAAGGCCCAGATAGGTTCTAAGGATAATGAACATGTGGACTTGTTGCCCAAGTGTAGTATCAGTCACTCACCACAACTCCGCAAAGCACAAACTAAAAGAGAAATTAAAATATGATTATTGATTACACTACAATTCTGCTATTCAACTAAATATTCCCAACACATATTGGTAGCACTGCTGATTATCTTGATAACTGTTTGTTTGAATTCCCAAAAATATAGTACAAGCGAAATTACTTTATGAAAACCTAATTAAGAGCAAAATTAAAATATATCTAAGAAATTTAGTTAATTAACTTTAACATGCAGACTAAAACTCTTTAAGCAGATAAATGATGTGAGGAAATCTAGTTTTTCATAGTATTTAGATATTTCTTATAACTTGACGATTTAGTTATCGTTTTTACATTTTTTCAACTTATTTAACTTTGCTTCTATTTCAAAGAAAGAAATCATCTGGAACAGACGGGAGGTATTGTATTAGGGATGTATGCAAATGTATAGCAACTTAGCTTGTGGAATTTTAGTTAAAACATTGTTTTCATATTTGGTAGTTTCTGTTAATTTCATAATTTTAAAGCTGTATGTTAGGTTGTTTTTGTGGACTATTGAAAGGTAACCTTATCAATACAGAATTGTTACACTTTATAATGTTAAAATTGGATCGTTTTGGTTTTCTTTGTGAAAAATTAGCAAACTGCGCCTTTGTAACCAGTAGTATATCTTTTATAATTTTAACCGCAAATATGTTTTCCAGCACCTAAAAGTTACGAAACTAAGTTCATAAAAGATGCAATGTATTGTTTTTTAGTTAAGAGCAAGAGTAATTTTGTATAGCTGTAAAATTGTCTTAAATAACATGGGTAGTGCAAGTTGTGTATATTGACTTTGTATTTGTTAAGTTAAGTTAAATCTTATCGTAACTAAGAAATGTTTAGCATCATTAGATTCGCAATTTTAAGTTCCACAAAATACAATGTTTCCGAAAAATGTGAGAATTTTCCTGAAAATGGAATTTAACAAAAATCTAAGGTTATGATAATTTTTAAACTTTCGTTTTTTGGTTTTTCTTAAAATCTCATTTGTTTTGGTCAAATCATATAAAAGGACAGTCATTTTTAAATAAATTATCTCCTTTTTCATCATTCGGAGGAAGCCACAGATATTGTAGATTTAAAAAAAATTAAGAATATGTTTAAAAATGTAAACAAGCGTCAAATATCAGAGGTTAGAATGCTTTTTGAGAAACGTCAACGTGTATTAAAATAAAATTTATAAAAAAAGTTTTTAATTAAGAAGTGCCAAAATTTATACAACAGGTAAAATTTATTTAATAATACATATAATTGGGTTTTGATAAAAATACTTTACTTACCATTGATTTATAAAAATTATTTGGATTTGGAATTCTGATTTGTAAAGCCTTTTTTATATGGATTTAATTATACAGAAATCGATGATAAGCGTTTGTTGATTTCAATGTCAAACATTAATGAAACCAAGCGGCTGATACGTAAGAGTGTCTCATATTTTTTATAATTTAATTATGTGTTAAGTTATTAAAACTTAATACACGGTGATTCACTACCTAATGAAAATCTTGCCCGGCAATTTCAGAAAAGTAGGTGTAACTGATACAGGTCGGTGTTAAGTCGAATAGGATTAAATACAAACTTTTTAGAAATTGACACCATCAATAAAAACGTGACATTTGTTGAGTGAGCATAACAAGATAGCAGGCGGCGCACATTCCATTTTGAATGTTGTTGAAACATCTTAAAACGTTCTATTAATCTGGAATATTCCCTCTATTCTAGTAGTAACTGTATCATTTTAATACTGACCCATTTAAAACCAATAAATTTGATTTGTTATTAGTTAATAAACAGATATTAGTTAATTAAGCAAAGACATGTTTAGATAATTTAATCTATCCATCAATAGGTATTGTTATTTTTACTGAAACTTCTCTAGAAAGTTCATTTAGTAAAACTTTTATACTTTTTTTATGTTTTGATAGAATCACCCTATGGATGGCAATTTGTTTGCATGGAAAATAACTATATATTATAAAATGGTGCGTAAAAATAAGTACTGTTTTATTACTAAAAACTGCAGTGTAAGAGGTTTTCAATTTGTTATTATTGGAGAAACCAAATATTTAGTATTGTTTATCTCCTTGAAATTCAAAATATGTCACTAGTATAATTACATGTACTATAATTTTTTATTCACAAATCTGCAGACTTGTATCACACATAGGGGTTAATGTGCCTATTAAAAGAATTTGAAATTGTCTTACAAGTCAGAAATCACAAAACAAACATACCGTTTTTGAAACATAAATCAAACGAGAGGTCGTTTCCTAACATAATTTGTTTATTTAATTTTGTTTATCGGTTCTTATTCTACGAAACACTTGGCCAAAATGAAAACGGGGTTATTACGCTACCTTGCACCTTCTAGAAAACAAGCAGTACCTATTATTTATCTGCTTGAACTTCAAAATATGTCATGTGCATTCTTACTATTCAAATCAAAATCATTAGGCTGAACTCCGATGCTGTTTTTCTTCAAAAGTATAGCAGTACCTGAAAAATGGTATATAGGAATTTTCTTTCTTTATGCTTATCTAACCACGGGCAAAGACTAACTATTCTGTAATGGACACTGTGTACAGTGGTAGTGCAATTCTAAAAGATTGTAATTAATAGGTCTTAAGAAGCTTAGAAATTGCTAAGGATAGAAAAATGTTAATAAATCCTTATTTAGGCTTTATTAAATCCAGTCTTTTAGAATTGCTGCTGTAATCAATCAAGCTTGGCAGGTCAGTCAAATTTGACCGATTACCGGCGAACTGTGAAGTTCGGTAGATATATAAGGTTAGATTTTAAATTTTAGTTTAGTTTTTTAGTGAATGCTGAAGATGGCAGCCTAGCTGTTGAAACACGTGTCCAGTGTTCCGTGAAAAAAGTTAGTGTGGTGAAGGTGAAGTACAGTTTTAGTGTTTTTACGCCACAGTATTGAGTTTATTCTTCCAATTACGTTAAGTATTAACTGTGTCATTATTTACTTACAGTTTTGACAACCCTTTAAACCTTAACTTGAGCTTGCTAGTTTAGAATACTATTTCTACGTGAACATATTTATTACGTTTAGGCAAGAATTTTCAGTTTTTCTAATGTTAATGTCTGTTCGATTTGAACTAAAACTTTTAAAGACATATTTATTTAGGATTGGAAAATATGGATTTGTAAAAATTTTGTTTATTTTGAACTTGCACGTATTTACATTAAAATTTCCATAGATTCAAGCCAAATACGTGTCTGAGTGAGGTTTTGAATAGCTAGCTTTTAAATTAAAAAATATATGTGTACGTATATATGCTTGATGTAAAAGTATTACAGAAGTTCGTAAGTATTTTTACATTTTTCATTTCCATTTGAAGTGGTAATACTTTATTTCCGTAAAAATGTAATTAGTACCTAAAATAATAAAATGTTTATTAAACAATAAATTCATTCTTTGTTTTTAATTATAAAGTTAGGACTTCCTCACAATTAAAATGAAATTATAATTAGCAAGTATATTTACATACTCTTAGTTCAGCTAACAGCTTGAAGGTAAACCTTTTTGAAACAGAAAAAAAGAACTGTGTTTTAATTCCTACAATTTGTGTAACATAAAAGTTAAAATATGCTAATCAACGGTTAGGCTTATCAAATAAAAAAAGCGCAAAGTGTAATTCAAGGGAGGATCTTACCTATAATTAATTCAGGTTCATATATCTAACAAACACATAACGTAAACCGCGGTGTGTAATTATATACACGCCATGATGTGCAGCCCATTCCATTAAAATTAAGCACTACGTGAGCGTGGAACTTGCTAACAATGCCGTTCTTGTATGTATTATATATTTAAGAATTACAAGACATTATAGTGACGTAGGAGAAGATTTATTTAGATGAAGTGTTGGTATATAAAACAGACGGGAATATTGGAACAGCTATCAGAGACTGCATCAGCCTTCAAGCAACCAGCAATTGGAGCAAAAAGTAGTTCACGTCAGATCTTCTTTGCTCCATTCTAAAATACTTTCCGAATACGTCAGCACAGTGTATATGTTGTACATAAAGAAATTTGATGCAAGCAAAAGCTAGCCGCATAATAAAACAACAAACACGCGCTACTAACACAACGCTTGTCTACTGATTTAGTTTTGGAACTGGGCGTGGATTTTTCGTTCACTAAATTGCTAGTCCAATTATTTTTCGATATAACGAGACTTGTAAAAACACATACATTCGTTCTTGTTAAATTTGGGCGTCATGTGGCATAAATGACTTTTTAACAGCTTTCTTGTTCATCGGAAGTGTAACTACAAATTACATAAACACCTAAATGTAGTCCCCCGCTGTAATCACAATTTAAGGGAAAAGAAAAACCTAAACAAATGTGTTTTTTATATACATCATTATTATATTTTATTTACTAAATCATTACCAGTAGCACTTTTGTCAGCACGTCTAATGCGATTGAAGACTTTATACTATTTAAATTATACTTAATTTGATTATTTTTTGTCTGACGCATTTAAAACCATTAAGAAACACTTTTGGAAGTGTTAAAAATACATTTTTGGTTTTTCGGCATTTTTATTTCATTATTATTAGCTATCCAGCTGCATTAGTTTCAGTTGGTGTATTCTAATAGCTTCATCCTTTCTAAAGAAAAAACATAATTTGTAAAACCGTTCACTGAAAAACCATGGATGAATGGAAGCTAGGATAGTAAGTAGTAAAATCTTTTTATTGTTCTATGATACTACTCGTTTTAACGACCTTTACTTCAATGGAATATGAAATCTACCACCTTAGTTGTACTCTCCATAAGAATCCAAACAATCTTACTGACCTACACTAGTTTTTATTACCATCTGAAATATTACCATGCCCTGGCTTCTGTTTTAGTAGATATTTTATAGAGTGCTCTGGCTTCTGTAAATAAGTTCAGATCCCTATACTTTGTTTTAACCTTTAATCGCTAATATTTGTAAATTCGTACTACGTTGAAATGGGATGCATTTGACTCATGAGGGAAGTATGAGAAGATTACTGTGCTGTACTAGACAAGTTTACAAATTGGTCGGAATACTGTTTCTGTCGTTGTTACTTAACATTGAAAGAAAAAAGACATATATTAACTTGAATCACAAGGAAAGTTCAAAAACTCACTAGAAATAATTACCAAAGAGCTATGCAATTATCAGGTATCGCTCCTTGATTCATCATTCTCAAATATGTATATTTAAGGTCACTAAATATCCATATCGAGGGTAAGGCCGAGACATGTAGTACAAAAATATTTTTACTGTAATGCTCTTTATAAAGGGAAATTTTCTTTACTGGTAAGTTGCCGAATTGCAGAGCTAACGGTTAGATCCACCACAAACGATAGTTTACAAGTAGAGAAAAACGTGGTAATATGCCATATAAGGCAGTAGTTGCAGTATGGAAACATTATGTTTTACGTGTAGTACTGCCAATTTTGGGAAATTTCTCTATAAATTTTTTGCAACTAATAGATAACAGTAGTTAATAACAAATATAGTTCTTATCTACGTTACATTTTCGGAAAACATAGAGCTAAAACCTTTACAGCTATCTAGATTACATAAATGTCACTGAGTGGTTTATGCACTTCTAAAATTAATTATAGTTTTACCAAATTATGTACAACTGACAATATGAGTAATTGAGTATCACCCCAATTACACACACCGTAAATAGTACCACACCACGACTTTAAACCGCAATAAATACATCCGATATTCCATAATGTCATCCTAGATTCTTTATTCCGTCAAAGTACATACGTTTAGGAGAAAATTAATAATTAAAAAAACAATAATTCTGTGATTGCTTGACAACATAAAGATTGACATATCTTAACATAAACCATCAACTAATATTTAAATTTTATTTCTGGGCTGACAACAAGCAATACGCTCTAGAATGACATCCCATATTATCTGCTTCAACTTTTTATGCATGTCCTCAAGAATAACTTGATAGTTCTATAAGTAATTTGGTATATTGACATACTTGCTAATCTTTATTACCCCCATTGTTTGTTGAGTTGTTCCAAATCTACGAGATTAAGTATTACAGCTACTACAGGTAAGTATAATACACTACTGGTTACAGGTGCTTAAACTGAGATGCCCATACCCATCTGAGAAGGTAACAACCAGTCAAGTTGAGTTGTTCACTGCAATAATAAAAAAGTGATATCCAGTGAAAGCCATATGTTCGTACCTTAAAATATTATTAGTAATAGTATAGGTATAAGCGTAGACGTATTAATTGCTTTAAATCAAACCACTCTTCGTTTTATTGTAAAGCTAAAAAATGCGGTAAATGCAATAAGAAACATAACACGCTATTGCACATAGAATCTAGTTCTACTTCATCTGCACAAGCTGATTCTTCAAATAAAATCATTCCGCGAGCTATGATTAGTCCCCCACCGGCTAGCTTAAGTAATAGTTCTCAGTGTTGATACACTACTAATTATGAACAAGTACTTTTACCAACGGCCGTAATTCACATACAGGATAGCAAGGGAAACTGGCATTTGTGTAGGGCACTCCTAGATTCGGGCTCCCAGACAAATTTTATTACTCATGCGTTAGCTAGTAAGTTAGGACTTCGCTTTGATCCTACGCGCCTTTTTGTGACTGGTGTAGCTAATTCAAACAGCGTGGTCGATCATAAAGTAAACGCAGTAATAGGTTCTCGTTTAAATGGTTATCACGAGGATGCTAACTGTTATGTTCTAAATAGAATCACAGAGAAAATACCGTTGTTACCAATCAAGATAGAAAATTTGAACATTCCCAAAAACATTACTCTTGCAGACCCAAATTTTCATTTGCCTGTTGAAATTGATCTACTCATTGGCGCAGAATTGTTCTGGCGTATCTTATGTGTCGGGCAAATTCAAGGTCGTAAATCTGAGCCAGGTTTCCAAAAAACCAAGTTTGGATGGGTCATAGTAGGCAAAATTGTGGTTCAAAATAGTCAAACAAGAGTTAGTTGCCACTTCCTCTCAAGTAACCTAGAGCAAAGGTTAGAAAAATTTTGGCAAATTGATAATATTCAGGCAATTGGATTGATTCGGCCTTTACTTGAAGATCCATATTAAATTCAATAACACAATAAAACACTATTCAATCTTCACTTTTGAAAAATATTATGACTGTCGTTTCGCTACACAGTAGCTTCTTCAGATAAAGACTGGTTAAAACTAAATCTATTTTCTAAGGTGTAAAAGGTACAAATATATATACAAACCGGTATTGTTAAAGGATTACAGCTTGTACCTAGAATAAGATACAATACATTTACAGTTAGGTGAGAAGTTCTAGGTATTTAACAAATTCTTTCAAAGAAATAAATTTAACAGTGGTGAATTATTTATATCTATTTGATCATTTAACATGTAATCAGATTTTTTATTTTTATTAATTTCTAAGGCTTCTAATAAATTAAGTTTTCTACCTTTATTTTCTATGTGTAGAATCTCTAAACTATTATTGAAACTATGGTGTTCTTCTATAAGATGGTTGGCAAAAGTAGATTCTTGTTTCTTATTTCTGAAGCAACTAATATGTTCTTGTAATCTTTTATTAAACGATCTACCTGTTTGACCTAAATAGATCTTTTGACAATCACTACATGTTAACTTATAGACCCCTGACTTATTGTTTTTATCGGTTTTGTCTTTATTATTGTTGATAAGCTTTGATAGGTTATTATAACCTGATTTTTGATCCGCTTGGATTTTTAAGTCCAGTCACGGTAACAGCCAAAATCTTATTACAAAAACTATGGCAATTAAGAATAGATTGGGACGAGTCACTACCAATGGAACTGCGTTCGTCCTGGCTTGATTATCGTAGGTCAATTGAGGTTCTAAATGAATTAAATATTAATAGGTGTGTAATACCTTGTAATAAACCCAAGAACTTTGAGATTCACGGGTTTTGTGATGCTAGTAAAGATGCATACGGTGCTTGTATATACATACGTGTTGAGGACGAAAATGGAACTAAATATTTAATTTTAATTTGTTCAAAATCTCGAGTAGCCCCTTTAAAGGTAATCAGCATACCGAGATTAGAACTTTGTGGAGCCGTGTTATTGGTAGATTTAATGTCAAACACGTTAAATTCGTTAGGATTGAATAAATACCAAATCTATTATTGGACAGATTCCACCATCGTATTGGGGTGGTTAAGATCCGAATCTCGAAATTTTAATGTTTTTGTGGCAAATCGTGTAAGTCACATACAGCAGCATACGCATTATAGTCGCGATTGGCATCACGTCTCTACCCGTGACAACCCCGCTGATTTGGTCTCGCGGGGAATTAAACCTTTCGAAATTATTAATAGCAGTCTTTGGTGGAATGGTCCAAATTGGTTGAAATTAGATCAAAGTTCCAGACCCTCGCTTAATATTGCAGACATTCCACAAGAATTGCCTGAAACAAAGAAGAACGTTGCAACTTTTTCCGCTCAAATTGTAAATAATCATTTGGAATATTTGTTTTCAAAATATTCGTCTTTAGATAAATTATTAAGAATCATTGCATACTGCCTTCGTTTTTATCATAACATTAAGGTTAAAAATATCGAGGATAGGAAAGGTGGCATCTTAAGTCAAACGGAACTTACATTAGCTAGAGACCACCTTGTTAAAATCGTTCAAAATTCTTGCTTTTTATCAGAAATTCAGGAACTAAAAGGGTCTAATTCCGTTAGCAGTACCAGTCGTCTGTTGTCGCTAAGCTCTTTTTTAGATGAAAACAAAATACTTAGGGTAGGCGGCAGACTAAGAAACGCTTTAGGAATTCGTTATGATTGTCGTCATCCTATACTCCTACCGGCTATTTACCAACCTGGTTATAAGACAAGAAAATTTAAATAACTTTCACGCTGGCAACAACACCACTCTGGCGGGTGTGCGAACAAATTATTGGCCTTTAAACGCTCGAAATACTGCAAGAAAAATTATTAACGATTGCGTAACATGTTTTCGTGCCAGCCCTAAATCCTCTCAGCAACTAATGGCTGACTTACCTTCAGCCCGTGTGCAACCTTCGCGACCATTTCTTATTAGTGGTGTCGGCTACTGCGGTCCATTTATAATCAAGGAAGGTAGTAGTAAAAGTAAAATAACGCGAAAGGCATATGTCGCAATTTTTGTTTGTTTTGCTACACGGGCAGTCCATATAGAAGTCGTGTCTGACTTAACTAGTGATGCCTTTATTGCGTCGCTCAAACGTTTTATTGCACGCAGAGGCAAAGTCTCTGATTTATATTCGGACAATGGAACGAATTTCGTAGGACCATGTCAAATCTTAGTAAAAAATCATTATAAATCAATTTCAGAAGGCTTAAATAGCCCTATTAGTTGGCATTCTATTCCTTCCAATTCACCTCACTTTGGTGGCATTTGGGAGGCAGCAGTTAAATCAGCCAAGCACCATTTAAAACGGGTAGCAGGTACTGCCTCGCTGACTTTTGAGGAGATGTGTACGTTAATGTGTCAGATTGAGGCTATTTTAAACTCCAGACCACTTACTCCTATTAACAACTATCCCAATGACCTCACTTGCCTTACTCCCGCTCACTTCTTGGTTGACGAATCACTTATGACAATAGAGGAGCCTGATTACCAGAATATGACAATGGCTCGTTTGGACCGTTGGAAAAGGATTCAACAGGTGACGTAACACTTTTGGCGCCGCTGGTCTAGGGAGTACCTAACCCAATTTCATCAGAGAGGAAAATGGAAGGTTACCACGGGCCCTCAACTGCAAGTAGGGCAAATGGTGGTTATACGTCAGGACAACTTCCCACCGTTAAATTGGAAGATCGGACGTTTGATTGCCACACATCCAGGTGTGGATGGTATCGTGCGTGCAGCGACCGTAAAAACTTCTAGTGATAGTGAAGTGCGTCGTGCTGCAGCGAGGCTATGTGTTCTTCCGATTAAAGACTGACATGCTGACAGTGCTCAATTTACAAATAAACACGAATGTGCTATAGTATAGTTTTAGTAATAAGAACTTTCGGAAGTGAACCTTTCAACGCGGGCGGCATGTTCGTACCTCAAAATATTATTAGTAATTGTATAGGTATAATAATTCTTGTAATTTTATCAGTTCAGATAACCAGATTTAATTTAAAATGTGCATGGTAATTTTAGCATTATTTAGGCATTATACCTTTCCGTTCCTTCTTTATTTCAGTGTCAGTAACGTAAGACTTCATTTAAAACAAACTTAAAATGTTAGGGGCAAAATCCATTTCTTACTATGTGAGCCATTCCCAGGTCAAATTCCTAATTTGTAACACCGAACATGTGTTTACTATAATCACCCTACTTTAGTCTTTGTCATCCCTATTTCTTTTAGTTAAATAGTTCTTGTATATTATATGTATCAAGTAGTGGTTTTCCAGCTTTAGTGAAACAAACACGTATGCAAAACGTGCCTTTTATTTTATAAGATTTCACTATTGCAATTTACTCCCGGACTAAGACGGTTACTTAGCTTTAAATTTTAATTCAGGTGTATTGTTTGAAATATATATTTTAAAAAGGGTAGAGCATTCTTTTATTTCTTGCAACGCACAGAATATATTCATTTAATTACGAGAAAGTGCATGTAGTTGTGCAGCAGCTACATAGAAGGTGTAATATTTGCCTTTAATAAAGAAAAGCAGAAGACATCTTCGCCGAGAACTTGAAGTTTTCAAAACACCATAATTTTGTTTTCTGATATTTCTATTCCTTCCAGTTCAATATTCGCTTTTTATAGTGGTTTCTACTCTTGCCTTGATTTGAACATACGTAGATAGTCTCTGACTGACCTTGGCAAGTTGAACACTTTTGAAAAGAAAGAATGTTGAAGTAGTCTTCTTTATTTTCAGACCCTGGATGGAGTTAGAATATAACTGTTTAAGAAGTTAACAAAACTGTCATTATGGTGGTCAAGTTGTAGACTGTTGTTAGGTTTCTTTTTCTGACACAAACATTAATATTTCTTTAAACCTAAAATGATAAGTATCAAATTAACACTGAGAAGTGCTGTCACAGGAAACTGACTGTGTTACCGGTTACGGTAAACTCAGCTTACTGAATCGATTTCAAATTTTATTAAAACAACAAAACAATAGGGTTATTATGTTCTATAACGTAGGAATTGTAGTCGTAGGATAAGTAGGAATTGGCATAAGTAATTAGAATATATATTTTTACAACACTGTCAAGAAAAAATTGACTTATTTGTGGCTATCAACTCGTGAAGTTTACAGTTTTGCTACAGGCCTACTTTTTTTATTATACTAGCGTGGTAACCGATCAAAAACCGTGAAAAAAGATTTATTTCACGGTTATTATTATACTTCCCATACTTCGCGCAATACATCGCATCCGTTAGATAATATCCAGATGAATTTACAAGATTTGTAGAGAAGTACATGTACTTCAAGAATATCTTTGTCAGTTTTATCCCAATCTCGCATGAAACAACTGTCGAAACAACAAATGGATTTGACATCCTGAGCAAAGTTTAGGTAGAAATGCGGGCAGAGCGGATTTTTAAGTAGCAGTAGATCTGCAGCACCACATGCAATTAATATTATATTTGTTTTTATGGATTGTTTATGAAGTAAATAGAATGGAAATTATTAGGTTCCTGCTTTATCGCGCATTATTTTGCTCACACACTTCAGTCAGTTTCTGACGAGTATCTCTTGAAAATGTTCTAACAAAACGAAACATATGTAGAGAGCATTCTGCTTAATTATTGGGAACATCTAAATACAACAGTTTTTCATAAAACTATCATTATTAAAGTCACACCTCGCTAAAAGAACTTTTCGAGTGAAATATAAAGAAGTTCAGACTGAACTGTTCCCAGTTCTATCAGGTGTGCCACGGGGAAGTATTTTTGGCCCAAAATTGTATTCCATATATACCGCAGACTTACCAAAAACCACACAAACAACTATTGCCACAGAAATGCTGACGATACTACAATATTAGCGTTGCATATAAACCCCATCATTGCCTCTAGAAATATACAAACACATCTAAACCAATTCGCGGAGAATGGCTACAGCGCTGGAGATTAAAAGCCAACGACGCTAAATCAACACATGTTACCTTCGCATTGAGACGAGGAAACTGACACGGTGTAACACTAAATGGAACCCAAATACCACAAAACAAAATTAAATACTTAGGACTTTACCTGGATATAAGGTTGACACCAAAAGGAAACAAGTAGATATGAAATCGAACTGGATGTATGGTATACCACTATGGGGTACTGCTAGTTCATCGAACATACAAATAATACAGATATATCAGAATAAAGTAATCAGAGTAATAGTCAATGCACCTAACGCACTATTACGTACTGATCACAAAGACAAAATCTCAATACATCCTAATGAACTGGCAAGCACGTTATTGGATGACGACGAGCCAAGAAGATTGACAAGGTTTAAACCAGCAGACCTTAGAAATCGTTTCAACTAAAGAGACATTAGCATTATCTATTTATATACACATGGTATATAGATCTTTCTAGAGAATGCTCATAGGCATTACTCCAGATGACATGTAATAGTTATTTAAGAATTAGGTTAAGTATTAACACAAGATGTACTTAAAGTCTGCAAAAGATTATATCATTGAAACGCTTGTAAAACCTTTAGTGATTTCTGTTAATAATGATAATAACGAGCATGTAGGTTATTAAAATGCCCTGAACTCATTTATGTATATTTTATGCATGTATTTTAAGTATATTTATTTTATATTTTATTTGTAGTTACGTTATTGTATTTATATTTTATAGTTATATTTGTTAAATAATAAATTAGTTTTTAAATATTTTATAACTCAGTTTAGTCCAGTCAAATTAGAAAAAATAGCGGATAGTTGAGGTAAGTCCGTGGATTGTTGCATAGAACTTCCTTGTGGGTTGTTAAATAACCCTCTAAAAGTAAAAATGTGTAGGTGTTGAGCTCGAAGAGATAATGAGGGTAAACCACGCCCTTGACGGCTTTTTTCGTTTTTCTCGGAAGCTATTAGGTTTATCAAGATGAAGGAGATTAGGTAAAATAAAGCATATTTAAATCCCTACCCAAAATGTCCAAAAGTTTTTTCGTACCTCGCCTTTTTTCTGTGTAATTTGCACCAGAAAATTTGCTCAAGGAACTTTCGGGCGTAACTTTTTGTGGTCTCTTGTTCGTCATAAAGTAGCTAAGAAAAATTTGAGCTGGACGCGACCGTGGTCCAATCATCTTTTACCTTTGAATTATCTTTGCATCATCTTTTACCTTCGGCAAAATCCATCAGGCGATATTATCGATATTCTTGGTACCAGTCTGCTGAAAAATTCGTATTGGCAAGTTAATGCTTAAGAGAGCACACTGTACTAATCAATTGTTGTATCAATACATACAGGGTGTTTCGCCTTCTTCGTAATCCTAATTTTCTTTGTTTATAAGACCTTGGTATCGGGTAAGTTTTTTTTCTTGAATGACTTTTTATGTAAAATTGAAATACTAGACGATTTAATTCCTGCTTTGCTTTAAATTGTACAGGCGCCACAAGACAACAGTTTCGTTTTAAGTAGTGTATTCCTTTTTTTAATGGTGAATTTTACAGCAAAAATCAGCCAAGAAAAGATTTACTCGATACCGATTAATAGGTCTTATAAATAAAGAAATTGGGATTTCAAACAAGAGAAACTACTATACGCAATGCGTTGATAATAAAATTGACTAGTACAGTGACTCTTCTAAGAATTAACTTGCCAATACGAATTTTCCAGCCTACTGGCACTAAGAAAATTAATAATATCGCTTGATGAATTTTGCCGAAGAGATGCTAAGCACATTTACTGAAGCAAATTGCTGATGCATGTATGACATATCTTATTTCTTTGATAACACATAAAAAAGGCGAGATACGAAAAAGCTTTTGGACATTTTTGGTAGGAATATAAATAAGCTTTATTTTAACTAATCTCCTTCATCTCGACAAACTTAATAGTTTCCGAGAAAAAAGACAAAAACCGTTAGGAGGTGTAGTTTACCTTCATTATCTCTTCGTACTTACCACCTACAGGTGTAGACTTTTAGGACGTTACTTAACAACTCACAAGGAAGCTCTATGCAAAAATCCACAGACTTACCTTAACTTTCAACTATTCTTGAAAATTCCTATGGGACTATGGCAAGTCAGGTAGCGGAAGCTAAGCGGATTACTACTAGGGCTTTCTATTGTCATTTGTTACTTAAACCGTAAAGTTATTATAAGCAGCCGCAAAATGCTAGTAAAATTTGTAAAAATGCGCATAAAGGTTTGAAAATTAAAAAGCCGCTTCTATGAAAACTTAACATTATTATTTCTTTTAATTTTGATTTACTACTTCGCATCATTTGCGAACGGACTATAACAAATATTTCTATTACTTTTCGATTTCTTTCCAGAATACATTTATTTAAAATTTTTATTGGTTAGGGTGTCACTGTATTCGCCTTCTGCTTTCGCCTTAGATTTAAGAAATTTATTTTATCGGCTAGTAACTGTAAAACCTACAGTTAGTTAGATGATACCTAAAACATATATGTATGTATTAGTTCTAAAAACACGTCTCTAAGAAGGAATAACTTGTCAATGCGAATATTTTGGTCTAGAACATCTGTATTTAGAAAAAGGTCTGCAATACCTAGTTTTTGACCCCAAGATTGACCGTATCACATTATGTTTTTCTTTGGTCTATAAGGGAGATTGTGGCGCAATATTATTCATATGACAAATTTAACTGCAAATTAAGTATACCTTGGTTTCGAATACGTTTTTGAAGAGCTTTTGCAGTTTTGCATCTTATCAATCCTTCACTTGTAAAAAAATCACTTTTACTAAATTTCTTACTTGACGTTGAAATTTATATACAAAGGTGTTACAGTGATCTTTTTGGTTGCCTTAAGAATAGTGTTATTAAGTTATTATACTAGTTGCTAGTAAACCTACAATTCCTATTGGTTTATAAATTTTATCAGAAATTTTGTTTGCTTTTGAACGATCAATCGGGGTGGCGGAAAAATGGCGTACCTTATTAATCAATTCCTATGGCTAGACTTACTCTTGTAGAATGTAGCCGTATTCCAATCACAGTAAGAATATTTAGCACACCAAACCTAGCATTAAGAGATACCCTACAGTTTTATTTCGTTATTCGACAACAAATCATGTTTTAAATTAAACTACTAGCTAATTACTAGCTAGAATCGGAAATTGATTCCTTGGCTTACGAGAGAAGACAAGAGAGAAAATGTTTTCGCTTGAATAATTAAAGAAGTAGATATTTATGTAGGTTTTTATTTTGTATTTAGTTATGCTAACAATTTGCCATAAAAAGAGGCGACAAAATAACCATCAGCAAAGCATGTGTGAAGTTTTCTTCTTTAAGTTTCTACATCAAAACTGCTTAGTAATTTTCTACTGTGAACGTTAAGTTGCGATTAGTACCAATTTTAAGTATAAACATGCACAGTTTTGTGTAGAAAATATAGATAGTGGGTTTTATTACGCTAGTAAGTAGTAACTAAAGCAACTTTCCCAGCAAACCATTCTCAAAATACATATATGATTTATTGAATTCTGAACACATTCATTTCGTACAACAATGCATGAGAATGTAGACTATTGCTGGAAAGAGTTACGACTGAAGAAAGGAAGCGGAACTTTACTATCTTTCCTATTCATTGACCTTTTCGTCCTATGTCTTGTTGATTTTCCTTGTTAAATTGACACTAAAAGATGAAAACTTGCAAGAGTTCAGAAACTGCTTTACATCTGAATTAAATGAACCGCTTTTTCTACAAAAAGGCACATTCGTTTATTAAAATATTGAAATAATGTTACTAGTTACAAAGGGCTAAGGCAATCTACACTCTATAAGAAGTAGGTGATATTTTCTAGTGTTACTTTGAAGTGGCGGTAAGGTACACAATTCGTAAAATATATTCAAGATTTTGTTTAAGGCGTTTTAGTTATACTCCATTTTTCAAATAATTTTTTCTGCATTTTAATAGAATACTTTAATAGTATTCGTTTTTTATAGTTCTTTAGTTAAATTATCAGAACCATGATCAGCTATTGTGTACTCCCATGTCCTTCATAAAACTTCAATTAAATCATCATTTATTATTATCGAGAAAAAGTTTGAATTATCTAACGAGTCATATTTTATTAAAACTGTTACCGATCAATTATGTTTTCATCTAACCTGCGAAATGCGGGGTTCTTACGGAAAAATCTTGCGAAGCTTTCGTTAGCCAATATTTGCATTATGATCAATATATCAGTTAGATTTTAACAATAAGTGCTTATTGTAATGTCTGTGTCATGATAATTTGTAACATACTAAAATTCTAAAAAAAACCGCACTATTACTGCCAAATACGAAATTATACTAAACATTATACCCATTTATAATAATAATAATATATAATAATAATTGCTACAACCCATAGCCTGGAAACCAGGACCCAGAAGCTATAAGCTTGTGCGGGAGGGAGGGGGCGATTATTATTATTACGTAGGCCCTAAGTGCGGCTGCAGCCGAATTACGATTGAACAGCGCAAATCCCACATTTGTGTCACAGCTAAGGAAAACTGCAGAAACCCTTAACCAGATCTGCCGGCACCGGGAATCAACCTCGGGCCGCTTGGGTGAAGGTCCAGCACTCTAGACATTACACTACCAAGGCTGTGTAATTTAAAGTTATACTTACATTACGTATAGTTCCTGGCAGAGGCATCTTATTGGTTCAAATTGTTTTCAGCGGTCATGGGTGTTAATTGCAAAATATTGCTAATATCAGATAGGAAAGAAATGATTAAACAATAGGCGCCACCCAATTTTTTGTAGTCATGGTTTAAAAGCAAAATAGGAATCTACAATTTGAGAAAAGAGTCCAATTTAGTTTACGTTAATTTCTTTATTACTTCTTGTTATTCTTCTATTTCTATAATCTGTTTGGTTAAATAGATCACCAACAGTTTGTCCTACCAAGTTACAGCAGTAGGTAAGTAGTTTTAAACTTTGTTGTTTTTTTATTAATTTTATTTCATTAATTAATTTAATTTAAAAAATATCGTTTTTACGTTTACAACTTTTAGCCCACATTTTGTGTATAAAACATACACAATCATATCATTAAAATTCTATATATACTTTTTATTATCGAAAATAAAATTTCAGATAGTATAGGTGAGAGAAAGACAAATGACAAAAAATATGTGTGCCAGCAATTCCCTTAGTATTCTAGTATTAACTTCAATCCACCATAGCACTCACGGGTAAAGGTTTAAACCCACTATGAACAAAAACCTAATAACAACTATCCCCAGAAAAAGGTTGCCGGAACTGGTTTTTAAGACGGAAACTTAAAATTTCCGATTGCAAATCCACTTCCTTTTTAAAAATGTAGTTTTAGTAAATTTGATCACTATTGGAAGATGAACGATCTTACTACCAAAAGAAACTAGACTCCACAGTTATCAATGTCTCCTATTACGAGAATTATGGAAGTTAACACGTTGTTGATAAGTCCACAATTTACACATCTTGCTTTATTTATTAAGCGGCAAACCAGTCAAGAAACATTCCCGAATTCCAAGTCAAGTTACATCAAACTGGAACCATGAGTATTATAATTTATTTCTAAAAGACTAGTCAGTGCAGCCTGGAACGTTTTTTATCCAGTAAGAAATAGATTTTGTTTACACGAGATTTTAAATAGCTACTACTAATTACAATATATACAACAACGATAACAATAACGACTATTATTATTATGCTGGCTCATCATGCGGCTGCAGCCAACTTACAGATGTTATAGCACAAATCCCACATATGCGTTTCAGCTAAGGAGTTTTTATTTTTATTTTAACTGAATTTTAACTCAATTTGCCAGTGGGAGCCGACTCCAGTCCGCTTGGATGAAAGACTAGCCTGCTAACCGCTACAGTACCAAGGCTAAATGCTATATGCGCTATATAGACTATATATGAGTTAATCAAGTTAGACTACCTGTGTTTATAAATCTTTTTTTTCAGTACGGCTTGCTGTCTTGCGAAAAACTTTTTTATTCTTGCGACATATTAAATTCAATACAAAACGGAATATCGGCAATATTAACATTAAACTCGTTACAAACTAACGATGATACGTAGCGCTTACAAAAATGATTGCTAATATATATAATTGTAGTGTCGTACTAGAACAGTAAGACAATTGACTCATCTTTAAGTAAGATAATTGAAACCTAATTAATTGACTGGAAGAACTGAGCCCTATTTTGACCAGGAGACATCTGGATTATGTGATACTCCCCGGTGAGGGTAATCCAGCTTAAAGACAGAATCTCTTATAGATAACACTTTAAGCAACAAATCAACAGCAGTAATTTTATTAATGAAGACATGCTTCATGGAAATTCCACGCCAAGGAATCTAAAGTGACGTCTATAAATGCAAAGTAATTTATCAAAAACAGTCAGATCCAATTTAAACTAACCATACTGCATAGCACACGAAAGAAATCTGTTTCATTCCTTAAGAATTATTGTCATATATAATCGCTTTGTAATCATGATGCTACGAGAAAACTCGACTTTATGGTAAAAAAACCTGTACGGGTGGGGCCTGGTAACTTATTTTTTGAAAATGAAATAAAAAACAATACACGTTTCAATACCCTTTATTCTTATTTTTTGCCTGTCACACAACATTCCTATGTTGTGTGACAGGCAAAAAATATCAAATCAAATCTCCTGATTTGATTTGATACAATTTTAAAAAGAATATATTGTAAATGTAGCTCTCCATTGGCAATGATTCAGTCGAAAGTGTCGGTCCACTCTTTCGAGCATGCCGACCGGTATATCGGTATTTGTTCTGTAGGTCTTTCAGGGTCTGCGGACGATCGTTATAAACCAGGATTTTGAGATAACACATCAGGAAATAATCACAGGGGGTTAAATCAGGTTAACGCACAAGCCAGTTTACATCTCCTCTCAAAAAATTCATTGTAGTGCGGGGATGTGGGCTGTGGCCCCATCTTGCTGAAACCGCTCATTGTCCAGTCCCATTTCGAAAGCAGACAACATAATGTTACACCGTTCATGACAACATAATGTAAAACTAGCATCCATAAAATATGACGTTTCCACAACGGGTCGGCAATTGATCCATCCACTGCACGTACACAAAGACTTTGTATGTAGCTTTGGATTCTGTTGGAAATGTCAACATTAAAGTAGGTTACCCCACTGAATCACCTGATATATTGCTTCAGGTAAGAGTCGACAACTACCGTCACCTGCTTATTTGGAACAACTAATGTTAACTTACATTTATTACTGATGAAATTACGTATTTCCTATTTACGTTGGGAATAACCACTCCAGCTGGTTGTATGTTACAAATGGACATCATAAGAAGCTTTTGAGAATATGATTTTATTATATATATACTTGGTACAGATGATCATTAATAGTGTCAAACTGTGCGCCTTCTTTTGGTTCGTTTTTTATGTATTTCAAATTATTACAATAGTATTCTGTGGTAGAAGATTTAAATGTTTACATTATCAAGGCTGGTTCTGATTTAATTACACAGGCCCACAAAATTAAAAAAAAGTCTTGCAGTTGAAAGGTGAGGTACCATACTGTATGCTTTTGGGTGTGCTGAAAACGAATCTTGGCCCATCACCCAAGGATTTTGACATAACCTTAAAAAACACATCAAAAATCCTTGGGTGATGGGTCAATTCTGACCACAAATTCGCTTTCAGCACACCGAAAAGCATACGGTATGGTACCCCACCTTTCAACTACAAGACTTTTTTTTTATTTTTGTAGGACTGTGTTGTGATATAAATATTGTTCAATAATAAAATGTCCTATAAAGTGCTGATTTATTTACAACTTTTCCATTTTCAGGAATAGTCACCTGTAAATTTATCCTGTTCTTTCCAATATAACTAACAAGGTATATAAATTATAATAAAAGTTAAATTAAACTGAATGTTAGTAAATTTATTAAAATATTATGGTTATACCCTCCTCATGAGAGAGATGGGTTAAACTACTTTTAAATTATTTATTTCACAATTCTGAATTGGCAAAACAGTGTTTTTTGAATAACTATCACTATCAAGGAAAGTTTTGGAATATTTAGGTAGGGTGTGAAATTGTTCCCAGATAGTATTCACTAGCCCAGAAGGAATCCATGCTCGTGGGGTTTTTTACAATGACGAAAGAGCGTAAAGATCTCTACACAAAATTTCATAACAAGGCGTCACTGGTTCTACGACTAAAAAAATATATATCTACGGTGGATAGTGGTCTCACACTAACGGAACCAGACGTATCTCTTACTACTGAATTAATATTCTTCCACAACCGCAAAAAAAAAACTTATTACCACCGACCACTGTTTCACTAGAGATAAAACCCGGTGCTAAAAACTATGATAAAACACATAAATATACAGTAATTAAACAATAAACACAGACAAATAAAACGTTTAAAATTAAGGCCACCAATTATATCTTATAATCTAGGTAATCGTATTATATTGAATATGATCGAGTATCATAAATTATATTGATAAAAAGAGTTAAATTTTGGCCACTCGTGGATATATCCATTCGTTTCACACATAAAAGAAAATATAAATGTATTTAATTTTTACTGGCTATTGCATTCAAAACAAAGTAATTGATTACGCTTAAATTAATGCGTTGTGATCCGAATAATTTAATTATTTTCTTCAGTAAAAAGGTAACTTGGCAGTAACAATTTTTTAATCTCCAATTTTAATCTACTACTTATCTGAACCACTTCTTCGCAATAGGTTGTCAAGATGCACAGTGGTGTAAATTTATTACTGGATTGACGGTTTCTTGAATTTACTCCCCGTCTGGTACAGCTATTGTATTCTTAACCAGAAATCAAAAACTCAACCAGGAAGGCGGAATAGACAAGGTTATTGATAAAAATAAGAGAAGAAGAAAAAGAAGCCTCTGTAATAAATAAAATTCGTAATAACCAACTTGAATTAATGGAAATTAAACATAAAGGTAATCGACAGACTCAGAAGTTAAACGGCTATAAGTTTTTGCGCAAGAGCTGACATTTTCAATAGATCCCTCTCAAGGAGGTTAAACCTGACGCCAAATCCAAAACGTCAATTAGTTTATTAGTGGAATTGCTTAACGGGCATCAAAATCCTTTCACAGAGTCTCTAAAATACTGTAATTACCAAAATATTCTAGAAATATAAATTTCAGTCTACCAGCACTAAAACTGCGTTATAAAATTTTTCTACAACCACCTTATCGCCGGAAAACAAGAACGACTATCGCCTTTTGTCAACATTCCACTAGCAAAATGCAGTATTACTGCAACAAAATTTTTAATGTAAAAGTATAATAATTGAAAGCTGAAATAAAAGTAACTATAAAGTGTAGTCTAATCCACAGAAGAAAAATGCAATAAATCGAATTATATTAGTTTCAATGCTAACAAAAAACTGACACGTAACAATCTACTAACACAACGTAAAAAGCCTAAATCAACATATTATACATATGGAAGAAAATTTATACATTTATTTTAGCTTGATCTCTCAATTATCATAACCACAACATCGAATGTAAATTTAGCAACACACTTATTAAAAGCTTTCGATGGACACCTCAAACAAGGGAAGGCTTTAGACCAGAGTAATGGATATTTTTGTGAATGAACGTCTAAGTGGAGCTATATGATCTGAAAGTTTACAAGATTTTCCATTTAAACAGTTTTATCCTACATTAATGACTAAGATGACTTATGTAGAACATATGTTAAAATATATTGTATAGGCAGAACTTATTTCATTTTCAAGTTTTCACACCTTATATACAGGTTTGTAAAATACCTAGTAGTTACCATGAAATAAATACATGCTACTTAGATGTATTATTTATTGCTTTACATATGCATATGTGCACTAATAGGATGCATATGTCATGCCCCAGTTAGCGCTAATTCCAATTTCTTAAAATTGATTTAAGTTCTGCATTTGTATCAAATGAAATTCATTAAACTTATTCAAAGTAAACGTGGTTTTCATAAATAATAAAATAGAATTTTCCACTTGTACACTTAATGGAATTCCATAGAACTAACGCAATTCGTACAAACCTTAATCCAATTTCACCCATCCAAGCCAAACCATAATCCAGTCCGTACAATGAAAATGATTTTCGTGTGAAACAAGCGTTGTTAGATAAAACGGGCGAGTAGAGCTATTCAGTTCATGAAATCTATGCATACTGATATTAACTTTATATGTAGCTTTTAGTAAAGGGAAGAGCGCCATTCCACTATTATACCTATCTAAATAATCTATCCATACTTTGCGTGAATATATTCAAAATCTTCGATCTGATTCCTGTTCATGAACTAAAATGCATACACTATTATATAAGAGAACACTACAACCTCGAAGAGATTTTGAATTAATGAACGAAAGACGATTTGAATTCATTAGAAAAGCAGATAAGTACTTACCAATAATAACTAGGTTTTAAGCGAATTGATTTTATGGATACAGAAGAACCAAATGTTTCAAAAGGAAGGAAATAAATAGGTATCTGAAGAAGAAACCACAATGACATACTGATTTAATTCTTTCGTTATCATTCTTGATATCTTAATTTTTGTGATAAAAGTGTAATAACGACTCAATGAAGGAGGGAATGACGTATTTCTTTATAAATTTCCGCTTTCAAAAGCTTTGACCGTGGAAATGAACGCGTTGAGTGAGCTATTGTCAACAGCTTTGATAAAAACATCTTTGGAAAAGCTCTATAATCAAACCCATCGAAACCTCACCGCGTGTCGCTGCACCTCTGGAACTTAATAGAGCTTTCTTAGGCTCACGTTTCATAACCAGTGTCGACTCGTTTTCCTTTTTAATAAAATAAAATGATTTTCTCGGATTTTCATTAATTAAGACTAGGCTGGCTTGAAAAACAACAGCATATTGCGGTTACTTGATATTTCTAATATAACCGAGCAATTCGTTTTCCTTTGAAAACAATAAGACTTGCCGCATATGATGCTGTTATACTACGGGACCGCAAGGATTCGTGGTTACGGAAGCCACGGACTCATTTCACACAATTCGCGTCCAAAGCACGGATCTCTGTATTATTTATCATAGCTTGTGCGCTCGTCTGTATCACGTACCACACTTTCTATATCTTCGTATTTATTCCGTGTTCCGAGTGCAGATAGGGCACGTTTATGGTTAACGAATTACTTTTCCCTAGGTACAACCATGACGAAGCAATCTAAATTATAATTTGGGAATATAGCGTCACAAATATAATGGGCTACAGCGAGTGTTTTCAAAGAATACTTACTCATACATATTAATGGTTGGTACATAAATTCTCGGAATTCTAATTCTCTGATGTATTATGCTAAATTCAGTTTCGCGCAATTAAATCTAATTAAATATTCAATTATTTTGACGCTTTACCTTCCCGATATTGTGTATTCGCAATCCCCGTTTAAGGGCAATGTCGCTTAATTCAATCTGCTCTTGTTTGTTCTTGTAAATTAATTGCCGTTAAATTATTGTACGCATCTCGAGATGGTGTCTAAAACTTCTTAAACGTAATAATAGGAATCTACCTGCTTCCATCTTCACACCTGCTCGGATTATGTTCCACTGAAGAAGGTATCAGGTATCTCATTCGGAATACAATGTAGTACGAGATGCGCGTCTACCGTTAACAATAAATTGTGGATGCTATGTAACGTAGTAACAATATGAATTCAGTATCTTCTTTCTTTTAGTCATTAAATTATTTATTAACATGACGTGATGCCATAATTTACATAAAATCAAATAATTTTGTTACAAAGATTCAAATGATAATCTTTGATCCAAAAATAAGAAAATGAAATGTTAAACATTCGAATAGAATATGGAACTAACATAAGCGGCAGTACACAATCTGAAGAGCACGAGTAAGAAAACTTTTTAAAAAGATAGATTCAGGAAGAGAATTTCTCAAATGTCCGTTTACATCACACTCTTCTTGAAATTCAGCACAATTTTCACGTATACGTAGTATTATGAAATAAATAAAGATTATTAAAAGTTTATTAAAACATTATTATTGTGAAACTTTTAATAATCTTTATTTATTTCATGATTATGGAGTTCCACAAAATAAGGCTGGAAACAATAAACAATATACGTAGTATGTCTGAATAAGCATATCGTGTTTCTTGATATCCTTGACTGCTTCCAATTCGTTACTATCTTTAAATGTCAAGTATAAAAAAAACAACGGGTCCATCCCGAGCCCTTACAAGCCAAACCAGGATTTTAATTTTGTAAAATATAGCAGAGATCCAAAAGCCTTAAGATTGAAAACAACGCTAATATATCTCTCAACTATTGCATATTAGAATTCTATAAATTCATGAGTTCTGATATCTAACAATCGGCCTCAGGCAACTTTTCCTAAATTTCTCGTAACCCAATCAAAATTCTACAGATTATCTCTATCTGATGTGACTTCTCCAAATATATGAAATAACGGACTGTCTGTGACAAATTTGTTTTATATTGGAAATTGGGAAGTACAAAATAAATGCAACGAAAATCTCTTACGGAAAATCATCACGGATTATTCTTACATCTATTATGCTGACTAACCGTCAATACAAAATAAATGCAATACAAATCTACACCAGACAATCCATTCTCGCACTTTCGCATGGCACTAAGGTAGCTGATAAACTCACTGATAATTCGAGTATCCGTTTCAGATGGATTTGTTTGGTTTTTATTTTATATCGCAGATTATTCATTAATTTGTCACGTTTATCGATCAATAAAAAACAATCAAAAATTTGCTGTGAACCATCCGTTACGTATTTTCCATTCGTTCGTCATTACCTAAAGAATCTTAAGATTGATGACAGATAATCAAATAGATAATTAATAAACGTATGAATACATGACAAAATCTTCTAATTTTCACTTTGTGTTAAAAGTTGACAAGTAGGGCACGCGGACGGATAGCACTGGTCGGCAAAACAATTTTCTTTCTGCCCCTGACACGATTCCTGCTGATTCTTATGTAAAATGACCTCCTGAATCCGAATATGACCTCAGTTTTCCCCCATCACCCACCGTTTTCGGGGGATGGCCCCCCACCTATTTTTATCACTTTTCCATAATTTGGAGGGATGAAAAGGATTATTTTCGCCTTTACATTTGTTCTGAGGGGCTAGAGAGGTGAAAAGTTCTAAGACATAAACATTTGTAGCAAGGAGGTAGATTTGGGGGGGGATTTTCCCCCTTAAATTGTAAAAAAATCATTAAAAATGATCGATTTTTCTCATTTTTTCACTTATTTTCTACCTATTCTAGCTTCCAGCCCCCTCCCCCCTCATCCTCTCTCAAACACCCCGAAATAATAAAAATATACAGCAGCAATATATAGCAACAATAATAAAATATATAGTTTCGGATGAACACGGGGAATGATTCCATCAAGACATCAATAAGTTCGAGAGGAGATTTTCAGGGAAGTTTAGAATGCGAGTATGTTGGCAGAGTACTGCTGGTTTTTGGTACGAAAGGGTACTCTCTGAGGTAAGTTTACCTCAGGGTATAAAAGGAGAGCAAGCACCAAATAAAGGTAGTTATCTTATTTATTTATTATTGTTTACATTTATTAATTTACTTTTTATTATTCTTTATAGCTAAAATTTCACCCATTTTCACCCCTCCAAATCCAATTCATGACCATAAAATTACTATCGGAAAATGATAAAAATGAGGGAAGATAAGGATTACAGTGCAGAGCTATAGTGACAAGAGAAATGCAAGTTTAAACTTGTCAAAGCATGAAAATTCCTGTGCAATCCTGCGCGCGCGGGGTATTGGGAATCTTCCGAACTGTTGCTATATATTTTTATTATTGTTGCTATATATTTTTATTATTTGGGGGTGTTTGAGAGAGGCCCCTGATCCTCTGGAACTGGAGTAAGTAGAAAATAAGTGAAAAAATTTGCGAAAAAACCGGAGAAATTGACCATTTTTAATGATTTTTTTTACAATTTATGGGGGCAAATCCCCTCAAATCTACCTCCTTGCTACAAATGTTCATGGATTAGAACTTTTCACCTCTCTAGCCCCTAAGAAGAAATGTAAAGGCTAAAATAATCCTTTTCATCCCTCCAAATTATGGAAAAGCGATAAAAACAGATGGGGGGCCATCCCCCGAAAACGGTGGGTGATGGGGGAAAACTGAGGTCATATTCGGATTCAGGAGGTCATTTTACATAAGAATTAGCAGGAATGATGTCAGGGCCAAAAACAAATTTTTTTTTGCTGACGAGTCTAATTCGTGACGGACTTCTAAAACAAAGTAAATGTAACTGATTATTCGCTCATTTTTTAACACACTAAATAAATGCTTCGTACTGCTGCCAACTAATTAATTTAAAATCTTCTACCTGAAAATTGAACGACGACCAGAAGTTTGCCAACGACATACGTATCTGATGAAGGCCTGCAGAAGTAGATGGGTAATCTTAGACCGATTCGGGAAGTACAGGCAGATCGGCCCCTAGTTTTTGAACTTATAACAATAACGAGATTTTAACCACTTTCCCAGTAATATATACATATTGCTATGGTATATTATATTTTAATGTTTAAATAAACATCACATTAAATTTTATAGTGATATGCTCTGTACTAGTATACACCTTACAACACTTGACCCACAATTTACTTCACTTATGTTTAGTGTAGCAAGGCAAACTGAAAAGTTGTACAGAAACAAACACCACTTACCTTTGTGATGAAAAGAAAATTTGCTCCGGCTATGATTTTAAAATCCAAACACAAACTCAAGAAAATTACATGAGAAAATTTCAGGCTCAGGCTCTTTGACAAAAAATAAAATATTGTTCAACTTTTACCTGCAAAATTTTATTAATGGACACAAAACAAGAAAAATGCACAAATGAATCTGCTTTTAAACATTTAAATATTTTATTAATAAACACATGAAAAAAAAAATTGAAAAGATAAACGAAAACAAAAAAAAACCTTATTATCTAAAATGGATTCATTTAATTGATGGTGCCAATTTGATTTAACAAAATAAGAATCAAAAGACAGTGTTAATGTTCTTTGTCTTGCTTGATTTTTATTTGATCAATCCCACAATCTTAAATTATAATAAAATAAAAAAAAAGGAAACGAAATAAAAACAAAGTTAAATTTAAAAAAAAATTGTTAAATTCGAAAATTTTACGCCATTCTTGGATTATTGCACACACTATTATTATTTGGCAGTTCTCTGTAAATTTACCTGGTTATTTGTAGCATTGGTGAACACGCATTTCCATAATTGTTCTTCTAGGTCTTCTTTTGTAATTTATTACAACTATTAAATATAGAACAATTTACCTCCAATACGTGAGTACATACATCAATTGTCTATTTTTCAAAAATTCTTATTATATCCAGTTATAAAATTTGCTTCCATCCAGAAATAAAGTTATAAAACGATTTCAAAAAAATTTTTCTTCTGATAAATAAATAGTCCAAACACCAAATTAACACTTCACTTTACCTTTTTATTTAAGTCACTTTAATTGTTCAATGTTATTTTCATTATTAAACACTTAAAAAATACTAATTCAATTTGTATGACATTTGTCATAACCTCACTTTTTTGACATCTCATTGACGTAAAATCTGACACACGTAACCTCAAAATTTTAACAATGCAACATGGCTTCTGCTTTATATGAAAATCAACAAGCAAGTAACCAGATTTTCGATCTGCTTTTATGTTTTCTTGTGAAACAGTCTTGGTAGTGTAATGTCGGGCGTGCCGGACTTTCACCCAAGCGGCCCGCGATCGACTCCCGGTGCTGGCAGATCTGGTTAAGGTTTTCTGCAGTTTTCCTTAGCTGTGACACAAATGTGGGATTTGCGCTGTTTCATCTGTAAGTCGGCTGCAGCCGCACATTTGTGCCTACATAATAATAATAATCGCCCCCTCCCTCCCGCACAAGCTTATAGCTTTTGGGTTCTTGGATTAGGTTATGGGTTGTAGTAGTTACTATTATTATTATTATAAACAATTGACGATCGTCATTTCTACACCAACAAAAATTTGGTAAGTAACTAGAAACAATCTAACCTAATAAGAACTACATAACCAAAATGTTGTTAAAAGATTAAATTAAATGTTTAAACAAATTACCTAATCGGAAAGATGACAATGTTCCCTACATTTTGGTATATTGCATGTCTAACAAAAAACAAATTTTACTCCAGGATTCAATGACAACCATCTAGAATTTCCTGACAATACATGGTTTTATAAAATTATAGATAATTACATTTTCACACCTTATTCCCTCCTTTTTTAATAATTAACTGAATCCACATATTCCATCAGACAATATTTACAACAATTTTGGCACCAACATTTTAAATATTAACAATTTTATCATATTACCAGGTAAGGTTGAAATAGAGCTGCCCACTTGAAAATTCTATTGCTAAAGGTGCTTTAGAATCTAATTAAGAATATTGCAGCACAACATTTTGGCTGCAAGTTCAAAGATTAATGAAAATTATGCAATTATGCTGAAATTTGTTGCATCGTTAAACCAACATGGGGTTTACTTGAAATTTAAGAATAAAAACTGTTAGTATTATGGTGATGACTTGCATACACCTTTATGCCTTTGATAAAATTATAACTTTACTAAATTTGATAGAATATTTGTTACTAAAGTTGGTCCCACTAGTCTTCATACCAAAAGCATAATTAAAACAATAGATAATAGTAGAGTAAAAGAATGAGTATTGTGGCGCCACACAACCTTGAACTCTCATTTGACCTCCTTTCACTTCTCAAGCCCCTCCCAATTATAAGTCACGCCTCCCTCTCTGCTTCCCCTTCTCCAGGCCCCTCCCCATTATAAGCCATGCCTCCCTCTCTGCTTTCCCCCTCTCCAAGCCACACCTTTTATAAGCCACGCCTCCCTCTGCTTGCCTCACTTGTTTTCAAAACCCCCCGCTTGGTAAGCCACGCCCCTCTATAGATCACCCTTTATAAGCCACACCCCTTTATAGACCACTTGTTTCATAGACAGCACCCCCTTAACTCTAGATAGTTACAATTACATTAATATCTCCAAATATATTTATAGGATGTAAAAAGGTATAGCCAAATGAAGTTTGAATAAAAAAATCGTATCAAGTACATCTGCTTTATTCAATCGTTCGAAATTAGTGTGTTACGAAACAGAAAAGTGTGGTACAATATATAAGCAGAGAGGGAGGCATGGCTTATAATGGGGAGGGGCCTGGAGAAGGGGAAGCAGAGAGGGAGGCGTGGCCTATAATGGGGAGGGGCTTGAAAAGTGAAAGGAGGTCAAATGAGAGTTCAAGGTTGTGTGGCGCCACAATACTCATTCTTACTCTACTGATAATAAATAACATATAATGTAAAAAGATAATGTATTTACACGAATAACTACTATATATTTCATTTATTACTTATTGCTTTAAGTATGCTTTATGTATGAAGACTTATGGGACGAATCTTAATATTTCATGTAATATGCTAACTTAACTACCACCTATTATGCCTTTTATAATTTCCAGATGAAAATACACCTTACGATGGCTTCAAATATTAAAAACCAAGTCCAACGACCCAACGATATGCAAATCGTAACTTGTCAAAATAATTTTTTAATTTTAAGTGAAAAATCCTTTTAATATCTACTTCTTATTATTACCAAGTGATGTAAAGTGTATCCTTTACCTATTAAATAACAAAATTACTCAATTTTCTCAAATTTAAAAAAAAAATTTTATGAACGCCTGAAAGATAGGCAACCCAAATGACATACCCAATTACCAGTGCTGAAAATCACAGCAATATACATATAGGGTGTTTCAGTTAGCGTTTATATAAATTGAATCTGTAATAGTACTCGTCAATAGGAACATGCAAATCTTTATGCCATTTTTTATTTTACGCATATCGAAAAAAATTGTTAAAAAGGTAAAAGGTAAAAAGTGTTTCGGGACTGTGGAAACGTGTCATGACCTACCTCTTATAAAGGATCAAAATACCTTGTTTAACAAACTATACAGTAGGTTTAAAAGCAATATTGGAATAATTATACGCATTGACGGCATCACGTCTTTTTGTATGCGATTTTAGTCTATAAATTGAGAATAAGTGATGACTGACTAGATGAAAATTTGATGAAACCAATGTATTGTTTACATTCATACAATACTTTATTATTGGACTAGGGAAAAGTTTTGTTTAGCTATAACTTAACCTGTCAGCCTCTCTGAAAACGAAATACTAATAATAAACAATACTACGAATACGTCAATCTCCCTGTTGTTCTAACATAAACGGAACATCCCTGTGTTGGAGGTAGTATATTATTATTGGTAATTTTATTCTTTGGGACAAAATTAAGCAAACACTTAAGTTTTAAATAACTGTTAATTATTCCTTGTGTTATAAATACATAACCTTTAACATGCAGAATAATTAATTAATCATAGATTTAACTTAAGTCTGTAATATTGTTTGCATCGGCAAAACAATAAAGTAAAGTTTACTTTCTGGAAAATCAAAGTGACGAATACGATGAAACATTGAGTTAAAGTTTTCATAAACTACATAAGACTAAATGAAAATAAAAATCAAAACAAACTGTAACATCACCTACAATGAGATCATTTGCATCAATATATCAGTTAAAACTGCAATTAGGTACATTAGCTCCAACTGTAATTCTTAAACCAGTGACCACCAAACCCACTTTTCAAAAAACTTGTTTTTCCTCGGTAGCATATAGCCACATTAAGCATTTTTTGTGGCATTTTATGTGTACTAATCACCTGTTCACGATACGAATTCTATCTACAGCCTGTTAACAGTAACGATGATTTTAATAACCAGCGGCAAGGAATAAACTTTACATTTATAGTAAGGAAAAACAATATTGAAGAAAAAGAAGAGAAGAAAAGAAAGCAAGCGTGTAAGGTGACGGTGAAGTACAGTTATTGTTTAGTAAAAACAATATAGCTTTATAGTGTTTTCAGGGAAATAAAACAGTCGTATAGAAATAAACAGAATACACAGAACAGTTATAGAAAATGTTGTCATCTCGTAACTGCGTAACTCGTAAAGCGAAAAATAAATTTTAAGCAACGTTACTTTTCGTCGGACTGGACCGGACCAGTTTTAATGTGCTTTGTGTCGGGTCGGGTCAATTTTATGCACTTTTGTACCGGCCCGGTAGGGCCTTCAACATAACGTAATTCGAAATCTCTAGAGTATACCTCTACAAATCAAGCTTCATATTGAAAACTTAAAGTCCTGAAGTAAAAACGATAGTGGACTGGAAAGCCACACGGTAAAGAGCCGAACTCTTAATCGCATGGCCCAAATTCGAAACCGGAACCGGCGAACCTTTTTCGACGACATATAAAGTGTCAGTACACTTCGCTGTGCTATCGGAGGGCACGTTAAGCAGGCGGTCCCGACAACCACATTAATAATAAGGTAATAATAATATAACAGGGATTACCTTCTTTCTCCAATTATGACCTACCGTTTATGTTCTCTGAAGTTAATGAAGAGTTCGTACTTAGGGTTATGTCTACTCTACCGAATAAGTTAACTTCTGGTGACGATTCAATTCCAAGCTATTTAGTACGTGATTGTCGCTTTGCTTTGACAAAACCACTAACATATTTAATTAACTTATCTATAAGAAATAGTATATTTCCAGAGCAATGGAAACAAGCTAGGATCTGTCCAGTTTATAAAAAAGATGATGCTTCAATAATAACTAATTACAGACCAATATCCATAATCTCCAATTTTGCTAAGGTGTACGAACAGGTAATCTACCAACAAGTATATAATCACGTTCGTACATTTATTTCTCCAAACCAACATGGTTTTATGTCGGGACAATCTATCGTTTCTAATTTGGTAACATTGTCGCAATACGTTTGTGAATCTTTAGATAAAAGAGGTCAAGTGGATGTAATCTATATAGATTTTTCTCATGCATTTGACTCGATAGATCACGAAATTTTGCTTGGTAGATTGAGTGGTTTCGGATTCTCTTCAGTATCAATCTCATTGATAAAATCTTATCTCTTGCTGCGGTATTGCTATGTCTCGTACAATGGATTTTGTTCCTATGAATTCACTCCTGAATGTGGAGTTCCACAAGGTTCAAGCCTGGGACCACTTTTATTTAACATATTTATTAACGACTTGCTCATCTCATTATCTTGTCAAACACTAGCATATGCGGATGACGTAAAAATCTTCGCTGAAATTAATAGCCAACTTGACGTGGACAATTTACAATTTAATTTATCTCTAATAGCTCAATGGTGCACCACAAACAAACTGAAACTGAATGTCAATAAATGCTTCACTATGTCATACACAAGGTGTCGAGCAAGTCTTAATTCGGCATATTATGTCAATGAAATGCAAATACAAAAATGTGATACAATAAAAGATCTTGGTGTAATATTTGACTCGAAATTTACATTTATAGAACATATTGAGAAATTACGATACTCGGCATGTTAATCTCTTGGGTTTGTAATGAGAGTGTCCAAGTTTTTCACAAGTACAAACGTAATTAAAAGGCTATATTACGCTATGGTCGTTAGTAAAATGGAATATGCTTCGCTAATTTGGTACCCAATATATGCATGTCACGCTATTCAATTAGATCAGGTTCAGCGTCAACTCTTGAAATTCCTATCCTTTAAGTTAGATGGAAGATATCAAGAAAGAGGTGTAGGTCAAACTAAGTTAGAAGCAAGACATAGCGTTTTTTCTTTAACTATCAGAAGATACATCCAGTGTGCTAATTTCCTACGAAACTTAATTTTTTTAAATGGGATGCTCAAGATTTACTTACGAGGATACCTTTCAATATACCAAGATGGTCGGCGAGACATGGATGGTCATTTAGATTGTCAACTTCACGTACGAATATAATGTTACATGCGCCTATAACTATTATGTGCCAAAAAGCTGAAAAATTTATTACAGATGTATTCGCTTAAAGTACTTACATATTCAATAACAATAATGGTGTATTTGAATTAAATCTATGGCTGTAAGTTTCATATATATGTTATCTTCATAATTTGTATTGTTTATATTATTATTATCATTATATTATTATTATTGTCCTGTAATTGGCGTAACCTGTTGGACAAATAAAGATTACTATTATTATTATTATTATTATTATTATTATTATTATTATTCTTATTCTTATTATTATTATTATAACAGCGTAGTTATGTTAGTTTCGTTTAGTTTTGTATTTTTCATAGCGGAGAAAAATTTAAAAACTTGCCTTCTTCTCGGATAGGGAGTAAACCTGTAGGTCCCATGTCAATGCGTGTTTGGCACGATAGAAATACCTACTGAGGTGGAATTCCCCCAGATTCAACTAAATTCTAGTAGAGAAATACTTATAGTAATCGGTGCCATGAGGTACTATTCCTCGTCCAAACATAAATAAAATAGTACTAATAAATAATTACTTTCTTCAGAATAATGTCGGTCTTTGCAAGACTAGATTCACGGGTTTTGTCTTCTCCAACGGCCCAAAAGCCCTCGAACAAAGCGGCCCACCGGGATATCTCCCGGTGTCCCGCCGGGCCACATCCGTTCTTGAAGGGCTTACATAAAACGCCATGACCATGAAAATCGGCAAGCGAGCAATTCTAATTCTAGTACCAATAGTATAAACTTTGCGTCAACACCCACAGCATCACATGCACACGCGCGCACGCACACAGACGGAGTGGGATATTTTCTAAAAGTATGTTTTTCGTGTTATTTGATCTTACATCGTAAAGAAATACAAAAATAATTGGAATTTTTTAATACTAGAATTTCTCGTCTTATAGAGATAAGAAAGCAAGTAGATTAAATTCATCTCGAACCTTACAATTAAAATGAAGTATGGAGGTAAGGAAAGTACAGTAGTTATACTTAGGTTGTGATTACGACACTTTCATACATATTATAGAATGTTATATTTAAAGGTCAGTTTATCATCAAGAAGTAGACATAGCAGTCCTGAAAATTGTGTCTAAAATAATGGCTTGTGAAAGAAAAGTTTTTCACCGAAATGGACGAACAAAATTATTTCATAGAGATAAATAAAGAGACGGTAGCTATGGTAACAACTTGAATTAATAAGAGAAGGCTTTAAATATGACAACGTCTTGTATGTACATACATACTGTCTGGTTTTTGTAAACGATAATATAGGAAATCCAATGGAATTTTATCATTCTCCTCCTAAGTTTGTACCCTTGCAAATGTAAGTTTGGTATCAATCGAAAGAAGAATGCATTTTACGTCAAAAACATATTAAACTTTATGAAGAAAACCAAAATCTATTTAGAAAAATACTTAAAAAGCTTATTGATGTATTGCTTTTGGTAGTAAGTTATAAAGAGAAACTGGAAGCTGTACGCTGATTGGCCTAGCGGTTAACGCATCAGATTCGTAATAAGAAATCGCGGGTTCAAGCCCCATCCTCGTATACTTTTTTTAAATTGTATTGCTTACTAATTATTATTTTTAGAACCGATAATAGAAAGCCCTTGTAGTAATCCACTCACCTGACTGTCAGTTTCATTTATTACTTCGCATGGTTTGCGGAAGGGCTATAATAAAAAACGCTGGCAAGATGGAAATAAAACTTTGTACGCTGCACGCTTTGCAACTAATCTTTACTCGGCTCACTGGATTATGGAGGTTCGCTCCTTCGTCGCTCGCCCCACAAACATTCCAGCTAGCCCGTAAACATTCATTTACAAAGCTTGCCACGCAAATAACTGTAATCGCCTTATGTCAAGTATGTATAATATGAAGTTTTCTTATCCGATTTAGACCAACAACGCCAAAATTATGATTTTTGGCAAATAATCGTTTCAAGAGTTGAATTTACGGTAAGAAAAGTTAAGTTAAATTCTATTCAAGATAAAATATTCTATACAAAAGTTCCGAATCATATTTTTTTGTAAATTGAAGCTTCTCCAATATTTCGACAAGATGAAAACTCAAAGTTCTAACTATTGGTTTGATAACTATTAGTTTCTGAGTATCGACAATTTTTTTATTCCCGCGACTCAAGAATTTTTAGAAGTTCTGAAAGTCCCGGATATCTCGGGTAGTAATTTTACGTAAAATTGCATAGGAACCTACAAACATTTAAAAATTCATTTTTTAAAATCACTTTCCACAAGAATTATCACTGAAAAATAAATGCAGTTAATGGAAAGCACAGCAGGTACATAAATAAATTCTCGTACATAGGTAAACTATCGCAAAACCCTTCTTGTTTCTCGTTAATAGTTTTAAGTCATTCGTAGCTTTTACACAAAAGATATTTTTCTTGATATATGATCCAGCTGAGCAAGTACTATTTCTAAAATTCCTCTAAAGTTTCAAAATAAGCAAATTGTAAAATACGTTGAAACCTGTAAACCACTTTGCTACTCTGGTATTCTAACCACAAATTTTATTATCTCTAATTTATTGGGTAGTCATAAATATTTCTCTGTATATTTATCAGCTTAATCATTCTCTATACCTATACCTGAAATTGACTATTTATATATGCATGTATGCACAATACTTAAAATTACGAGTTAATTGTTTTTGATGAAGAACTTGAAATGCAACTAAAACTGAAAAAATTACGAGACCTATAAAGCAAATGCAAAAAGATGTGTACCTAAATTTTAAGAATTTGAATTAAATATGTTGTCTCGTGTCTCGGGCTGTTTTCCCCGGACTTTAGAGAATCAATAATTAAGTAGCTGTAATGTAGAATTACTGCAGTAAGTAACTTTATTAAAGGTGCAAGCGTAAAATAATCATGCGTTAGAATTGGCATAATACCATTGTTTTAAGTAAAGTACCAGATTAATGTTTTTCTAGAACTACAGGTCTGTCAGACACTGAATGTAATATTGAAAGTTAACTGTCCAATTATTATCTCACATTATTTAATTTTGTAAGCACTATTTTAATTTTAATTATACTGTAATATGCTCAGATACTATATCGTTCCTCAGAGACAAAATGAACGAGACCTCTTATTTATAAATAAGGGGGCTTTTATTTTTACTGTGTACTATCTACGCTTAAGGAAATTTAGACCTTTCTCCCGAATAAAATAAAAATGTCTCTAAGAAGAGCACTTAGCGTTACGGTCGTGAAATGGGCACAACACATGCAAAGTTTCCGTATGATCCATTTTCTGAATAATGCATCTACCTATATGACGTCTTGCATTTGAAATAAGCTTTTTGCTGACATGTAAATATCTTTATATCTGGGAAATGCTTTTACTTCGTAAAAAGTCAGAAAACCTAAAAATCTTTAGATATTCTTTACTACCTTCGGGTTTTTTATGAAATACATTATTTATTGCATTCTTACACAAGCTTTTGACTTATTACATTTAAGTATTTAATACACCTTCAATTTTTTTCTCTCCTTAATAAATATAATACTTAAATACTTCTGGTAGTCAAAGGAGAAAAAATTCTCTATTCTGTTCCTGACTTTAAAAGCTGTCATCGCTAAAGAAAATAAATATTATAATGAACAATTATACTGCTGACATTTACCAATAACACTTTATCCTGTTTGAAGAAAATTGGAAAGAACAAAATAAATGTAAAGCCTATATTGCTTTACTTTCACACGGTGACAGGAATTATTTGCATTTAGAATACTTTCCTTTTCGAACCAAATAATCACAAACACACACTCACACACACTGACATTTCTAACTACCTATACGCCTAAAGCTTTTCAATCTGCCTACCGCCTGCACATAAAACTGTTTATTATCAGGATGTTGCTTTCCTTATAAAAATATAAAATTTTAAAGAAGTTTGGCGATAAAACTAAGAATATTTATTTTATACGGTTTATTGAAACTGGAATAAAGTATGGTTAATGGTAAATCGATAGAAAATATCCAATAATTTATGTGTTTAAATATAAACAATACTGTTTTAAGGAAAGAATTAATGGTTTCTTTATATAGCCCAAGTTAGTGCGCTCTATAGACTTTTCTGTTTTATGTCTAGGGTATTCTGCGCTGTTTTCTTGTTAAGAGAATTATCCAGTTACATTGAAGTTTAAAAAGATAGGCGAATCAATTAATAAATTGCAATATTGTATTTCAGGTATAATTCTCAGTTATATGTCTATTCTTTAGTAATTAAATAGGTGTATAACCAGAATGGTTCCATATAGAGAACACTCCAGCTAGTCCTCCACTTGGATGTGAAACTTAGTTTAAAAGTAGAATAGATGAGACTCAATCTTTAGTTTTCATTAGTGTCAAATAACAATAAAATGTACGTTGTAAATACGCCTTAATTAAACGAAACTATTAATTATTTAACAACATTTTGTGCTACTTTATAAATAATGAAAATTCTCACTATTGGGATGTGAATTATAATAACATAAAAGTTACTGAAAAACTTTATGATGATATAAACGTGCTCCGGCTTAGCCCGAACAATTGCAACGGCTTTATCTTTATTCAAATTAATGAAGGATGTGGGTGAATTGAAGTATCGGTAGATTGTTTATATAACTACGGAACTGAGCGCCAGAGTAATTGATTTAAACAAAAGACCGATTATTAATAACGGAGTTCTTTAAAATGAATTAGCTTCAATTACGCCAAAGCCGAATTCCTTAGCTCCGATATTATATAAATATACCACAAAACAAAAAATAGAAAATAAATAACACCAATTATATCATTTATTTATTTATTAACATAAGTAAAATAAGTTCACATCATCAGTTAGATCGTGTACTGAAAAGGCTTCGTACGTCCCAAAATTTATTTAAAACTATTATATATAATATAATATAATAATAATATAATCATTATCGATTTTGATTTTGCAAAAATAAATTCAAAGTCCTAAACAATTTATAAAAATGGATTTACCCAATATTATGAAATTTATTTAATATACTACTGTTTAAGAGAAAACAAAAACTACGTTTTATTAAAATTTAAGATTAATTCAAATACTAATTCATACTTCTACGTTATAAATAAATTTGCACTACACTACTTTTTGCTCTACTAAAATAAAACTGACTTTACATGCATCGCCTCAAGTGAATGCTGCACCAGGTTAGCTTGCGTACTACAGAGTTTACATTAAATGACCACAAGTAGGTACTTCAAAAACTTTAATTTGATTGTGTAGTATTATTGCCTCGTCCTCAGGTCGAACATTAGAAGATCAGAAGCAAACAAAAGAACAAGGTTTCACAAGAATTCAAGATTTTCATATATGTAGGAATAGTTTCGTTTATCAGAGGGGTTAGTTAGGTAATGTGTGGAATACTCCTACAAAGTGATAACTAGCTTAAAAGGAGTCGATGTAGATTGGATGTGGTTTGGCTCAGAAACTAGGTAATATATACGAGTATCTAATGATAATATGTGCATATACATCAAAATATACCTGTAAGAGACACCATTAAATAAATAGGAATAAATACAATAAAAACCTTTAATAAAGGCTCCTAAATCTATATTTTACATTTTACAACATAATAATAATAATAATAATAATAATAATAATAATAAAAATTACCCAAGCACAACATATTTCGTATACTGACTAGATACGTAAGTGTAATTCATACTTGCTTTAAACCACATGTGCAAATTTATTACTGTCATCCTTGGATATCCAATCGCTTTACAAAAAGAAAAGATAAACAGGTTTTAATCTCCACGTGGTATTCGAATAAAAACGTTTTCAGTTTAGTCGCACAAAACTACGTCTTCAAACGAGCAAGAATTCTATACAACAAGCAGGAAATAGAAACGATTAATCTCATATCTTATCTAAAGAAATTCCCTAAAAATAAACAGAATCACCATATATAAACTGAAAGTACCTAAATATGAAACAAGGCCAAACACATAAAATTATCTTGACAAATGTATAAACAAACCAAATATACAATGTGTAGCCTATTCTTCAGGAGGAAAGCTCCCGTAAATCTGAGTAAATTACACAAAATCTAATTTAACTGGTCAACTTTAAGTGATATCTATTTTATTTTAATAAAAATTTATTTTAAAAAATAATTGACTCCTAAGATACAACACACATATATTCGGGTTAATGATTTGGACTTAAAATTTAGTTGTACGAGTACTTTACCTTGGTATGAAACTTTTCATCTCCACCGTTCCGTTAGTCGCATTACTTGTTTTCTTTATAATTCTACTAGCGAACACCGCCGGTTCTTCGAACCTTTAAAAATTAAATTCACTTAATTAATATAATAATAATGCGAGTACGAACCTTGAAATTATTTTCATAGCAAAAGAAAGCTGCTTTTATGTCAGGTTTTTTTTCTTCGCTTACACTAACAATTTGCACCGCGTAGTGGCGCTAGCTATCAGGAGCACTCTGTAGAATATAAACCCCGAACAAGCTCGTTATATTATATATGGATGGATGAGTATTGCTCAGGAGTCAGAATCTAGGCATAAAATGGTAAAAATATTTAATTGTAAAAACTTCTCCCTCCACCAGCTTTAAACATGTGAAAATGGCAACAAGAATGGGGGTATTTTAATATCTTGTTTAACTAGTTATTAAAGTGCTGTGTATTGAGGAGTTTCCTAATGCTTATATCAATATTTCTTCTAAAAATATGCATTTGGTGCAATGAAAACAGCTCAAACCCTAAATATGCACCTAGTAATTTTGACTTGATGGCATTTTCAAATTCTAACAAACCTTGAAATCACCTTCTGTTGATATTCCTCCTTTTGCTTGTTGTTGATTTTAAGTTACAAAATAAATACCTACGTAAACTTATTTTCAGCGTGATTGTTTTTTATATTGTTTTGGTTACAAAATTTAACCTTAAGAGTGCTATTGTTTATTAAGTCATTCTATTAAAAAAGGAGATTTTAAACGGTTTAAAAACTTGAATAAAAACTTGTGGGTTTTGTTCTATTAGTTATTTCTTAGTATTCCCAAATACATTAATATTATTAATACGCGAATCAAATTTTGGATAATGGAAAGTGGGAGACAATACGGTGACAATAGGATTACTTGGCCATTTACGGGTTGAGAAACGATTTATCAATTTGACATGTTAAGCTTGAAATTTATCAGTGGCGTACATGACTTCATTTGTAATTAAAAGATTGATATAAAGAAAATTAAAGAAAATAGAAACTTATATACTTAATTAATAAATTAAAATAGTGCCTATATACAACTGACTTCAGATCATTTTTTATCCTTATAACTACTTTGCTTAACATTTTCTTGTGAATTATCAGATTTTATTAATTACTTTTACGAACGTCATTGATAAATCCCGAATTTAAAATATCAAAGTGTAACGAGTAAGACAACAAAATTTCAGCGCAAAATAGCGCCCCTAGATTTGATATTTCTAAAATATTTATATGTCCTTTCTTTATTAGCCGCATTTTAACATAAATAAACATTTTGTATACCGCATAGGGAATTGAGAAAGCTAATCATCTATTTTTTAAAACAATTAAGTACGAGTATTGCGAGTTTCAAATTGAAAAATCACTATTTAGTAACACACTTGTCTGCACAGATGGCGCCTCAAAAGTTTCGTCTGTAGAGTGTAGAGTTCCTGTATAATCACAGATTTTGTGTATAAGATAAGAATTTGGACATGTGAATCCAATGTTAAGAACGACTTGATAGTTCATAAAGTGTTTTTATCCGTCAATTGTTTGATTTGACAAATTGTTCATGGCAAAATATGCACATAGATGTCAATAAATCCTTTGATTCGACATTATTATAATACTATTAACATTTATTTACTAATAAGAAAATACGTATTACTATTAAAAAAAATTAATTCCAACAAAGAAAAATGTGTATTAAAATGAAATGTAATTAAAATTTTGTTTTACAATTTAAAAAACAAATTAAAGTCCGGCATCGTACATGTCCCAACTCTTGATGCCGTAAGCTACAAACTTCAAATCTTCAGAGAACGCACTATACTTGAAGCAATTCTGAAGATACAATACATAAATTACCGGCATTTCATCCAGGGGCGGAGTATGAAACGTTCCAGGGGGAGAAAGTTTTTCCGCAAAAATAACTATTATAAAAATCTTGAATGTGAGTAATCTGTAAAAAATACGTATATGCCATCCCGAACTTTTTTGTAGATCTTTTTGAGATCTACAATTCGTTCGCTTACAGTTTGCCCTTATCTGTTAAGCTTAATGCGTTTTGTACCTGTTTGAGCCAATTTTCTTAATTACTTATTTCACACTTTGCTCATTACTTGACTCTCGAAAGATCTTCTGAGCAATCTGTATACATAGAAACCTTCTCTAAGAAACAAGCTATCATCAAATGGTGAAAACGGCATCCAAATCTATTCAGCTGTGGTTCCGTTGATTTTCCAACGAATATTATGCTAATATACAGTACATAATATAATAAAAAAACTACATATAATTAAAATAACTATATTATGTTCTCTTTGACCACACATGCCATTTGTTTAAAGTTATTTTGAAAAATGGTCAACTTATGTGTTTTTATAGCATTTATTTGAGCAAAAATAGGTTATGGCTTATTAGTAATTACGAAGAAAACCATTGCTAATTATGAATCAAACGTGATTATTTTAAATATGATCCTATTGACATTATTATTAAGGAAAATTGAAACTCCACTATGTAGCACAACCTGAGCTACGAGGCGACACTTCTTTCGCTAGAAGCGTTACTCTGTTCATATAGAAGGAGCGACGCAACATAGGGCGACTTTAATTTGACCGTTTTAACTTGAACTTTTTTTACTTCGGATTTGCATTTAGAAAACTTTGTTATGGAGTTATTAATATCGGAATTTTACAGTGGAGAAACTGACAATGGAAGACGGTAAAGTTTCTCATCGCATTATGTCAATCAGTGGCGATAGGAACTATATATTTAAAGCTATCGCGTACTGTGTGTTTAACAGTTAGACGGTGCACGATGTGGTAAGGGACCTCATTGTCGGCCATGTGTGCAACAACTGGGAAAAATTTGAGGTCCTTTGTTCGACTCCCAGCGGTGATAATTACCTGACTCCTACCGAATACCGAGCAGAAGTGGGCTTCGGTGGGACTTATGGCTCGCAGTGTGAAGTTATTGCAGCTACCCAAATCTTCCCATTTGCATTTGAAGTGTGGAGGGACAGCAGCCTCTTCTATCAGACTACACCTCAGGTTCAAGTAGACCTCCATGCAAAAAGGCTACTTTTCTCAGGGAGACTCTCAGAGGGTCACTTTTATGTGCTGGAGGAAAGTGAAACACCACGTCAAGAAGGTTTAGAAGTCTGTTCGAAAGAAGCATAACAAAGGAAGTCAACAACAATTAGGGGCAAAATGATTCAAGTCAGAAAGCGAGCTGGAGAGACAGAAAAGAGCTTGACCCTAGAGAAGATCGATTGCAATAAAGAAAGAGACAAGTCAGGGATAAAGAGAGTGAGGAATCAAAAAAGAAAAGGTTGTAGGATAATAAAGATAGACATACAAAGGCCGGAAATAAAGAAGCTGACAATAAGGAAAAGAAGAAAAATGCTACAGAGAAAGAAGATAAGGAATCGAAAAAGAAAAGGTTGAAGATAACAGAAATCGACGTGCAAAGGTCGGAAATAAAGAGGCTAACAGGGAGAGGAAGAAAAATGCTAGAGAGAAAGATGAGGAATCGAAAAGGAAAGGTTGGAAGATAAGAGAAATAGACGTGGAAAGATTGGAAATACAGCAACTGATAGGGAGAGGAAGAAAAATGATAGAGAAAAAGAAGAAGAGACACAAAAAGAAGAAAAGGTTACGACAAACCTGGTGTACGACGAAATATTCAATTAAGGAATCATGTCCGTTAGTTGGTCCGTATGTTCGTTCGTCCGCCAAGGCTACTCAACAAAAGTATGCATGTATATAAACTGGTAATTGTTTACAGTAGGAGTTAAGGACTACTAAAGTAGGTGGGAGAGTGTTGGTGGTGTCCCAATAATTAAATTTTATAAGTAGAACTGTTTTCTTACTTCGTGGATAGCTGACATGACCAGAAGGGGACCGTTCATGTTTCAACTGGTATTATGCTAGTATATATCCGTATTCATTAGTTTTATCAAAATTAATGTTATATTATGAATATGTCTGTGCATGATTACTAATAATAGTCCTAAGATTTATTGCAAAAGCTCAATGTCAAATCTGGTCTCAAAATTTTCAACGTCTCCAACATTGTTGTTGTGATTTTGCCGAGATTAATCGTTTTCGCTACTATTTGAAAATGTAGAGGATATATTCGTCTATACAAGGTGTAACAAAAATGGTAAGCTGATTATACACAGACGGCTTCTACGACTAAATATAAAGCAAAAAGATTAGATAAACATATGTTCTAAAATGGTTCGTTACTGAGTTACAGCAGTAAATTAAAAAGATTCAGGCATTTAAGCTTTTCAGACCATTATCAAGTAGGTAATCCCTGCTTCTCGTTTTCAGTCGTTTCAGTGACACTTGATTAAGCCATTTAAGTCATTAGTATTGTTTTCTAATTAATTATATAAAAATGGTAGATTATTCTTTCGAAGAGATGTCTGACATGTATTTAATGTACGGTTTGGGACATTGTAATAGGGCGGAAGCAAGAAGACTATACGCCGATCATTTTCCAAACCGACCTCTACCAAACGAGAAAACATTCGAAAGGCTTAATATTAGATTAAGGGAAATAGGATATTTCAAACCAGTTGCCCAGAATGCGGCAGATCACGAACTACAAGAACTGACTGTGTGGCGGATTTTAAGAACCAATCAACTGTATCCGTACCACATGCAAAGAGTACAGGTACTTAGTGAGAATAACTTCCCAATACGTGTCCCATCAGCTTATTGTGCATGGTTGTTGAAACATGCGCCGCCGATCTTCTTTTTTCCATCTGTGGTTTTTACTGATAAAGTTGGCTTTGCAAGAGATGGTATCGTCAATTTTCACAATTTACATCAGTGGCAAGATGAAGACCCTCATGCCATTATTCAGTCCAGGCATCAACAGCTGTTTTCATTAAATGTGTGGGTAGAAATTATCAACGACTTCTTGACTGATCTGTGTATATTACTCGGACGACTTTCTGGCCAGAATTATCGGTATTTTTTAGAAAATGGCTTACCAGGTATCACGCATGTGGTTCATGCATGACAGTACACCCGATTTCAATTAGAGAATTCCGTTTTCTGTTATTTTTTTGAATAAAAAACTGAAAAATCTCAAGTAGCTGTAACTCAGTAACGAACCATTTTAGGACATATGTTTATCTAAACTTTTTTCCTTATTTTTAGTCGTATAAAGCGCCCGTGTATAGTCAGTATAGTATAGCATAGTCATTTTTGTTACACTATACCATGCTTGAAGCTCGCAGTATGCACACGCAGTGAGCGACTTGTTTAAGCCGCTCCCGATCGGACACTTGCTCTCTTCGATCGTGATAATATGACGTACTACGTGATATACTGCACGGTACATTGTCTTTAACTAATTGTATCATATGAAATACTCCATTAAATTTGAAATAATACACAAATCAAGAGCGGGGCTAATAATAACGAAAATCTAAAATATCAACTGGTATGGTGCTTGTTTTATAAACCAGTCTAGTCACTGGCAGGCCACGATATCCCTTAAATTGAATCATATGCGATAGTATTGTTTGTCTTTCTGCATTTAGAGAAACAAAATCTTTGAAGTATACTGGTCCGATGTTATGGCATAACATTGTGTTCGTTTGCTTATGGGAAAGAAATCGAGTTGTTGGAAACGTCTTCCGTACCTCGTTACCATAGTACTAGTATTACCGATGCAACTGTTCTGGCGAATGGAGTCAACCATTTTAACAACGCTCGTAGTAGCCTATTGCCTTATAACTTTATAATAGGCCGTATTTGCTACCTTGCCTTACAATAGATTGGATTTAGATATGGTATTCTTGTAAGTGTTTGAAAAACTATATTGTTTGAACGTTCAGGTGTTCCTTCCCGTCAAAATGAATTGATTACGCTCAATTAGTACGCGCATTGTGTAACACAATACTACCAGTAACTCACTGGTGGGAGGTTACTATCCATCCTCTACTAGCTCTCCAGGCTAGTACCTCTAGCGGTAAACGTGCTCACCCGTCGGCACTTTCTCCTAGGACAGTGATAGCGAACCTTTTTGAGAAGTGGGTCAAATTTTGTCATTATTTTTTTTAATACTAGCTCGTGGGTCACTGAGTGGCGTCACTTGGAAGTGGGGGGGGGGGGTAAAAAAACTTGTTAACAGAAAAACTTGACAGTGACCCTTTTTTTGGTTCTCACTTTTAAAATCCTTTAAAAAGGTTTACGTTTCCTTTTTGTTTTACAACTTTTACTTTTGCAAGTGAAGAGCAAAATTCGGCATTAGATATTTATACTTTAATTTTTTAATATTTTCTGTTCTCTCTTTTATGATATAAAAAATAAGTTTATAAAAATCAACGCGTGGATCATTTAAAAAGCCTTCGTGGGCCACCGGGCTGATGTGCCCTCGACCGCGCTAAGATGATATAAGATTATGTGCGTAAAGATGATATTAGCAAGTGCTGATGGCTTTGGTCAGTTGTGTTAGTTATTTCTGCACTTTTTGTTATTTCCAATGAGAGAGTTTTCGGAAAGTTTTATTAGTAGGAGTTTACTCGGTCCTGAATCTCTTGCAATTTTAAGTAGGTACATTTTACATGGACAATCCTGTCCGAAAGAGCAAGATTTGAAATTTGAAGAAATCTCTACATTCTAGCCATTAGCAATTGGGAAATAATACTTACTACCTACATACCAAAAAGCGTGTTACATGGTTAATACAAATGTTGGAAGTTTTGCCGAAACAATTTGTTATTGCTTTATTTTCGCCGTTTAAGTATCTGCTGTATATAAGATTGAAGATCCAAAAGATAGATGTCAAACCTATATTTGTTTGCTCTTGTTATCCGGCGGGATATTGTAGTTTTGCCATATTTGTCTGCTCTTTTTATATTGCAATGTACTCATAGTTTTGAAAAGGTGGATGCTTTTTGGGCACTTATATTATTTTAGTTTGTGTATTAATATAATTAGTTTTTACCGCTTAAACGATTTGTAAGTCATATTTGTTTGCCAACTATTTAAATACGCTATGCATCTAAATGTAAATTTGGAAAGACACAAACGGCAGTACGGCAACCATAAAGTAATTCGAATTATGCAGTCGATGTGATAAGTTTCCGTCCACTATTACGAAAGGTTGAGGGGAAAATACCCATGCGATTTATGTCAGGAATATTAAGAGTATCGAAGCGTTAATTGGTGGATCGCTTTCCTTTTCATCTTACCGTATTACATCCCCTGATTTACATATTATTCAGTTTTAACGCCTATAACCAACTACATGCAAAGCACTTCGTACCATCAGTTTATTACTCCCAATTTTATTAAATAAAAAATTAGTTGCAATTTTTACGTACCTACAGTTGAAAATGATCGAGTCATTCAAGGATTTCAGGATTTTACATTTAATTGAAAAACGTTTAGGATTGAAGCATAAAATCAAAATGTTTTTGACAAGTTATGGAATGCTTAGATTATTGCCCTCTAACTAAATTCGCTACTTATTTGGTGACTAGTGAGGATATAATTTTAGGTCAGGTGATATCATTTTTGAATGAATTTTAATTATATCCTCTCAACAGCAGATCAACTTGGTTTAACTAGTTTTTTCATTTATCGCGTGCAATGTTTGTTAACATAAACATGAATTGAAAAAACTAACAACCTGTATTTCGTTCAAATAGCAACTGTAAACCATATATTTTGTTAACAAAACGACATTTAAAAATTACAAGCACGTTTTTAGTTAGATAAATTGAAAACACTCTTAACAGTAAAGAGATACTGTTGAAACGAGCTGTTGGTATTTTAAAATAGGAAAACAAAAACGATGAAAACGGTAATTCTTGAAAAGACCAATGCAAAGATAAATGGCTTCGAACCCCCAAACAACGTTAGGCAATACAAGCAGCTTACAGCATTGAAGCCTAATCTGCATAACGCTTATTCAGAAGCACGTAGCGGGGCGTCATCCATTTAAACAATGGTCTTCAAAAGAACGCGTTCATTCTTCTCACGGGGGCCATTAATATTCATACGACATTTCCCACCTTTCTACTTAATTCCCACCTTCTTGTCTAATTCAAAGCACCAATTAGACTTTCAGTATGTCAAGGTGTCACAGGAGTCCACCAATCCAAAGAGAGTTATCCAAGTGTGACTTGATTCAAGATATGAATACAGTACTTCCGTTACTTAACCAAACGCACATTACAATACTGCAAATAAATTTAATAAGGATACTGGTTATTCGCAGCCATTAAAATACTGTTCGATGTTGGACAATAAATTGGGAACTTGGCTACATTTATTAAATTATGGTTCACTGGGTACTTTAATTTATTAATGCCTTCAATTGCAATAATTCTAAAAAGTATGTTACACAAAAAATGTACGAACCACTACATACAAATGATTCATTCGCAGCGGAAGTTAACGTCTCAGTGACGATTATTTTCAAAACCAAGAAATGACTAAACAAATTACACAAAAAATTCTATTGATGTACTCCTTTTTATATTTTACTTTAAATTGCTTCACCAACAAAGACATTTAAAATAACAGACGTAATTTTTGGAATTGTGGTTTATAAAAGATAATGGGGGAAGCATGTTATTAAGACTGTTAAAAGTTGGACAAATGAATAAACGCAGATAGCCTTTATAACGACTAAAAGTACTAATGAACTATAAATTAGGCAGATCCACTACCATTATTGCAATCTGCCAATAACACACAAAGTATCTATTTTGGAAATAACCGGTCAGCATGGAAAAATAAAACAGTCAATTTCACTTCACGCCAGAAATTTACTGGAAAATTGGCAACCTACATGTAACTTTTCAGCCAAACCATTTTATTTGATTTAAAATATCCTTCAGTAAAAGTTTGCCAAAATAAGACATTTATTGTTTTAGAATATATCTGTATCATGCTGTACCTACATGAAATAAACATTTTTTGTAAAATAATTAAGCAATTAATTAAAGATTTTAAAAGTTTATTATCATATACCTGACAATTGTTTCGACAGATTAGTTGTCATTATCAAACGAAATGATAATTTGGTTATAGATTACCTTTAATAATGACAGCTAGGTGCGGAAATAATTTTCAAGTACATTATAATAAACTTGTGAAACTTTGAATTATTTGCCTTTAATTATGTCATCATTATGAAGTTTACCAAGTCAGACTGAAAACAAACAATTAAATTTTTCCATAGCATGACAATCGATTTGATCATGTCATCATTTGATATGTCAAAGAATTATACTAAAATATGCCAAAAAAATGTAATATTTGAGCAGCCAAACTTGAAGAATCCGTTTTTCCGAACTAGTGAAACATTATTTTTAAACTTAGTAAACCTTTATTGAATAATAATAAAGAAATATATAAAGTAAATAATGAACATAACAAGTGTTGAAATTTTCTATGTTCTTGGTTTGTATAACATTACACATAATATTGAACTAGACTGGTGATTACTTTTCGTACCATGGGCTACTAAAAATGAGTTTCTTGGAATCGATCGATAGACATCGAATGACAAATAAATATATTGCATTAGGTTTCCAGAACAAGCACTTTTATTGTAGAAATCTTGCACCCCATTGTACCTTGTACGTCCTTATCCAATAATAGAAGTTTGTTCTAGACTACTTTACTATGTATATTGCATTCGTAGATCCGGAGGAGTAAAGACAGAAATACATTAGAACAATCTTCACTGTTGATTTTGGAACATTGAAATTTGCTAAAATTGATGGTGTTATTTAGCCTCTTCATTTTTGTCATTTTTTAGTCCGACCGTAATTAATTTATTGAGGTTATGTTATTGAAGTTATCTCTTTGTAAAATAATCTCAATAAACCGGTTACTGTGAGATTAAGATATGATTTACAATAGTACAACTTTCTCTGAATCATGATTGTATTCACATTTAAATAGTACTCGTATTCAGGCAGATGAATCTGTTATTTGGGTTGCATATTCTACTTTTGTTCAGCAATTCGTATATAGTTACAGTGGAATTTCTATTTAGCGAAGCCACTAAATCCTAGAAAAAGTTCATTAAACGGAAATTTCGTAAAAAGGAAAACATTTAAAATTAAAAAATTTCCATGGTTTTAAAATAAAAACAAATTAAAACAAAATTTCATCTAAGGCCATCAGTAATTTGTTGTCCTATTTTATATTTTGTATTTTAAAGCTACATCTTTGTTTTTGCATCCACTCTCAATTTTATTTAAAGTTTGCATTTTTATTTCTAAAATGCATTTCCGTTTTCGTTTGCTTTCAAACTTTTTTTTGTACAAAGAACTGCAGATAACGATATCACATGTAAAACTGAAGGTTTTTTATGTGTAACTTTGGGAAGTCCAATATTGGAATCTAATAACAAAATCTAATTGTGAGAACTAGACAATGACAAAAATTTCCAGTATTTTCTTTCAAAATGCGTAAATAAGGGAGTACGATTTTTTGCAAGTTGGATTATAACGGTATTAGTTGATACTGGTTTGAAAGCTATATGGATGAATTTCCAAAAATTCAATTGAGACAAAAATCTCCACAGTTTTTATAGAAACCTGCTCATATTGTAGTTTGCTAAATAGAATTTTACTTTTTAAAATAGGGTAAAAATCATATAGTAAATTACTCAAATGGCAGAATCCCATTAAAAAATTCGTTAAACAGAGAATTTCGTAAAACGGAAATTTGTTAAAAAGAAGTTCCACTGTACATACTTTTGTTCGCTTGATGTAAACTATTTTGTTATTATATTCTTAATACACAATAGGTGATCTTTTAAAGACTCTAAAATTAATATCTGGAATTGCCATTCTATTTATACTATAGCTATTAGTAATAATTAGTAATAGTCAGCTATAGTCTATTCAATTTTAATAACTAAATAACTATTTGAAATACGTATGCACCTCTGCCTGTTATACATGCAGACATTAGTTAAATGCAAAAAATCAGATTGAGAATTTAATAATTTACCCCGTGTAAACATATATTATAAGTAGCCAATTAGTGCACGAATTTCTTAGGCGATAATTTTAATTTAACTATGTAAGGTAATAACTATTAGGGTAGCATGTAGAAACTTTAAAAATATATTAAGTGATCAAAAACAATCGCAATCAAGAAGCTTGGGAAACGGAAATACTTTTCTAGGTTCAATAACTGACTATTTAAATGCAACAGAATATACCATAAATATAGTATAGGCCAGTGATGCCGAACCTTTTTGAGAAGTGGGTCAAATTTTGTTCATTATTTGTTTTAATACCAGTCCGTGGGTCACGAAGTCAGTGGCGTCAATTGGAGGGGGGTAAAAAGGGTACCAATAATTTGAAAACACCGAAAATTTGTCAACAGAAAAACTTGACAGTTGACCTTTTTTTGGTTTTCACTTTAAAATCCTCTAAGAACTTTTGGAAGTGAAAAGAAAAAAATATAGGTCGAAGTCAAAAAATTGATATCAATGGGGTGACACCATGAATTACCGCACCAGGTGACAGCATGCCCAGTGGCGCCTCTGCACTGAGTATTTGAATGAATATGTAGATACAGATATGTATATGTATAATAAAGTTGATAAAAGTATAAGTATTTAATGTGAAATCTGTTGTTACTTATTTTCAGATAGTTTCTTAATATTAGAAATGTTAGAGAATCAGTTAGCCAACGTCTACTTGGTAATATATAATTTTTTAAATTTGTATAAATTAGATATTTATACTTTAATTTTTTTATATTTTCGATTTTCTGTTCTCTCTTTTATGATATAAAAAATAAGTTTATAAAAATCAACGCGTGGGTCATTTACAAAGCCTTCGTGGGTCAGTGTCTGACCCGTGGGTCATAGGTTCGCCACCACTGGTATAGGCTATGTCATAATAAGGTATAATTTTAAAAATGCAAATAGAATAAAAACCAAATCAGTATAGAGTACGTACGTATTTGTATACCGTGTATTATTTATTAATAACACCATGCCTTAATCAAGATCCATGGCTTTGACATTTGCTTAACAACTGTCAAATGCAATGCCAGTCTGATAAATACTGTTCACCACACTGAATTTAAGCACGGTATATTTAATTAGTGAAATTGAAGTCGAAATTGAACATTGTATAAAATAAAATATTATGAATTTTAAATTTTGATCACTATTTCCTCATCTAGAAATTTTGGTAAATTAAACATATTTAAAAAGTCAGTGTATTTTTAAATAATGATTCAGAAGAACCAAAAACCAATACAATTATTGTAGTAATGCTTTCGTAGCTTTCATTTTCAAGTTTTATTTGTAAGAGTTAGTTGAAGGGCTGTAAAGTTGGAATTTTTTTTATTTTCAAACTGGGGGTTTTGGATTTTATACTGTTGAACTTACTATCCTATATTATAAAGGCGTAGGCCTATAATTCCTGTGTAAAGCACATCGTATTGAAAGAATGGACATTTGCAGCGTAAACATACATACCATTAAAACATTAATATTCTCGTAGCTCCAGTAACGCAATAGTTAAAATATTTTTCACTTACACAAGTGACAAAAATTGTTTTAGAATTTTCTTTTTTTTTAGAATTTTTTTAATAAGTCTGTTAATACGTGATAGAGCGTTGACCAATAAGAAAAGAGGCGGTAACGGTATTCAGTACGACCTGCATTATCGGCTTTCAAAATTATTTCGAATTTTGGTTTTGAATTGTATGTATTATTCATTTGTATCTGTTCAAAACTCCATCAGATCAAAGTGGAAATACTAAAGATCAGTGAGGAACAATCTTGAATCATTCTAATGGCATATTTAAGTAATAGTAGAAGCAAGATCCACTGACTATGCGTTTTATAATATGCTAATTCTAAAGTAAATATCATAGATTGAAGTCAGGTCGTAGTAAATAAAGTTCATTAGTGATTATTATGTTATAGGAAAATAAAGTTGTTTAGAGAATTATAAACTACACAGACCCCAATCATCAACATAACCTTTATCTGTAAGTTTACTTAAGTTACGTTGCACTATAGCTAAATAGATACAATACGAGTACCTGCTCACATGACTAAGGACACTACAAAACCTGGTATTTCATGTAATTGAAAGCAATCTAGTCGTTAGATAATAAATTCAAAGATTTCTTACTTTGATCATGAAGATATGGTGTGTACGTGAAAGGACAAGAAAATTAAGTCATTTGTACTAAAAAGTACGATTTTATAACCACGAGCTGGTTTTAAATTTTTGGCAAACTTTCAGTTATTGTTATCTGGGGGTAGATTACTATGAGTAAGTGTACTGAGGGAATTGTTTCCTTGATAACAAATCTCCATTAAATTTACACAAATATTAAAAACCCCGCACTTACCAATGTAATCCATCAACCAAACAAATTTTAGTTTATTGCGAATTGAATATCACTTACCACATAATTTTATCGCACCTAACTAGTATATAGTAAATGCGTTCATTTGTAACTAGTTCAAGATTATTCTTTTTCTAGCTGTGTACCTGAATTTGTGGTTGTTTTCGTCAATATTAATTTGTATGAAGGCGAAATGCACGAGGCTTGCACTAAGAACTGCGAGTTCCTAATCCAGCGTTGTATGAAAAATAAATTAAACATCTTGTGTTATAAACAGTAACTGCCATTTCCAATTTCGAGAGATTGCTTTTCTTCGCGTGTATTTAAATAAAATTTAAAATTCGAAACACATACAGCATATAAAGGTAATGTTTTAGAGTAGATGATAACTCCAACATTATGTCTACTTGTTAATAATTATGCAGGGAAGATTATAGAAAACTTTACTTATTGCAATATAATATTACTGCAGGAGAAAACTAGCATGCAGCATTTTTCAATCTACAGGAATTGTATTCCCATACAATTAAAACAATTAACTACTGACAATTTGTTAAACACATAACGATAATAATATAAAATAGAATAGTAAAAATTAATGCACTGTCTGAAAACTTTTATTTGAAAATATGCGTTTACGTTGTTAGGATATGCAACACACAATACATGTACGACTAAATTTTCACAACGCTACACAAAGCTTTTAATAAAAAAACAGAAAACTAAACAAATAATACAGTACTTTTAAGACGAAACATTGTAGATATCAGTAATTATGTTGTTGATTATTGAATTCCTATTTTCAAAAGCGGAATATTTGAATTTTTAAATTCATTTGTAATCAATAGATTGCGGTCGTTCTTGGAAATAGGCAACACAATTATAGCAATTATGATAAGTAAATACCTATATGATCTAATCAATTAATTATAAGAAAATTTAAAGTGTGCAACTTATGTACTTAATTTACTAAAATTGACTGGAAATTTTTTACTTATGCTCAAGATTACTGTTTAGATCTTTAGATATGTAACGATATGCGAAGTGTACTTTCAAGTTTTAAATAAAGAAATTGAAATTAATACAAGACTAATCTTTCAATAATCTGTATTCTGTCATTAACATATACACACTTGGATTATTAGCAAAATTTAAAATCTTACATTTTAAATTTTAAAATGTACAATTTTAAATTGTACCTTGCAATATCATTTTCAAAAATGTTATTTAAACATTACAAAAGAAAGAACTCTTGCAAACATACAGTAAATAAGATAAGGTAAAAGAAGAAATACAATCTCTATAGTAAACTAACCTAAGCCTTGGTTATTACATGTGTGATGTACCTTTAATAAAATGAAATTAAAATAAATAGGTTCATAAACATAAGATAATTCATAATAGAATTAGTTAAAGACTGTACAAACACAATAATAATATGACTTTATCTAGCAAAACAAAAAATACAAAACGTATTCATTTGTAATAATAATTATAAATTAATTCTTCTCATCATCTTCATGAACTGGGAGTATAACTATTTTTGAAATAGACCTTTTTATTTCACCACCAGAACACTTCACTGTCACAACACGAACTATATTGTCCTTCCCAGGATGGACTGCTATTACTCGACCTAGCTGCCATCATGCTGGAGGTACATTATCTTGCTTTATTAGTACCAATGTTCCTGTTTGCAGTTGTGGAGACTGCCTTTTCCATCTTTGACGTTGTAATTCAGCAATGTAATGTTTTGACCACTGATCCCAAAAATGCTGTGTCATTTTTTGTATGTGTTCAAATCTATTTAAACGTGCCATAGGAATATCTCTGATATTTGGATCCGGAATTGACGTAAATGTTTTCCCAATTACAAAATGAGCAGGTGTTAATGCTTCTATGTCGGATGGATCTGAGGTAAGAGGAGTGAGGGGCCTTGAATTAAGAATGGATTCAACTTGACAAAGTAGAGTACTGAACTCTTCATAAGTTAATGAAGTTTAATTTAGAACCCTTTTTAAAAAATGTTTTGTGCCCTTTATGCCAGCTTTCCAAAGACCACCGAAATTCGGGATATAGGGGGGAATAAAATGCCATTGAATATTTAAAGCAGAACTATGATTTTGAATTTGGTCAGAGTGCTCTTGCAAGAAATTTCCTAACCTTTGTAACTCATGAGTTGCTCCTTTAAATGTTGTGCTATTATCACTAAAAAGATGCAATGGTTTTCCTCTTCTAGCTATAAACCTAGCAAAACCGCTATAAATGCTGAAGTGGTGAACTCGCTTACTAACTCTAAATGTATATCTTTAGTACTAAAATATATGAACAAACATAGATACGCTTTTGAGACCTTACTTCCCCTTCCTTTCCTATCTTTTATAAGAAATGGTCCACCATAATCTAGACCTGTTGAATGAAATGGATTCATTGTTAAGAATCGTTCACGAGGCAAGTTTCCCATTAATTGATTATTTAACTGCCCTGGAAACCTCACACATCTTATGCATTATTCACGGACAATCCTTTTTGCGGTAGTTACACCACTGATTGGACAAAATCTTTCTCGAACACTATAATAGAAGCCCTGCTCCTGCATGCAATAAAGATTTGTATTCATTTCTGAAAATTAATATTTTTAAATGATGATTTTTGGGAATAAGCATTGGATGCTTTTTATCGTATGCAAACTCAGAAAGCTGAATCCGACCACCAACCCTTAAAATTCCTACGAATCTAAGAATGGCGATAAAGATAAAATTTTACTCTTTGGATTTATGGAATCCAATGAGTAATGAAAATGAATAATTTTTAATTGAAAATAGGTCATCTGTAAATGTGATTGCAGTAAATACTTGAACGTGTTTTCTTTGTTCAGGTAATTCACCTTGCATGTTGGTTTCACTATGAGATAAATGCTCACTTGATAACCAAGCTGGTCCCTGCCACCATATCCCTGATGTTACCAACTGATTTGGCAACACTCCGCGAGATATTAAATCTGCAGGGTTCTCTCCTGATTTTACTTACCACCAATCCTTTAGCTTGGTCAAGGATTGAATGTCTGTTATTCGGTTTGCTACATATGTGTTATAGTTAGTTGCCCGTGATCTCACCCATCCCAGTACCACCTGTGAATCACACCAACAGTACTCCCTTGTGATAAGTAGGTTTAAAGAGGATTTAAATTTTTTAATTAATTGAGCAGAAAGAACTGCGGCGCATAACTCTAAGCGTGGTAAGGTTACAAACTTCGTGGGTGCCACTCTCGATTTGGCAGCTAATAAACTTACTTTGATTTAACCCTTATCATTCATCGAACGTAAATATATGCATGTACCATATGCACGTTCCGATGCATCTGAGAATGCATCCAACTCAATGCTTCGACTCTGAGGCATGATTGCATGACGTGAAACTTAGATTTGATCTATATATTTTAATTTATCTCTAAACGCTAACCATCTTGAGTAGATATCATAAGGAATTGATTCATCCCAACTTACATTACTTTTCCAAAGATCTTGGATTATAAGCCTTGCTACTATGATAATTGGAGATAATAGCCCTAATGGGTCGAATAATTGAGATGTCGCTGCCAAAATGGTGCGCTTTGTTATCTGCGTTTGAGCCTTGATTTGTGTTATTGAATATGAAAATGTATTTGAATCTGGACACCAATAAACCCCTAGAGTCTTATTACCTTTTTCTGTAAGTGATACTGAATTATTTATGTCTGTTGACTTATCATTCAATTCTTTAACATTGCTTTTCCATTTACGTAACTCAAACCCACCTGTATTTAAGATACTACTCAGATTATCCTTTATATTTTTTAGTTCCCCAATAGAATTTGAACCTGTCAAAAGATCGTCTACATAAAAATCTTGCCTGGTTATGTGTGCTTCTTTTTGATAAATAGCTTTAACATCTAATGATAATTGAATTAATGCCCAAATAGCTAAATACGGTGCTGCAGAGGTACCATATGTTACAGTGTTTAATTCAAATGATTGTAAATCTTCATTAACATTTGATCTCCAAAATATCCTTTGTAACTTTCGATCATCTGGATGCACCCATACTTGCCGGTACATCTTTGCTATGTCTGTCGTAATTACATATGTATAATTCGAAACCTAGCTATGATTGAAACTAGTTCATCTTGGATTGTTGGACCAACTCATTGCGTTTCATTAATAGCTAATCCGTTATCTAACTTACATGAACCATCAAAGACTACGCGTAACTTTGTTGTTTCACACATATTGTTAATTACTGGATGAGGTGGCAGATAAAATCCTAATTCATTTACATTTGTTGCTTAAATTCAGTATTCTTGTTTAAACGTCTCTCCATTGACAATAATCTAGACTTTGCTGTTGATGTGGAATCACCTAATTGATTTAAATTATCTCGAAATGGAATTCGAACTATAAACTTCCCTGTTGTATCACGAGAAGTAGTGGCTTTAAAATTATCTTCGCAATATTGTTCTTCAATTGATAATTTTTTCTCTCTTCAGATTCGAATTCATCAGCCGTCCAGAATTTTTCTACTGAATTATGCAATTCATTTAATGTTAAACAATTGATTGTCTGCTTATTATTCTGTGACGATTTTTCTGATTGTGAACAATTGCCTGATACCACCCACCCTAATCTGATTTTTTGTAAAATGGGCGAGTTCTTTTCTTTGATTTGTCCAACGCACAACAATTCATAAAACAAGCTAGCCCCAATTAAGAGATCGACTGGCCCTGATATCCAGAAGGTAGAATCGGCTAATTTGATGTGAGGAGGTATCTGAAATGTGTCAACTGCGAGTGACCTGGTAGGAAGATTGGATTTCTGTAATAACTAAACATGTGATAACTGTACTAAAATTACTATGTTTTGAGTATATCTTAATCTGTACGCGCTGATTGATTACTGAACATCCATTATTTATCCCTTTAACAGTTGTATTAACCTGTTCTGATTGCAAATTGAGTTGCCTACACATACGTGTCGTAATGAAATTTGATTGTGATGCTGAATCTAATAGTACCCTTATTTCATGAGATTGAGCCTGTTTATCAATAGCTAAAACCCTTGCTGTGGATAATAATATTCTTGATGGAGAAAATTCAGTATTTGTACAATTTGCAAGTGTTTCTACTTCCTTTTGCTCAGCTTGAGGTTCCATGCAACAAAGTATGGTGATGCTTGTTACACTTCTTACATGATCTAGCTGACTGACATTTCTGAATGAAATGTCCTTTGCGTAAACAATTTATACAAAGCTTCAATTCGCGAATTTTGTTATACCTTTCTGTTACATTTAACTTCAAAAATGCATCACAATGTTGCAATAAATGATCCTTTTTACAATTGTCACAAATGACTGTAACTGTTGCCAAGGATTTAATTTCGCGCATATTCTTCTTACTTTTACTAATATGATCAGCTTTGCCGGTAATGCAGGTGTGTGTGGTTTCAAGTGTATTTTGCTTAATACTTAAAAATTCTAGAAATTCATCAATTGTGGGAATCTTGTCTTTGCTATTATTTTCTTTATTTAACTTGGCTTCCCATTCTTTATTTGTTTGGGAATCTAACTTAGATGCTAGAATAGGAATGAGAAGTGCATCCCATTGATCTACAGATACATGAAAAGTTTTTAGACAATCTAAATGATTTTGCGTAACGTTTATTAAATTCCTTAAAGATTGATAAGATTCGCGTGTAATATTACCTATATCTAATATAGCTTGTACATGATTATTTACTATTCGCCTTTTGTTATCATATCTTTTTTCTAATCTATTCCATGCAATAGTTTTGGTAAGTCGTTTCTAAAGCTGCAATTAAATCTGACGGTTCACCCTCCAAAGAAGACTTTAGATATGTCAATTTTTGGATTTCTGTGAGACCTTGATCTTTTCCTATTAATGTTACAAATTTATCTTTAAATTCGCGCCATTGAGTAAACTTACCATTAAATGAAGGCAAATTGATTGTTGGTAATTTTACCTTATTTATGTTACGAGAATCACCTACCTCACTATTACAAATAGATAAATTGGTTTGCTTTACCTGCTTGATTATTTGATTGATTGTCAGATAGTATATTTAAAATATCAATTGCATTTGTTGTAACCTCAAAATATTTATCTTGAAAATTGCTTAATTCAATCGTATTTCCTTCAGTTTCCTGAAGACATGTGATTTCTGTGTTTATTTCAATAAAAAGATCCAAAAGAGATTCTATTTTATTTGATCGTTTTTCTAACATGAGCACATCTTTTTGGGTTGTACTGTCAATAGCATTCCAATCTTTTAAAAAGGTTTCAAATAGCGTCAATTGTGCTTTTAAACTTCCACGTTTAGCAACTAATGTTTTCAAACTCTGATCCATTCTTAATTAGACAAGAAACAATGAAAAAGGTAACAACTTTTAATAAACAAACTGTTTATATGTTTCTGATATAGAATATTTTTACCTGCACTTTAGTTAAGATCGATGATTGCCCAATTGTATCTTATAATAGTTGATTGCATATACACCCTTGTAGTTATAATGCCGTTGTTGATTCAGCTGCAAGCCCAGTTATTTCTTGTTCTTAATGTGATGCGACTTGTCATTGATTTACTTGTAGTAGTTTGAACTGGTCAACTGTACTTTTTCTTACTTGTTTGTAGCTTTTGTAATTCTTGTAATTAACATACCATATTTACTAAATCCGGCTCGAAGGACCACTATGTTTAGATATATAACCATATGCGAAGTGTACTTTCAAGTTTTAAATAAAGAAATTGAAATTAATACAAGACTAATCTTTCAATAATCTGTATTCTGTCATTAACATATACACACTTGGATTCTTAGCAACATTTAAAATCTTACAATTACAGTTTTTGTTTTGATTAATACTTATATGTATCAATGAAAATTGCCGAAAATTCGTCTTATCTAAAAAATTCGCTAAAAATTCTAAAAAAATCAAACCATACGCCTCTGAAACTTTGCAGATTTCACCTTTACAGCGAAATTTCATTCCAAAACCCCTGACATACCCAAAATATACCCATACGATGACAAGACGAAACTGAAAGTTTATTCAACAGAGGAAACTTGACAGGTGAATTATTCAAACATTCACTGGATGCTATTCAAAACAAAATAATTGCTGATTTGTACAAGAAATTGTAAGTTTTATTAAAGATTGTGGAATGTTCGATGTTGATATGCCGCAAGAATTATTAAGCAACAACAAATATTATATTTGTTTTAAATATACAAAAACAGAACAGCGAAATCAGTAGGTGTTAAATCTCTATTAAATGAAACGCAGGAAGTTTGCTAATCTAAAAAGCTCGCACTTGCTATCATCTCAGATAGTAACAGTGTAATGAAAAGTGCAAGCGAAGTTGGGGGCAGTGTACTGAGACAATTTATATACATACCTTTGATGAATTACAGGCTAAGATAGCATTCGCTGCAGCAAAGATGTTTTTACTATTAATTTATAGTATTTCAGTAATCTATGGTGTAAAACTCAGAAAAAGAAGAAGCCAGTGTACCCTACGAACCCTTGATATATCGAAAGGTCTAACTCAGTTTTATCCTCGGACGCTAAATTTATTGAGTAATATTAATATACCTATGGAAACAATTTGGTTATACTACTAAAACTCAATATTGGAATCACGTAACAGTTACGAACGTTAACAGAAACGTGAAGATTCATAGAAATATGACATTGAAAACACATTCCTATTTGATGACATAGAGATTTTATTGTGTGATTCTAGTTCAATTCTAGATTAAACATTGAATTTATACGTCTTAACTTATTGTTAGTTGCATATTTCTGTATTCCTTCCCTAATAGCACACCATGATCTTTGTACCTACCAAGGACCTATGTACCTACGTAGGTACGAGGATGGAAAATGAACGTCTGATAGACACTCACATGTGGGCGTTTTTCAGAGGTACAACCAAAGGCGTCCAGCGGACGTTTCTTTTGGGTTTATAGTTAACCATTGAGTTCCAGGACATAATACGCGGACGTTTTTCAGAACTACAACAAGAGACCTCCAGCGGACGTTTGTTTTGGGCCCATATTAGGCCCTTGAGTCCCAGGCCATGATATGGACGACTGTCGGACGTTTACTTGATGGCGTTTTTCAGAAGTACATCATAAGATGTCTAGCGGACGTTTGTTTTGGGTCAATAGTAAGCCCTTGAATCCCAGGACATGATACCAACGTTTGGCGGACGTTCACACGCAGGCGCTTTTCGGAAGTGCAACAAGAGACGTCCAGTGGACGTTTGTTTTAGACTCATAGTAGACCCTTGAGTCTGGCGGACGTTCACATACCATAAGACTTCCAACGGACGATCGTTTTGGGTCCATAAAAGACCCTTCAATCTCAGGACATGAAATTGACGTTCGGTGGACGTTCATACGAGAACGTTTTTCAAAAGTACAACAAAAGACGTCCAGCAGATGTTTTATTTGGGTTCATAATAGGCCCTAATGAGCCCTAACAATTTATAGATTAAGAATAACAATTGTTCTAGGAATCTATTGTAGCAAAAGATGTCCACAGGACGTTCAATTACAATCATGGTAGACCCGTGGCTTCAAAGTTGTAAAATAGCCGGTCTGGACTTCACATGAGGATCTGTTTTACGAATCGTCTGTTACGACGAAATCATGGAAAATATATGGAAAAACTTTAATTTACCTTTACTCAGCGCCGCCATTTGGATTTTAAGGCCCGGGCACAAATATCGGGTGGGCTCCCCAGCAAATAAAAAAAAGCATTGATTAAAATAAGGTAGTTCGTCCATACCATACTTAAACGCATCATCCTGTATGTCCGAATATTATGTCAAAGAGTACGGACTTTAGAAACAAAATTCAAGTGTTTTTGGAATTTTTCCAAAAATTAATACTTTCCCTTTTATCGAATTTATTCCTTACTTTTGACTCGCACTGTATATATTGATATATTATATGGGGGAGGGGCTAACGTAAAATAATAATAATATCTGTACCGTCGTTGTTTGAAGAATAAATGAAGTTAATAGAATTGTTAAATTGATTTAAATTGATTTTATAAAGAGTATAAACAGACATACATGAAACAAAATTCTGCAAAAGTACAGTGAAGATATATAGTATGTTACGGTAAAAATGCATATTTGGAAAATGTACACATTTACCGGTAAATGTGTACATGTTCCGGTAAAAAATTTAACATTAAATTTAACATGTTGCTCTGAGCTCAAACGCATGACTTGGAACAAGTAAATTTACAGAGTCACCAAACTGCTTCCTCTATTTATGTTTTGAAAAACAAAAAAAATTGATTATTTTTTAGTAATATCTGGTGTAAAACAAATGCAAAAAATTACTAAATCTACATAACCAAATTATTGTTTATAATCATTATTAATTGTTTAAACAAACTGTAAAATTGGTTAGAAAACATTCCTCTTTCTATTGGTATACAAAGCTTATGCTACAGCCCCATAATAAGCTGGCTATTAAATGTCGACTGAATCAATTTTCAAATGCATTCAATTATATATCAAAATATGAATTTATTAAATAATATCCTTGTTTTACCTCTTTTTGTAATTTCAAAAACCTCTTTTACACCCTATTTACACAAATTTAGATGCATGGTGAAACGCAGAAATATGTGTTTTTAAATCCAATGATCTTCTATAACAAATCATCCCCACATTTGCATTTATGTCTCAGTTGTACCTAAAATTATAATGAAACTGCCAAAACGCCAACTCTCAAGAATTACTTTAGAAATTTTATAAACTAAAACTGCAGGTAAAGCAATAAATCTTTGCATGCATCTTCACTAACATGCACATTATCTGTTTCAAGTGAAAACAAGCTGTGAAAAGGCTTCAATACTTTTTTATATACAAAAATCTAGTAAAGATATCCCACCGTTGGCTATCTAACAGAATTTTATCAAAATAGACAAACAAATCGACTTTAAAATAACTCATTTTTCTATTTAATGTGTTATAGAAAGTTTCTTTAAGAAAATAAAACCTATTTAATTATGTTAATTAATCGATAGTTGGAAAATTAAAATTTCTCCTGGAAGTTATGCAACACATCTATCTTGTTTGTGCATGGTATTGCCTACATTTTCGAATGCATGTGAAATAACATGACAATGTACATACCTATGTTACCTGAAAAATGGAAATGAAAGTGGAAATATTTCGAAAATCATTCATATTGACCTGAAAACAAAAGTGTTTTATGTATATTTTGACGTATTACTGTGATTCCAGCACTTATAGTTGTATATTAGTCATTTGGGTTGCCTATATATTTAGGGGTTTGGATTCAACTTAAACAAATCTTAATTAAATAAATTAATTTGTTACTTAATAACTAAAGGATACACTACATTACTTGATAATAATAAGAAGTAGATCTAAGCGGATTTTCCACTTAAAACTGAAAAATTATTTTGACAAGTTACGATTTGCATATCGTTAGGTCGTTGGACTTGGTTTTTCATAACTGAAGTCGTTGTAAGGTGTAATTTCACCTGGAAATTATAAAAGGCATAGATGGAAAGGTGTATTCAAGTAATCACCACAATATTCACAGTTCTTGTTGTTGAATTTCAAGTGAATCCCTTGCTAATTTAACGATTCATCAAATTTATGATAAATGTATAATTTTCATTAATCTATGCATTTGCAGCCAAAATATTTTGCTGCTTAATTTAAATTTTTAAGAATAATTTGGTTATGTAGATCTTGTTAGTTTAGATGTTTAGTAACTTACCAGATTGAGTTAGTGGGAAAATGACGTTTAGCGTATCACGCAATGATTTAATAAAGTTTTGAGGTTATGTGTGTCAAACTTAACGTCAATGAAACGTCAAAAAGTGAGGTTACGACAAATGTCATACAAATTTAATTTTTTTGAAAAAATATTAAATAATTTTAAATAATGGTAATAATAAAAAACAATTAATGTGAATTATAAAATAAGAAAAGTGAAGTGTTAATTTGGTTTTTGGACTATTTATTTTTAAGAAGAAAGTTTTTGGAAAACGTATTGGAACTTTATTTCTGGATGGAGGAATTTTAAAATATCATATAATGGAAATTTGTTGAAAATCACTAACTGATTTGATGTACTTACGTCTTGGAGAAAACATGTCCAATATTTAATAACGGTAATTATTTACAATACAATTTTCACTGGAAAGATCACTTTAAAAATGTGTGTTCACCATCACAACAAATAAGCAGGTAAATTTACTGACTATTACAGAAAACTCCCAAATAATATAGTGTGTTCAAAAATTTTCGAGTGGCGCACAATTTTTTGAATTTAAAAATTTATTTTCAAATTTTAACTTTATTTTTGTTTCGTTTCTTTCTTTTAATTATAATTTAAGATCGTGGGATTGATAAAATAAAAATTAATCAGAAAAAGAGAATTAAACTGTCTCTTAATTCTTATTTTGGTAAATCCAATTGACACCAATAATTAATTTAAATTATTCCAAGTTTGTTAATTAAATCCAATTTAGATAGTAAGAATTTTTTGTTTTCGTTTCTCTTTCATATACTTTCAGTTTTCATTCTTTTTATGTGTTTATTAATAAAATAATATTTTTTAATGTACAAAAAGAAATTTATTTGTGTATTCTTTGTTTTGTATCCATTAAGTGAATTTTACAGGTATAGGTTGAACAATATTTTATGATTTTGCCAAAGAGCGATCCGCCTGAAATTTTTGCATGCAGTTTTCCTGTGCTTGTCTTTGGATTTTAAAATCATAGCCGGTGCAAATTTTCTTTTCGTCACAAAGGTAAGTGGTGTTTGTTTTTGTATAGCTTTTCAGTTTGCCTTGCTACCATTAAACATAAGTGATAGTGGTCTTTAATTTAAATAAATCTATGATCAAATGTTGTAAAGTGTATACTAGTACAGCGCTTATCACGATAAAATTTTATTGTTGCACAAATGCGATGCTTATTAATTATTTTTTTTATATAATCTAAATTGATTAAAAGAACACACACGTTTTTTACATCATAACAGTATGTTGTATGATCTTCTTACTGAATTTGCCTTCGTGCATTGATTCTTTTTGTAAATTTTACTTTCTGCTCCGGCGTAATTGCACTATACTTCGTGTCAAGCAAATTAAGGCGTTGCAGAAATATTACTAAAAAAATCAATGCACTTAACCCCTTCGCGCCCAGGTTGCCATATGTGGCAACAAATCTATCACACGCCCACAGCCCAGATTGTCATATGTGGCAACAAATATTAAACATTTACTATTAGAATGGAATAGTTTTGTAGATGTTGTTTCAAGCCTGGCTTATCGCAATTTATAATGGGATCGATTTTTGATTGGTTACTTCAAGGTGAAACTTGAACTTCGAGAGTACAGGTTAGCGACGCCTATGCAGTACTTGATTTTTTTGGAATAAAATTGACCTGTTAGTGTAGTGGGACAATAATAAGTATAAAAACACAAACAAACAAAAATTCAACTTTTTTCACTAAATAAAATAGGTACCTTTTTTCAGTAGAGGATTTAAAAAGCTAGGGGAGGGGCATTAATTTCCCTATGATTCAACAGTTTTCTCTTTGTGGTCGTTCAAAGATGGTAAAGTGAGAATTCAAAAACGAAATAATATACAGGGTAACTTAATTAAAATTAAAGTGGTACAAACCGTCACTGCTTTATGCATATGACGTTTTTCAATCTTGAATGTTGGTATTGCATTGATAAAAGCTATGTGTCACTATGTGCACAATATAGTATTAATCATATTTGCATTTATTTTTAGGTGCTGCTTTAAAACCTTTGCTAAAAATTTGCACCGAAAAGAAAATAGAAGAGACTTTCAAAATATAATTGAAAAGAACCCCTGAAGGGGCTAAAGGTGAAGATAAAAAGAAGACTTAGATTTTTTTAATTTTGATTATGATTACTAACAGTTGAATTTACTTTATATTTTAAGTATCTATGCTGTATGCTTACATCATGTAATCTATGTAATAATTATATTATTGTAGAAAAAGGATTTATATTTGTTTAGAAACTGACTTGTACCAATAATTAGCTAGTCTGATTCCTATGTAATTGGAAAAAGCCTGAAAGTTTTATAACTTTGAGAGTTTGTAGATTTTGGTGTTCTGAATGAAATGCCAAAATTACAAAACTTTATTTTTCCAATCAAACTCCCCTTTTTAAATCCCTTTAACGATTTGTAATTTTTTATTATTATAAAGTACATATTGTAACAGATAATGTTGATATAGTGCTAAAAAAAGGATGTATACTGATAAAATGCCTAGTTGGATAATGCGAAAAATTATTTAATTTTTAAAATATTTATTTTATTACCTAAATCTAAAATTTTCTATATAGACAAAAATCTAAAATTTGTTTGTCAGTATACTTGCCCCATGTAGGTCCCCAAACCACATATAAGGCTCAAAACATTAATCAGGGAGGTGCAATGGATGGGTGTGGAGGGCATGGTAAGTAAACTAGAATTAAAATTGTAATGTCTAATTCCAGTTTATTTTCTAAGGAACTTATTTTTGATGCTAATCAACCTGTAATTATTATTAAATAAAGTGAAATAACTATTCAGTCCAAGTTAAAAGTTCGTCTTGAACGAGTAGTTAATGTTAAGTTAAGCTAATAATAAATAAGCTATTTGTTTTACAAGTTCAAGAATTTATATATTTTTTTCGTTATTTATCATGAATGCCTTATTTATGTGTTTGCAAGTAAAAAGTGAAGTCCTTCTCACTGTAGAATGAGTTTAAACCTTCTATAGGAATCGAACGTATTTTTATGTACAGGATATGACGTTTAAAAATAACTTTCCTTTATTTCCTCTCTCTTGGCTTGTTCATTTTAGATCCGTGCATTGGAGGACCGCAAGACATCCTTGGGACATTCCTCAAGTCGGTGGCGGACGTTTATGTGGTGTAGGGCATTGAGTGTAGAGAGTTCATTAGGTCCCTTTGCACTTCTTAAAATATCCTCGACCAAGGTTCATAGTCAGTAAACATCCAAGTTTATGACGTTTAAACTTCCCATGGGCGTCCATATAACGTCCAACCTCATATAATCGAAAGTCTATTACGTCTCTTGAACGTATAATGGAGGGTTTTAAAACGGACGTACGCAAAACGTCCGCTCGGGACATTTTAAGCATGTCACAAGTTCGTGATATTTGGTCTTCTTGTGGACGTCCATGTAATGTCCCACGTAGTATAAATCGAACGTTCGTATTACGTCCCTTGGACGTATAACGAACATTTTTAAAATGTTCGTCAAGTTCTCGGAAGACATATGCAAAACGCCTGTCTGAGACGTTTTAAGAATGACCAAGTTTGTGACATTTGGAATCTCATAGCTCATCTCATGGACGTTCATATGACATCCCACCGACTATAATTGAACGTCCGTTGGACGTTCAATAACTCCGCCAAGGACATTAATCAAACGTCCATAGGACGTCTATGTGCTGTTACGATTAATTGTATTGTAACAAGAGAGAAAAAGAAAGAACCTCTTTTCGAGCAACAAATGGTGTGTTCTACTGCATTCGAGATAATGACGCATCGTACAAGCATGTAAACCAGACGCGGTTTATTCTAGCGTTTTCTAGAATACATAGAAGGTTCCAGCGACTTCTGGTGCGATTATATGAGGGTATAAAAGCGGATTCGCGGATAAAAGAGAGGTAGTCAACAGCGAGTGGTTAACTGTGTTTCACAAAATAAATAGTAACTGTATAGATAAATGTTATATTAGAAATTCATAATCTGTAAATAATAGTTTTAATGGTTTATAATCATAGCGTTAATTTATAGTGTATTCATTAGTGTATAGAAATAAATATTTGTTTGTGAATAGACGATTTAAACAGCACTTGTGTTATTATTTTTAGAAAGAACGTTACAGTGTTGTCAGGTGTGGTGTTTTAAAATAAATAAAATCGCGTAATAATTAAATAAAGTGCTGTGAGAATAAATTTTTAGTGTTAAAATTAATTTCAACAAACGATTAAAATGGTGATGAAACTATTAAAAGATCTCTTAGTAATAGATTTAAAACGGGAATTGGACGAGAGGGATTTGGATAGTAATGGAAAGAAAGAAGTTTTGATAAATCGGCTAAGAGAATGGCTTTTAGAACAGAAGGAAGATCCTGAAAATTACCGCTTCGAAATACCTGGACCCGCAATTGATACTAGTTTGTTGTTAAGTAAAATGAAAGAAGAGTTACTGGAAAGTTCTAGAAAGTCCGAAGAGAATTCTAGAATTTTAAAAGAAGAATTACTGCAAAAGTCAGAAGAGAATTCTAGAATGTTAAAAGAGGAATTACTGGAAAAGTCCGAAGAGAATTCTAGAAAGTCCGAAGAAAATGTTAGAATGCTTAAACAAGAATTACTTGAAAATACTAAAGCACTGGAAGAAAATGTTAAAATGCTTAAAGAAGATTTACTGGAAAACTCTAGAACGCTTAAAGAAGAATTACTAGAAAAGTCTGAAGAAAGTTCTAGAAGGCTTAAAGGAGAATTGTTGGAAAATGTCAAAGCGTTGGAAGATAAAGTTTTCGAAGAATTTTTGGAGAATGCCAGTGCGTTAGGACTATTGGAAGGTAGATTGGCGGAACAAGATAGGGTAATAAAGATGGTAGAAGAGAAAATAGCCCAAATGCAATTACCACCAACAACTAAGAAAGACGATATGGCCGAAATGCTGGAAGATAGAATGAGGCAACTACGGTTTCCCTCAACTTCTGAGAGGCCGTTTAATGAAGTAAAGAAACAGTTTAAAGAAGAAAAGGGTCCTGTCGTAGGGATAAAAGTAATACCACCCACGTTCGATGGAAAGATACCTTGGTCCACTTACTACAAACAGTTTGAGGCGGCTTCTGGGGCCAACGGATGGACAGGCAAGGAAAAGGCCGTTTCTTTAACTGTGGCTTTGCGTGGAGACGCGTTGAACGTCCTGCAAACAATCCCAGCAGGACAGGAAAATGATTACCAATTGTTAGTGTCTAGATTGGAAATGAGATATGGAGACGCGCATCTTCAACAAGTGTATCACGCGCAAGTGAAAAATCGTATCCAGAAGAATGGAGAAATCCTGCAGGAGTTTGAAGCCGATGTTGCGCGGCTTGTCCGATTGGCGTACCCTACGGCACCCAATTCATTTCTGAGACAACTGGCTGTGCAGACCTTCATTGATGGGTTAAGAGACGGGGAAACACAACAATCATTGAGGCTAGCACGACCAAGAACAACTGATGATGCGCTTGCTCACGCCTTAGAATTTGAAGCTGCAAAACAAGCGTCCCGAGGTCACGGGCGTGTTCGGACCGTTGTGAAAGAAGATGAAGGTTCTAAAGATCGCCTAGAAGAATTATTAATGAGAGTTCTTCAGAAGGAAGAGAACCGTAAGAAGAATCATCAAGAAGTTCGAGGGCCTCGTTGTTGGAACTGCGGCGAACAAGGACATGTAGAACGCCGTTGTCCCAAAATAAGAAAAGTACAACCGTCGGAAAAGTTAAAAGGGGTTGGCAAGAGGGGGCGAACGTTGACTGCGAGTGAAGATGCCCCGGAGATCACGATCCATGCCGTAACATCAAAGAATAGTAACGGCAGTTTGTTTGTAGATGGAAAGATTGCTAACCGAACTGTTCCACTACTTATTGATACGGGGGCGACAAAATCCATCGTACGCCCTGATGTTCTACAATCAAGTATTAAATTGTTACCGACAACTACTCAACTCCGTACAGCAACAGGTGAAGTGATACCAACACGCGGAGTGGTGAAGATGAAGATTGGCATTGGAAGTGAAGAACGTGATCATGAGGTGCTGGTAGCCGATATCACTGATGACTTCATCTTGGGAACGGACCTCCTGAGAAAATTTGGTTTTACGTTGGATTTGAAAGAGGGTGTTTTGAAGGTCGGTAACGAAGAACTTCCTTTGCACCCACGAGAAGATCCGGTTGTAAGGGTTTTGCTGACTGAAGATGTGATATTGCCGGGTCAAAGCGAGATGGTTGTCGAGGCGGGTTTGGATGGAGATCTTCGGGTAGGATGTTTGCGAATGATGGAGCCTGTTTGTGATAAGAAGATCCATAGTGGCATACTGGTGGGAAAAGCGCTGATCAAGGTTGGAAAGAGAGTACCGGTGAGAATTATGAATGTTAATGTGGATCCGGTGACATTGAAGAAGAGTACCCTTGTGGGACAGTGTGTGCCAGTATTTCGAGTAGCCAGGTGTATGGCTGATGTTCCAAAACCAGTGCCCAAAGACCATGGTGGAAAATTAGTGGGTATGGTTACTAGTTCGTGCGAAGACCTTAACAGAACGGAAGTGAAAGAGGTACAGGGTTTGGTTCACCGATACCAAGATATCTTCGCTCTTGACGATAGCCAGAAGGGACGAACAAATATAGTAAAACATAAAATCAATACAGGCAACTCTATGCCTGTCCGTCAGCAGCCGAGGCGTCTACCTCTAGCAAGGCGAGCAGAAGCCGAAAAGATTATTACTGATATGGAAGAACAAGGGGTCATCGAGCCATCCAGCAGTCCATAGGCATCACCGGTGGTCCTGGTCAGTAAGAAGGACGGGTCAACGAGATTTTGTGTGGACTATCGGCAGCTTAATGACGTGACCAAGAAAGACAGCTATCCCTTACCACGCATCGACGACACGTTAGATACCCTGTCTGGTTCACGATGGTTTTCGACTGTGGACTTGAAGAGCGGTTATTGGCAAGTTGAAATGGAACCTGAAGACCGGGAGAAGACCACGTTCACTATTGGTTCCGGACTATGGCAGTTTACAGTTATGCCTTTCGGTCTATGTAACGCTCCGGCCACCTTTGAGCGTCTAATGGACACCATCCTGAGAGGGCTGTCGTGGCAGACCTGCCTGGTATACCTAGATGATGTGATTGTAGTCGGAAAATCATTCAACGAACATTTGAAAAACCTAGAGGAAGTGTTCCGAAGACTACGTGGAGCCAATCTGAAACTGAGTCCGAAAAAGTGCCACATATTCAGAAAGGAAGTGAAATATCTCGGGCACGTCGTATCACAAAATGGAGTGGCAGCCGACCCCGATAAGATTCGTGCAGTTCAAGAGTGGCCAACACCGAAAGATAAACACCAAGTTCGTAGTTTTCTTGGGTTATGTACCTACTACATGCGTTTCGTTCCTGGGTTTGCCAATATAGCGAAACCTCTGACAAGGTTAACTGAAGATGGGCGCGAGTATGTTTGGAGCGGAGAGTGTGAAACAGCTTTCCAACAGTTGAAGCGTGCCCTGACAACAGCACCAATATTGAGCTATCCACGGACAGAAGGGAAATTCATACTTGACACAGATGCAAGTAATCTGGCCATTGGGGGGGTACTTTCTCAGATACAGGATGGACAAGAAAAGGTCATCGGCTATTTTAGTAAGGTTTTGTCGAAAGCCGAAAGGAATTATTGTGTGACCAGAAAAGAACTATTGGCCGTCGTGAAGTCCGTTGAGCACTTCTACAAATACTTGTACGGACGGAAGTTTTTATTGAGGACGGACCATGCAGCGTTGAAATGGCTTCTACAATTCCGTAATCCTGAAGGCCAGGTCGCAAGGTGGATTGAACGATTACAAGGATACGACTTTGACACCGAACATCGAGCGGGCACTAGTCATCGAAATGCCGATGCTCTTTCAAGAAGACCCTGTCCAACGGATTGCCGTCATTGCTCTCGTTTGGAAGAGAGGGTTTGCCAAGTATTAAGGACTACCATCGTCAACGACAATTGGTTGCCGGAAGAATTGCAACGACAGCAGGAGGCTGATCCCGAACTAAAAATGGTACTGGAATGGAAGCGCGTGGGAGAAAGGCCTGCCTGGGAGGCCGTCAGCCCTTTCAACAGAACGCTCAAAGCATATTGGGCCCAATGGGAGTCCTTGAAGGTGGAAGACGATCTCCTGAAGCGAGTACTGGAGAGTGAAGATGGCACCACCATTAGGTCTCAGTTCGTGGTTCCAAGAAGCCGAGTGGCTACAGTATTGCGACATCTCCATGACGGTGCCTCAGGAGGACACTTCGGTGTGAAAAAGACTTTGGAGAAAGTTAGGGAGCGTTTTTATTGGGTCAACTGTAAAGAAGACGTGAAGGAGTGGTGCCGGAAATGTGAACTATGTGCCACTGGTAACGGACCCTTGGGGAAACGAAGAGCACCTATGAGGCAGTACAATGTGGGTAGTCCTCTGGAAAGAATAGCCATAGATATTGCCGGACCATTTCCCGAAACCGACGATGGGAATAAATACATATTAGTGGCAATGGACTATTTTACCAAATGGGCAGAAGCATATGCCCTACCAAACCAGGAAGCTGCGACTGTAGCTGACGTACTAGTCAAAGAGTTTTTCAGTCGCTTCGGAGTGCCCATGGAGCTGCATTCGGATCAAGGCCGCAATTTCGAGTCTGTACTCTTTGTAGAAGTCTGTCGATTGTTGGGCATTCGCAAGACTCGGACCACACCGTTACATCCGCAGTCCGATGGAATGGTAGAACGCATGAATCGAACAATGGGCAAATATTTGGCCTAGGTCGTCTCCGATCATCAACGAGACTGGGACCAATACCTGCATCTGTTCCTGATGGCTTATCGTGCATCGGTCCACGAAACAACCGGTCAGTCACCAGCGTCTGTGAAGTTTGGACGCGAGTTACGGTTACCGTGTGATCTGGAATTTGGGTCTCCACCTATAGAGCAGGAGGTAGCCGGGAATGATTATGTCATCAACTTAAAGAAGAAGTTGGAGGATATTCACGACCGAACCCGAAATAATAGTCGAATCGCGAGTGACCGGATGAAGGCTACGTACGATGTGAGAGCCCAAGAAGGAGGGTTTCAACCTGGAGAGCTTGTCTGGTTATACAACTCGCAAAGGCGTCGTGGCTATTCTCCAAAGTTACAGCGAAATTGGGAGGATCCATACCAGGTGAAGAAACGAATAAATGACTTGATTTATCGCATCCAGAAATTGCCAAGGGGGAAACCAAAGGTGGTACACTCCAATCGTCTGGCGCACTATGAGGGAAATAATGACGCAGTCCCGGATCGGAAAGATGAGGCTGAGGTGGCTATCAATACCGTAAGGCCTGAAGATGATCAGCCAACCTTTAGAGAATTTATGGCTGCGTTCTCTGGAACTAGAAAAGCGCGATTCGGAGTCACGACTGAGATGCAACAAGATCTCTTCCGGGTCCCTGGTGATTATTCCATTGCCCACTGTGTCTCCGCGGATCTCCGTATGTCCAGGGGGGTCGCAGTAGTGTTTAGAAATAAATTTGGACGGCTGAATGAACTTCGAGAACAAAATCCCTCTGTTGGTAAATCCTTACGCTTGCCTGATCATGACCGATCCATTTACTACTTGGTAACCAAGCAGTTTTACTACCAGAAACCGAGTTACGCCGACTTGTGGAGGGCACTATGGAATTTAAGGATCGAGTTGCTTACCAGGGGAATTAACAAATTGGCAGTTCCCAAACTCGGCTGTGGGCGGGACCAGCTGGATTGGAGAATCGTTAGAAACATGCTGGAAGTTGTCTTTAGAGGTACTGACGTCAAGATTTTCGTCTGCAGTTTTGACCCACAGCCCGCATTAAGGCCAACGAAGAGTGTAGACTGTTATTTCTACCGTAATGGAACGTGTAGTCGAGGTGAAGACTGTCGATATCGTCATGACCCGTTCTACAGGAACCAGAGAATAAAACCTGTTCTGGGACAGAACAGACTTGAAGAGGGGGGCAGTGTAACAAGAGAGAAAAAGAAAGAACCTCTTTTCGAGCAACAAATGGTGTGTTCTACCGTATTCGAGATAATGACGCATCGTACAAGCATGTAAACCAGACGCGGTTTATTCTAGCGTTTTCTAGAATACATAGAAGGTTCCAGCGACTTCTGGTGCGATTATATGAGGGTATAAAAGCGGATTCGCGGATAAAAGAGAGGTAGTCAACAGCGAGTCGTTAACTGTGTTTCACAAAATAAATAGTAACTGTATAGATAAATGTTATATAAGAAATTCATAATCTGTAAATAATAGTTTTAATGGTTTATAATCATAGCGTTAATTTATAGTGTATTCATTAGTGTATAGAAATAAATATTTGTTTGTGAATAGACGATTTAAACAGCACTTGTGTTATTATTTTTAGAAAGAACGTTACAGTATTAAAGTAGACCTTTATTCTGGCAAGTGCAACTGAATAGAATCGGTGGCTAAAGTTCATCAAATAATTACTTCATTACTTTCAAACAATACTTTTTTTTTGGGACAAGCTTCCAAAGAAATTTCTTGATTTAAGTCATGTTCGACTTCTTAACGTCCCCCATAGTCTAACATGTTTGCGATGTTATTATAAATTAAACAAAATTTAGATTTTCATGTAAATTCGTGGTTTTTCTGTTCGTCAATCGAAGTTGCCCCTATTACACAATTATCATAACCTCTTCTACCCACTTATAAAGATTTCAAATATAATTTTATAATTTTGTAGATTTTTAGTAACCATAAAGAAGTTTATGCTATTTTAAGTAATTCTTGTAGCTATGTAATCACCAGCTGAGTAGCCGATAAACCTACATTTATTCTTATTAGCAAAGCAACAAGTTGATCATTTCTTGCTGTCGCTATTGGACAAATTTTCGTTCTAGTTATCTTTTTGAGCTAGTAATGCGTTTCAAACTCTATTCAATAACCTACACTTCGTGAACCTTATACACTCTTTAATTATGAGCATCTATGAAGGTTACTTGTAACTTTATTAGCTTTCAAATTATTATCTATTTATATCGTTGAAAACCTCCATAACGGTATCCTAACTTTGTATTTATATTTAAAAACTGCTGCTGTTTATTCTTGGTAAAACCCATTAGAAACAAAACAAGTATAAATAGCCTAATGGCTAATGGCAAAAAACAATAAACACAATCATAACAGAATCTGTCGTCAGATTCTGTTTTACTAATTAAGGATTGCTCAGATAACCAATTTATTATCAAATAAGGTTGAATATGTAGGATTTTATTTACCTACAGTATTTTGTAGCACGGTAAATGCAGCTGTATAGATCGTAATTAAGATGTGAGATCATGCAGGTCTCTTACATTTTGTTTACCTATTATATGAGCTCTACCTAACTGTAAAATTCTTTGAACACCGCTCACCGGCAAAGATTTCTAATTTCCTAAACGTGGAAGTGTTTATCCTGAACCCTGGAATCAACACGTGATTTTATTTTGAGTTCAGAAATGCGTGTTAATTTAATATTGCGTATAGTAGCGTATATAGCGGAAGTCGTTTATAAAATATATCTTTTTCATTCATGAAAATTATTAGTTTTATGATGGTTAGTTGGCAAACAAAAAAATCTCAATATCAATAAAATGATTTTAGATAGATAAAGTATTAATAAATTTTATATCAACTTTTGATTTCACCAACCAATCAAATGTCACACTTTTATTTAAACGAACCAATAGCGTGTTGATTACAACGATACTCCCTCGCTAATGGCGGTTACAGCGATAATAATTATTACTGATCGTTGATTTTCAATACTAAAAAATTTGAATGTCATGTTTTTGACGTTCAAATTCAAAAGATAGATGCATGATAATTTAATGTTTCTGTAGCAAGGATTAATAAAATTTGTTAAATTGTCTCACAAATGCCACTCTTGATTTCAATTTTCTTGGTAATCTAGGCCGTCATATTAAACTCGTTCGACGAATTGGGACCACTGGTAATATTATACAAGCCTAGGCGCACATGAATAGAACCACGCAATAAATTTTGTTTTTAATTTGTGTTTGATGTTGTATATTTCCACTTAAATTGATTAATTTGTATACCTTAACTAAAAAATTGAAGAATCTAGGTCATCCCAGCTGTAGCTTAACAGCCACAGCTTCGAGATAATATCGTGCTCAATCAAAAACAAAATCGTTTAATCACTGATATTTATTTGTTGAACGATAAATATTAATTACAGAAACATGCAGTGGTTTAGTTCATATGTAACTGAGATCGTATACGAAAATTAAATTTGATATTTGTCAAATAAGGGAAGAGGGGAACAGTGTTACACAAAAAATATTTTTTGATATAATTCAGAATCAAATAAAAATTTTAAAATTTATTTTGTTCCTAGTTTAAGAGTTACGAATCTTGTTTCAACTTTTAGAAAAATTAAGATTTATTCAACTTGGTGTTCTGTGTAACACTGTATCCTAATAGAAGGTACAACTTAAAATTCTTATATTCTTGCGTTGTACGAACGAATTTATAAGTTGGATTAACTTCTGTATTCGTTTTACGTGTAATGTCCCTAATTGACAAAATTCTGTGTTTTATTGTAGCCTCTCAAAGTTTCCAACATCGATATCGTTTGAATGGAATAATGCATCTTTGTCACTTAGATGCAACTTGGACTGATCACTGTCTGCATAAGTGATACATAAATAATGTTACACCGAACCCCACTATCCACTGTAACACTGTACCCCAATCGTCAAAAATCAATACTCGAATAGTTAATAAGGGCACAAACAGTTTTGAGGTTAAGTTCGTGCTTCTCCGGCGTAAATTAGCTTACAAACTACTTATAAATAAATTTTTAATAATCTAGCTTTAATTAACTTAATCCTGAAGTAAATTGTATCTTACTTGAAATAATTACTTTTGATATTAAAAAATATACATACCTTAATTTCTTGAAAACATATCAGTGAATATTAACCAAAATTCATCTACACTTGGTTAACACCAAAGTACTTCTAACATGAAAATATGAACAATGTCTAATATAAAACAATCATAAAAACATTAACTGTAACACTGTAGTACGTGTAACATTGTTCCCCCTCTTCCCCTATTATGTTTTAACATGAAATGTGAAATTGTCAAAAGTACACTAAATTTTATTTGATTTAACTAAATATTTAGTTGAATTAAATAAATTTAATTGGTCCAACTAAATGCGTTTTTCAGTGTATCTTTACATGTAGCTATACAGGGTGTACCAACCAAAAATCATACTTCTAAAACAGAAAACTGACTTAACAAAATGAATTATGCAATTTTCATGATTAAGTTTTATTTTGCATTAATTTTTTAGCTTTGTTTTAATTTTTCCCAATTTTTACATGTGTTATAAGATAAATGTCTACTTTCAAAGTTAAACTCTTCTACTTTCCAAAAATGTATAAATTTCTAACTTACTTTTTATGATTAGAGAAGTCATTAAAATTTGTAAGAAACGCTATATGTATATTAAAATGAAAGAAATTGTAAAAGACAACTTTAGGTTTTGTCAAACTAAATCTTTTAATAGAAGTTACGGTTTTTTAAGTTAGGTTAGGTACGAGCGTCTCGCGCCACATGCGATCCGACGTTTGTTTGACATCGCAGGATTTGAAAATTTGTTTTGTACTAAAAAATTGTACCTAACCTATTTAAAAGTAAAGTTTCGTTTTCGTTTTATTTATAAGTGCCGTGCATAATTTATCAAATTTAAAATTATGGAAGAGATTATTTGCGAGGAATGTGATGTTACATTTACTAAAAAGAGAAATGTATACGTTCATGTAAGAAGAATACACGACAGGGATTCCCTTGCACCAAAAACGATTAGGGAAATCTGTGGTATACAATATGTGGTCAACAATTTGTTAATAAATCAAACTTTTTCCTTTATCAAAAGCAAATCCATGGAATTGTTGCTTCAAAGGAAGAACGTACCCGAAATTCCAGAATTAAATGTGCTTTCGAAAATTGTTCTGAATATTTCAGAAATTATGCAGATTTGAAAAACATATGACCACTGTACATAAAGTGGAAATTGGGTATGAGTTTCACTATGTTAAATAAAATGTGTTTATAGCAAGTCATAAAAAAAGTAACAACATATAAGAACATATCAATGTATATAACAATCAATTTCAATCGATTTTCTAGCATTTCATCGATGGAAAGACCAAATCCAGGAAAGCAATTTGTCGTTGTATGTTCTGCATACTTCATTTAAATTATTAGCCGATTGCAGTAAGAAAGAATTTTACAACTGTCATTGCTCCTATAATTACATAAACAAGGGGAAAACTGTAAGACATTTTAAAAGCAAAGGAACAAATAAAATTGGGAAAGCTTGTCTTCAAGGATAGAGGTTTTGACTAAAAGCGAGGGACTTATTTTGGTGAAGTTTTGGATAACCCATGTAGGTCACTCACTTGACATTGTCTGTTTTTTAAACAAAGAAACAAGAGCTAAAATTGCAAGTATGTATACGACCTTATTTAAAAACCATAATTTAGTAAACAATTTTTTGGGTTCCAGATAAATTAAAAGGAGGCGCAACTTTTGTGCACATATTAGATGATATTCGGGATGCTGGTTTGATAAAAGAAGAATCACAACGAATCCTGCTAAAAAATATTATTTTAGCTAGTCTTTTAAATAAAACAGGTGTTACTATAAACATTCATACAAGGTTCGACCATACATACACTTCGTAATTTGCTTTTTTCTATTAACAGGAATGCTAATACACTACCCTCCAAAATTATTGCACCACCTAAATTATGCCTTAAGTTTCAAGTTATTCTTTTTCTGAATCAATGGATGGATTTTGATGATTCTTTCTTCACGGTATAGGTTGATTTTTAAGGAAGAAATGTATTGATGGTTTCTGATAAATGTCAACGTTTTACCCATATACGGGGTGTGAAAAGAAAGTTGTGTTTTTTCTTCTAATTCTGCAACACCCTGTGGAATTTATCAGAAACAATCGCTACATCCCATTTACATTACGTTATAACGGTATCCCTTCTCGGCATTTTCGTTCAAGAATCATCTCGATATCTCTGTTATCAAAGAAGATACACAAGTTTAAAGGTAACTAATTTTTATTAACATTTTAAACAAGTAGGTAAAAACTAAAAAACACTACATAATCCTTAAACAATTCTCTCAAAATCACCTAATAACGTGTATTTCCGCCTCTCTTACTAATCACTTCTTCACAGCGACGAGGCATACTTAAAATGTAAACGTAAAATGGTTTGGGATGCAATTGATCAAGATGAAATTCGACGCCTCATTTTAAGTATGCCTCGTCGCTGTGAAGAAGTGATTAGTAAGAGAGGCGGAAATACACGTTATTAGGTGATTTTGAGAGAATTGTTTAAGGATTATGTAGTGTTTTTTAGTTTTTACCTACTTGTTTAAAATGTTAATAAAAATTAGTTACCTTTAAACTTGTGTATCTTCTTTGATAACAGAGATATCGAGATGATTCTTGAACGAAAATGTAGAGAAGGGATACCGTTATAACGTAATGTAAATGGGATGTAGCGATTGTTTCTGATAAATTCCACAGGGTGTTGCAAAATTAGGAGAAAAAACACAACATTCTTTTCACACTCCGTATATGGGTAAAACGTTGACATTTATCCGAAACCATCAATACATTTCTTCCTTAAAAATCAACCTATACCGTGAAGAAAGAATCATCAAAATCCATCCATTGATTCAGAAAAAAAATAACTTTAAACTTAAGGCATAATTTAGGTGGTGCGATAATTTTGGAGGGTAGTGTAATTAGCTTTAATACTTTTAATTAGATATTTAATATTTATGTAAATGTAATTATTGTTTTTGCCTGAATTGTTATTGTTGAATAATTTTTCACTATATTTATATTTAATATTACCTATCCTGTTTTCTTAAACATATTTTTGCCCTTGATGAAAAAAGGGATGATAAATCTAATTTTTTGCATATTGATAATAATGAAAGTTGACTTTTCTTAAGCGCTTTTTTTAATTATGTTTGTAAAAAACAAATTTCAATCTCTTCTGAGGTTATTGCCAAAGGGTACTACATTTTTCTGATTTCTTTAGCATTTTGCATAAATCCTTTTAGGACAAATTTCTCAACTTACCATACGCAAAAAATATCGTGTGCCCCTTAGACACCTTAGAAAGAGTCTTTTTTTCACTCATTTGCTTGATAAACTCGTGAAGAAAGTATGGCTTTCATAACTAGTTGTACAATATACTATTCTATAAGCATTTATTAATTTATATCCATAAAACAGATTTATTTTACAGTTAATTTAAAGTAGGTATTTTAGCTGGAAGCTAATGGCAAGTAAATTTTAAAATTGGCGCCATTAATTTTGTGTTTGACCTTGGCAGCAAACAAATTGTCAATTCCTGCGATGTCAAACAAATGTCGGATCGCATGTGGCGCGAGACGCTCGTAAACATACATAAGTAAGTATTGTGATGATCTTGAGAAAAATACTGATATGTTATTATATATCTTTGCTGCTATTATTTCATATTTCATTCTATGAATTTTTTATGAGACTGGTAAATTATGATTGAGACCTTAACTGGGTTCTTTTGTTAAGAACTCAATTTTTAGGAAATAATAAATTTACGCGATAAAATCGCCAGTACTTTTGCTTTAGTGAGATTTTATCTTGTGAAAGTTTATACTCTAAACAGTTCTTTTACTTGAATTGTAATCTTGAATAGATACCAAAACCAATAAGCCTTTACTTATCCTGAATCCTTTTGTGATAATTTAATTTACCTGTTTAAATTATGAGTTTTCTCATAAACTGTGAAAAATATTCCTGAATTCATCTAATTACATATAATAATGTTCAAGAATAACATTTGGAAACTCAACAATCTTTGTAACGATTAATCAAAGAAAAATGGAGTAAAGCAAAAGCCATCGTAGTAAAATAACATCACAGTATATGTATATAATTACCCATAAAAAGCACATAAACACATAAGTACATCAACAACAAAATTAGCGCAAAGTAAAATTTAATAGTGAAAATCACATACCTCCATCTTATTTTGTTTAGCCAGTAGTCGATGTTAAAATGTGTCACTTTTGGCTGGGACACCCTGTACAGCTCCCTGTATCTGCAGGTACAGGTACAAAATATTTAATATTGTGTTTTAGTAGATAAAATCTGCTAGATAGGTATCTGCACAGATATATACTAAATACCGGATACAATACTCTGGTCTGAACTGCCAGATGCATGTTTTGTGTAAGAAATGTGTAACTACCATATTTTTTAACAATTTTTTTACGCGTGTTCCCATAGGCATCCCAAAATGAAACTTACACCGAAGAGAGACTAATTTTTTTCTGAAAAGTATGTTCCTTTAGCTTTAAAACAAGCTCAAGATGAAAGTTCTAAAATAATTAAAGGCGAAGTTATGAACTAACTGTTTTTGTTCACCTTGTAAGCGTAAATTTTACATTTCTTATTATGTTTGCAACCCTGCTGTATAAATACCGTGTATCACTGAGGGTTATAACTTTACATACGTAAGTTAGTTTATGCCCTCTACCATCCTACCAAATTTTACGAAAATCTGGCATGACGATTTGGCATGGAATGACCCAAATAAAACAGGTGGATATCGATACTGTTTAGAAAACTATAAAAGTGAAAATTCTGGCCAAATAATTAAAATTGTTTATCAAAAATTTAATTATGAAATTTATAGTCCAGATTCTTGAAATAATGTAATGGTAGAATTATATTGCAAAGCGCCAAATGAATCATTTGCTGGTTTCCATTAAAGTTAATGGCAAATTGCAAGGTGGGTACGTACCTATGCTGTTTAATTTCATTATGTGCAGACAGCCACAACATTTATGTGTAATTATCGGTATTTAGCTTAGGGTGAATGACACAGTTAAGCCTCATAAACCTACAAATTAAACCACGCAAGAAGCTTTTCAGTTATTAAACTCACCACGAAAGCTCTGCTTCGTGAAATATAGTCGATAGAATTCTAAAATTACTGCTCAATAATGCAATTACTTTTTAAGCTGTATTCATTATTACATCCTTTCTAAAACGTCACTTGGCAATTTGTAAATTACTACAACCTAGAAATAGTTCTTTAAGTAGAAAAATCATTAAATAACATCAAAGAACCTCGGCAAGCAGAGATCTAAGAAAACAATTTAAACTTAATCAAATTCTCGTAAGGTAAAGTCACAACAAGACAAGCAATCAGAGTAAAGTGTGATAATGCTAGTAGACATTCACTCGATGGCGCTGACAGCAGGAAATTCTCGAGGTAGGTAGACGGAATCACCGATAGCGGAAGGTGTCGGCGGGTTACCGGAAGCTTTGCCATCTAGTCGATTACCTGAGTCGCTGGGAGTGGTTGATATTGTCGCTGCAGCTTCAAATAACATTATTCGAAGGTCTTTTATGTAAACAGAATAATTTCGGGTTTTTGAGCAATTTGGTTATCATTCTTTACATTTTCCGTATTCGTATCTGCTGATGTCTAACTTTTCGAATCCTTCATAGAGACTATCACATTTTTGATTGTTTTTGTTTTAAATATTAATTTAATGTTTTCATTACGTGTATTTCCAACTTCAAATATCGATGCATCTTAAAATATTTGAGGAAATTTAAACAAATTATATATGGTTTGTATATTTTTATCTTCCGACATTGTTTATACTTTAGATATTAGGAAGGAGCGAAAACATTTTTTTTAATCATTTATGTAATAGTGAAAAAATAAAAGAAAAACCTATTAAGATAAATAAACAATCTCGGCAAAAACTAAGCGTTTTCAAATAAATGTTGTACTGTCCCAATTAACCAGGATGGGCGGAAAATACTGTTTACAAATGGTTTTACGTTATAATTATAATGAAAAAGAAAAAGCAAATAAATTCCTACAGTGCTCCAATAACTAGCCTTCAATTTTTGATCAACGTTATGTAGTTTACAGTGCTATTAAATTAAAATGAAATATACCCCTATATTGCATTTTAAAATAATTATATCAAACCACTGGATTTACTGCATGTTTATGCAACCAACAATACATGAATGCTCAAAATGCGCTAGCCGTTTAACCTTTGCATTTCATTTGGGAATAATTTAACACTAATTGCATTTAGTACAAATGTAAATGAAAATAACATTTATTGTAAAATAAAAGATGCAAAGGTGTATTTAACAAATCACGTCTGTTCGTGGTAAAATGCATAGGTAAATACTTGCAATAACCAACTAATTTAACCTAATGCTTCTACTCGGTTATTTTCAACTACAATATAGAATAATAGAGTATATTACATTTTAATTTAATAGCACTGTATAATCAATACACAGTCAATATGTTTATGGGGCAATGTAAAAATTCATTTGAGAACGTCCACTTTTTGCTAAATTGTTTATTAGCCTAATAGGCTACGGTTTTCACTATTACGTAAAATAACTAGTCGGGTAGCAGGCATCTCAAAAAGCGCTTATTTAAAGAGATGCTCCGGACTCGATGACACACGCTTTTTGAAAACTGATTTGTATGTAGATTTTCCTGCTGAATCCGAATCCGGAGGGCGCCCGTCGATTTGAAATGGGCTTGACCCTTTAAAAGTCATTTTTACGTAAAATTTCGAAACATCGAAAATGAGCTTCTTTTCTGTTTGCATCGTCATAACTTCGTCCTGGATGGAACTAGAAGGTTAACTTTTATTTTGAAAAATTCTCCCAGAGTTGTAGATTGCAACGTACTGCTTAAAATTCAGTTTAGAGAAAAAAGAATTTGAGAAAATTACTCTTTTGTTATACTATGTCATATTTGTGCACTAAAAATTTTCACCAATCGAAAAACTTTTTTATTACAATAGGTAGACGCCTATATAATCGAGACTATAATTAGTAAAAAGCCCAAAAAAGTTTTTGGTGAAAAAATTATATCGCTGTCTGTTATACAGACGAAATTGCAATTACAATATCGTCTACGTGGACAACTATGACTCCCGCGCTGCAACAAAGCAGCTAAACGCGTAATTATGTAAGTGTAACAGATAAGCTGTGATATGTAAACCTAATTATTTTATTGTAGGGCATTTGCATTCACATAGACAAGATATTGTACTCTGTACATCATTCTTAACATCTGCATGCTCTTGTACATATACTTGATTTGCATTGTAGTTTAAGAAAATCTGGTTGAGATGCTAATGACGTTGTAATACTTAGCCGCTATTGTTCCATCTGCATTCCTAACCTATCCAAATTCTAGTATTTCGGAGAAATTAGCATTAACAGAGTTGTTTAGATTCCAACAGTTTTGAGAAAAAAAATCTGAGACAATTACAATTTCGTTATACTATGTCATATTTTCAGGTTGTATGTCAGATTAAGAAGATTATTAAAACTACAATAAATCTTTTACATACAACACACATTCCCTTATTGATATCTATTCCGGGTCCAAATCTGACTCAAAAGATTTACACTTGGCAAGAGGCAAAGGTGTAGCAGCCATTGAAAATGCCAAAATAAACAAATTAGATAAAATTTTACCAGAAAAACTACAATTTTTCGGCAACAAACGAAACTGCAAACAAATTAACTCAGTTCCGTTGACGCAAAGGCTCTTGAGAGATGAAACAAGAGTTTTAAGAAGTTTGAGTTTTACAGGAGAGATGGATGAACAAACTAAAATCCGGGCCTTTTCGTATGCATGGACCAATTATCCATCATCACTTTTTGAACCAGATCCATTCACACATTTTTTCAGTGCGATAAATAAAGAAATATATTTTAATATCTCAGAATGTAACACTTTTCCGCGGGATAATTTCAATACTATCTACGTCATTGATATGATGTGTTTTGTACAACGGTTTCAGAACTACGGTTGTACCACATTCAGTGAATTATTTAAGAAATATTTTAACTCGATTTTTCAAATGAACCCTTCTAATTGCACCTATGTTATTCTTGTGGGGGACATACGATTTTCCTACACAGTAAAAAATGGAGTGTTAAATCTTACACTCAAATAACACCCAGACTGGTTCCTATTTATCCACACTGACGAGTGTAAATAACATTGGTCTTAAAAGTGGTAAAATATATAACAACTTTAACCTTCAATGCAGGTTAAAGTCATGGACACTGAGTGTAAAAATGACAACCAGATTGTTGAGAAAACATTTGTTGAGTGTAAAGTATGCACGAACTGAGTGTTAATTTCCCATTCTTTTAGTGTAAAAATTATTGCTTATAATGGTAAGGAAAATTTTTTAATGGAAAAGGAACCAACTATAGTGGTTACAATCATTTATTGGAGTGTAAATAACTATTTTGTTCGTGTAATTATATACTTCTAATTTTTGGTTCAGATATTTTTTTGTAATTTAGGATAAAACAGAAAAAGGTAAATAAATAGTGCACACAAATATTAGTTTTATTTTAAAACAAAATGCAAAATATAAATACATTCTAAATCTAAATAATCCAATGTAAATACATATTGTGATGATTTTCCTTCATTATTTGAAAATCATGAATTCTTAATTTTGTTACCCAATGTAAAAAAGTTCAAAGTTGACTGTTTGTGTTTATCATTTGTAATTATGAATTGAATTTTTAAAAGGATTTATTGTTAAAACTATTCAAGTTTGAGTTAATTTATTTATTGGATACATGTATATAGTAACAAAATTTGATCAGGAAAACAATTTTGGGTCTACAGGATCTTCGCTTCCAGTTAAATCTGAAAAAGAAAATGTATTAGTTACAAAGGTTTATAAAACATTACAAACATTATTAACAGCAATATAAAAATAATCTTGACGACCAGATATAGTTAGTAAGTACATAATGCAATTGCTTTATAGACAATAATCAAATTAGTGAAATAATGATCAAGGTCAAGCTATTTTTTGAATAAAATTATAAACTATCAAAATATATGGAAAATAATTGCAAGAAAAACAATATTAAGTTACCAAGGGGTAGTGATGTAAATAAAAGGGGGAGATGAATTTAATAAAATGATAAAAATGGTTGTAAATGAATTTGTCCAGTAAATAAATGTATAATTTATAAAGAAAATAATAAATAAAAGTTTAAGAAGTTATCCTGGGTTAATAGTGTATAGTTTATTGGTCAAAATAATTAAAAAAGAACTACAGGAGAAGAACGTAAAATATTAATTAGTATACTACATACGGTTGTTTTAAAGAAACCAGCAACCAGTGTAGAATAACTTAGCAATAATGTTTCTTGAATAGTAATCAAGAAATGCTATTTAAGAAAGGTAAATAAATAAAAAGAAAATTGTCCTCACCATTTCAGTATCGCAGTATTTCAGCTATCCAGCCCAGAGAACGGTTTTAGGAGTACCACAGCAGCAGAATCTTGAAGGGCATAACACCAAACAGCATGCAGCTACAAAAGAAAATAGCAGTGAAGTGAATCGCAGAATAAAGTTTTGTGGAAATAGAAACAAGTGTATATAAAGAATATCTAATGTTTCTCATAGAAAGAAAAGTAAATCGAATTAAAAGAAAATTTCATACAGACTCACCTGTCACAACACTGATTTGTAAAACTGCAAGTGATCAACCTATGGCCTAAAAAAGATAAATGGTTAAATTATAAATACAGAATTAATAAATAAAAATATGTACAATATAATAGGTACAATATTTAAATATTATAGAATACCTTATAGACAAAATGTTATAATTTGTATATTATATTATTTACATACATATTATTATTTACAGCCGTACTTATAGATAAATTACACGCGTGTAACACAATGTTTATCAATGTTATACGCGTGTAAATCTTTCTATAAGTACGGCTGATAATATTAAAATAATAAAAAAGTGGATCTTTACTACTAAAACATTTATTTTTTTTGTATCAAAATGATCTTTGTACACGTCCACACAAAAGTTATCGGTTTTGGGAGCGCAATCTTGCGACCACGCTGAAAACGAGCCGCCGAAAGTTAGTCGCGGCAAGCGAGTTGCTTTTAGAAGTGTGATTTTTTTTGATAAATTAACTCCTATATAAAATGTGTCATTTAACAATGACAGTTTTGTCATTTTGACAGCGATAAAAAAGGTGCATCCTTTTTTATCACCGATAAAAACGCCTGTTCCTCATAACCAGACTACATCTAGTACGCTTACGTCACTTTAATGTCTGCCCTGTCAGTTATAATTATTTATAACAATTGTGTATTTAATAACTGTTCATTCAAATAATTTAATTGTATCAATAAAATTAATTATTGTTGTTGTTCATTTATATATTCAGTCGTTAATTTATCTTGCCAAAAAACACTCCAGCTTTTCTTTTAAGAATAAATTTCTTTTTAACTCAAAATTTTTCCATTAGTAATTTTGCTCGAAAAACTGACATTTGGGAAAATCGCTCGACCTTCGGTCTCGCGATTTTGCCATGTCAGTTTTTCTCGTAAAATTACTGATTTGCAAAATTATTTCGTTACAAAAAGAAATTTATCCCATAAAAAAAGCTCTTGCGTTTTTAATGTTGATAAAATGCGATTCTAAAAAATGTATCAGACGGATTTTGATACTTTTCTCACTATTTAATTCAGCACATTTTTCTGCGTTGAATGGCTATCAAACATTGAAAACGGATAGAGAAGACCATTTCGCGCGAATGTGCAACGTGCTTTTATAAAAGATGATATGAAAATAGTTCTATCTGGCATGCATGTAGAAGATAAAACAATGGTATGCACAAATACTGAAGTGGATATTTTGGAAAATCATCGTTTTACAGAACATGAGGAAGCAGACACCAGAATGTTTTCATTGCTTCTGTTTTTTTAAAGAGAAAATAGCAGGGTTCTGATTTATTGCATGCAATGATACTGATGTTTTCCTACTATCAATGTATTATTCAGTAGCTTTGTTAATTCCTATATGGTTACATCGCAAAGAAGGCTTTGTTCCGTGTCAGACCCTCATTGAAGAACTAACAGGCAATATTCGGGATGATCCAAAAGATCTTGCTTGCATTCTTTTAGCGACTTACTGCCTTTCTGGCAATGACTGTATCAGCTATCCTTTTCGAAAAGGAAAAAGAACTACCCTGAAAGTTATAATTAAAAATAGGATAAAACTGGCTAATCTGAAATATTTTGAAGAACCTATTAGTGGAAAATGGGTGAATATCTGCTATTTTATTTTAGTGTGTCTCCGGAAATATCTAATGAACTGTAATTTATATTATACATATAAAATATTCGTAAGGTAGCAATAATTTTGCACTATTAGGCACGTGGGAATTTAAGAGGCAAAGTACGAGGGTCATTTTTTAAGTAAGAACCGTTTTATAATGGAGTAAAAGAAACTTTATTTAATAACACAAATTATATCAAAAACTAAATATGAACATTTTTTCACTTTTCAACATAGTCGCCATCAACGTTCAAGCATTTGTCAAGCCGTGGCACCAGCTTTTGGATCCCTTCATCAAAGAACTCTGCCGCCTGACTATTAAACCAGTTTGTAACTGTTTCTTTAAGCATGTCATCATTGTCCAAACGCTTCCCACCGAGAAATCACTTAAGTTTTAGAAAGAGATGAAAGTCTGATGGTGCCAAGTCTGGGCTGTAAGGCGGATGATCCAGTACTTCCCAGTGAAAATTGTCCAGTTGCGTTTTTGTTCTTGCTGCAACGTGACAGTAGTTCGTGTTGAAGGTTCTTGTTTGAACTTCCGTGGGCGTGACGGGGAGTTTGAATGATGCCATTCACTGGATTGACGTTTTGTCTCTGGAGTGTAGTACGCAATCCACGTTTCATCTCCAGTCACAATGTGACTCAAAAAATTGTCACCATCCTTGTGGTAGCGCTCCAAAAAGGACAAAGAATGTGCTATTCGCTTTTGTTTGTGTTCTTCTGTCAACATTTTTGGCACCCATCTCGCACACATTTTTTTGTAGTGAAGTTTGTCACTAACAATGTGATAAATTACCGCCCTTGAAACTTGAGGGAATTTCTGATGAAGCTCGTCAATTGTGAAGCGCCGGTTTCGGAGGATTTCCTCATCAACGTTTTGTGTCAATTCTTCATTCATGACAGTTGGCCTTCCAGATCGTTCTTCATCATGAACATTTGTCCTCCCTTCATTGAAACGCCTACACCATTTACGCACATTACCATCATTCATTACACCTTCATCATAAACATCAACAAGCTGTCGGTGAATTTCAGCAGGACGAACGTTTTTTGCATTCAAAAACCGAATAACGGCACGCACTTCACAATCGGCGGGATTACTGATAGACATGGCGACAAACTACGCAGTATAACCACACAACCAGTACTGGCAGAGACGTGAAATGTAATGGCGGTGTAGTGGAGGACCGGCCAAGAGTTGCTGACCTTGAACTGGCGTCGCCTGACTGAATGCGCAGACACGATGCGCAATCGGTTCTTACTTAAAAAATGACCCTCGTATTTACAATTTTTTAGAAAATAATTCGAATATTTTTTACAAAAATATTCGAATGTTGAAAATGTCTCTACCCTGGCATGTCTTTTTACCCGATTTATGTATAAAAGTTTAATTTATTTGTTAACTACTCGCTTTCCAATATTCAATCGTTGGTATTATTAAACCAGCAAGTTTCCTATTATCACTAGAAGGTGCAAAATAGTGAAAAATAATACAAAGTTAAATTATTGAAATTTTCTTCATTGTCTATAAATCTAGTGTCTTTGATCAAATTGTCACTACCCTGGTTCTTGTGCAATCCCCCTGGGTTGCAATTTTCCCCTGGTCACCATGAAACTCCCAAAAATGCGTAATAATTACTGGCCCACTTTAAATAAGTGTGAAAATAGGAATTATTTTTTAGATAATAAAACACACAAACTTATTTTGATATTTTTTGTTGGTCACAAAAATGGGTAGTCAATACACAAATGGCAGATATTCACCCAAATACTGTTTGGTGAAACGAACGTGTTTTTCTGCACAAAAGTACAACAACAAAAAGGCCCCGCGTTGAAGCCAGTGAAACACTCTAAAATACTCACAAACAAAACTAGGCCCCGCGATTGGGCGCCAGTGAAACACTAGTTTTTTTGTCAGACTAAATGACAATAAACTAACTATAAAATTAATATAAAATAATTCATACTTACTGTAACTGAAAACTCAAAATATCTGCCACAGCTTGAGATTTAAACTCTTTCTTACAAATTAATTATTCAAGTCGTAGGTATTGGTTCCACAGCTGTATAAATTGTGAAAAGGAATAGATAAGGGTCTCAAAACACACATAAAAACTCACAAAAGGGCGCCATCTGGTTATGAAGCTTAAGGTATTATTTATAAATGACCAATCAAAGATGTTAATTGAATAAGCATTAAATTTTATTAAATTCATCAACCAGAAAATGAATAAAATATTTAGTTGAATCAAAAATTTTGTTTATTTAAAATTTTGAAGTAAAATGAAGCAAGGCATTCATAACTAATATGGTTCCGTTTTCTAGATCCTTAGTTTTGAATTAATAACATTTATTTAATAAGGAGAAAAATAGTTAAGACATAACAGTACATATAATTAGGAAATAAAACACACCTCTTATATTTATTATAAGTCTAATCTATAGTCTTTAGATCATAATTATAGCAGAGTAAATCAATAAAAATTCATCGAAGACCTTTCATTAATTAACAAGAATAACCAAAAAGTTTATGAGATCGACCACAAAAATTATTCAAAAACATTAATTCAGATTTTTAAATTTGTATTGACTTGACTTTATTGACAAAATATATAAACAAATATCTAAATGAGGTTAAGCCAATTAGATTAATTCGACTATTATCAGTTTGAATGATTTTAAAATACATTGAAATTTAAAGATTTCTGAATAAAGTAGAGAGCTCTCTTCCTAAAGAAAAATTGCAACATTCTTTAACTAAAAGATTCTTAACTAACTGCAATATAAAACAGTCCTAAAAAATACGGTACTTTTAATTATATCCACCAAACTCATGGAATACGAACAGATACAGTCCTGTAGAAATTGGAAATTGGCCTCTATTTCGGAAAATTGTTGTTAAATTCGGCGATGTCTTGAAGTATTGAATTTCAGTACCAGAAATACGATTCAGTTTAATTATTGTCATCAGCCCATATGGTTTCATAAACTAATTGGGTCGAGCACGCAAAAAAACAAGATTTTAAATTGTTCATACGTAATAACGTATTTACTTTCATTTAGAAAATAACGATAATGTTTCGGAAAGTTAAATTATTTTTTTAATCACTTGTAGCATTAAATGCGTTTAAATTCTTTAAGCGGAATTTTATTGTACAAAAGCACAGGAGTCGATCATTAAATTCGAGATCGCTAAATGATTTTTCTTTCATTAACAAACAGCACTTCTCTTAAGAACAGGCGAAACACAGTAATGGTGATTACAGGTTCTTAACCAAAGAATAAACCCTATTGTTTATTCACGATACGAAACTATGTCTTTCAAACACAACTTTACGGAACGTAGATCCTCTCAAAAGGATTAGCACTTAAATAACATTAAAACTGTAATACACTGTATGTAGAATTTCTTTCAATTCTAAAGGATTAATAAACTGTAATCCAGTAACACTAATTCAATATCGATCAATCATTATTGATCGAAACTCAAACGAGAAAACCGCACACCCCAGGTTAAAGTGTGAACATTTATAATCTCGACCGCTTGCTGCAAGGGTGCAGTGGTAATTCTTTGCCACGAGGCACAGGCCGGAAACCAGTAAGTGACGCGAAGCTACAACCTCAATCTCCGCGCTCTTATTTCCGTGTAGGAATACATTACTAGATCAGCCAATGACGAAGTCTCACTCCGAACCAATATCGATTTTTTCTTAAGTACCCAATCAACAACGAGTCGCAAGTTGTGGCTTAACGAATCAGCGCACAGCATCTAAAAAGCAAATATTGATTTTTCCTCTAAAACTGCGAACGCTTCGACCCCCATTTTTGTTAAACACTTATATTTTAAAAAGAATGCAAAATTATGCATACTAAATGCTGTTGGAAAATGTACCCGTTACAGTGGAAGATGGGGACGAAATGTTTTCGACATGTCGGCTATTCTTTAAGGCTTTATACGGACATTTGGAGTTCACTGGTTCACTAGATGAACTCCGTGCTCATTTGTTCCCGACTTGTAAAACAGACATTCGGTAGGAATGGTGATCTACGTTTTTATAAAGATCATAACATTCACAACCAATTTTACTTATATTTACCGTCATTTGCCTCCAACAGAAGATGCTTTTTTATACCACATTCGAAGGGCATATTATCAAACATCTATTTATAAGACTGCTGTGAATGTTAATGCTAATTTCCCCGAAATATTAGAATTTGGATGGGCTATGGATGCAGATGGAACAATAGCACCTATTACGTCTTTAGCACCTCAACCAGATTTTCTTAAAATGCAGACATTTTGCAAATGCAAATCAAGTATATGTACAAGAGCATGCAGATGTTTTTACAATGGTTTACAGTGTAGAATATCTTGTCTATGCGAAGACAAATGTCATACCATCAAATAATAAGATTTATAGCACTAGTTAATTTCGTCTGTATTACAGACAGCGATATAATTTTTTCACCAAAAACTTTTTCGAGCTTTTTACTAATTATAATCTCCATTATATGGGCCTCTATCTCTTGTAACAAAAAAGTTTTTCGATTGGTGAAAATCTTAGTGCACAAATATGACATAGTATAACAAAAGAGTAATTTTCTCAGATTCTTTTTTCTCAAAACTGAATTTTAACCAGTACGTTGCAATCTACAACTCTAGGAGAATTTTTCGAAATAAAAATTAACCTTCTAGTTCCATCCAGGACAAAGTTATGACGATGCAAACAGAAAAGAAGCGCATTTTTGATTTTTCAAAATTTTATGTAAAATTGACATTTTAAGGGTCAAGGCCATTCCAAATCAACGGGCGCCCTCCGGATTCGGATTCAGCAGGAAAATCTACATACAAATCAGTTTTCAAAACGCGTGTGTCATCGAGTCCGGACGACCATGTCGAATTTAGGCACCCTGCTCCCCGACTAAACTCGCAAAAACCTGTTTTGCTTCGCCGTAGTTATTAATTCGGCATCTTTTTCACACTATTAAATAAAAAACTTGTTGTACTTCACTAATAATTAATTTAACCCTAGAACGGTATCGTTCGTAAAATTTACGTGTAAGTTTTAAATTAAAGCTGTTATCTCTTAAACGACCACTCCACCACCCCTGGGATGCTAGCAGTGCTTCTATTGGGTCTTTTCGAATATACCCTTGCAATGGTCCAGTATCTTACGACGACCGTTCTGTGTAAGACGTAAGTTTGAATTTGACTTACCACGTTGAGTTTACGTATCGATACCAGATAGCGAAAAATTTAGTACGTTTCGTTTACGTGTCATTACCCATACTGTGTGTTTAGTATTGTTGATAACTTGAAAAATGACCCGAAAAGGACTAACTGACGATGAACTTGAACAACTTTTATACGAAAGTAGTGACATAGATCCAAGATTGTTTTACGTGGGGTACCCGTGTTAACATACCCCCACGTTCCTTCCATGAGGAAGTGATTGGGATACGCCCAATCAGCGCGCAAGTTGCACAACCGGCAATCGTGCAATTGCTCCCAGATTAACTCACTGGTAGGAGCGAGGTTGCCTATCCACCCTCTACTAGCTAAGCGTTCACTAGTGACCGAGCAGTTGACTTAACACGCTGCTCACCCGCCGGCACCCTCCCGTCCTCTTTCATACGGGGTCAAGTACCTCGTCCAGCATAGGACTATTCCCCAGCTAAGCGCTCTTGCAAAGTGGGACCACTGCCCGATCGAATCCAACCTCAATTGTGGCAGGACTTGGTTTTTAAGCGGTTTTGCCACCCCGATCTACCAATTTTAGGCTTGGTGGGCCCTCGACAGAGCTTCTTTAAAGTCTACACGTTATAGACTCCCGGTGCGTACCCGATATTGGTGAAGTTGTCTTAATAGTGAGAGGCTATATATTCGCTTCAACTATCCTTAAGTGTAATGGCTTTCGGAGCTTCTCCCAATCACCGTACCCAGCTGCAGTCCGGATTAAAGGGTGGCCAGGACAGCTCCTAAGCACATTTACCTGGCGGCTTGCAGTTTCCCAGCACATGGGATGAACCTCACTTCTAGTCACCGCACTAGAGATTCCGTCAAACAGCGGGTTCCTTTGGTGACCATAAATGGCCTCGGGCAACAGCGGGTTCCTTTGGTGACCTTACATGACCTAGGTCATGCAGCGGGTTCCTTGGTGACCATGATTGCCCTCGGCCAAGCAGCGGGTTCCTTGGTGACCATAAATGACCTCCTCTCTTAGGCGAGATTCGAATCCGCCCACACCGGTCTCATCTACCAGGGCTCCCCCTGATCGGTATGAGTAACCGTCGAGAATTCTCACGAATTTCTCTACCACACACTTTATCTGACAGCTTCGTCCATTGCCCTTGATAGGGATAGGGTAGAAGGCAGCCAGTTCTAGGGGTGAACGTCGTGTGGTCTCCCGTTCACCCAAAGTAGTGACAGTGAGTCAGATGATAATGTAGAAAACTGTAATGCTGGAAGTGACAGTGATGAATCAATGGATTCACTGGATGATCCAACGTGGACCCCCGAGGATGTAGAAGAGACTTTGCAAAGAGATTTGGTAAACCTATGGGCACAAAATGAACAAGATGAGATTCCACAAAAACGTCAGAAAAAAACTGTTGCGGGAAGTCCAAAATCACAGCCATTAGAACCGCAAATCGTAAGTATGCGTACTCACAATTTGAGTAAATTGTTTCAAGAGTATTTTCGTTTATTTTTAGGACAATAATAATAAAAAGGACGAACATATTATTATTATTTCTAAACCAGTTTTGAGAGGAAAAAATGGTTGTGAGTGGTGGTCTAGCAGTGCTAGTAATAAAAACAAAATACCTGCCAAAAATGTGGTTCATGTACGCCCTGGACCAACATCTCCCTACAGAAATATTTTGATTCCACTCAACGCTTTTCAAATATTTTTTCCTGATCTTTTATTGAATAAAATAGTTAATTATACAAATCAGGAAATAAATAGGGCTAAAACAAAATATAAAGTTATGAGCCAAACAATTGCAGAAACAAATATTGATGAACTCAAGGCACTACTTGGATTATACATACTTGCGGTTTCTCAAAAGGATAATCACTTATCTGCTGAAATGATGTTTGACACTACATATTGTGGTTCTAGATATAGAGCGACAATGAGTGAAAAACGTTTCAATTTTCTCACAGCTTGTTTGCGTTTTGATGATAAAACCACCAGGGTTGAAAGAAGAGAAAGAAGTACCTTTGCACCTATCTTAGAAATCTGGGAGGATTTTATCAAAACATGCAGGGAAGTTTACAAGCCCTCTTCATATGTCACTATAGACGAGCAACTTATTGGATTAGAGGGCGATGTCCATTTAGAATGTACATTCCAAATAAACCGGCAAAATATGGAATCAAGGCCGTAATGCTTTGTGATGTGTCTACCAAATATTTAATTGATGCAAGTCCATATTTAGGTAAATCCACTGATACAGGTGGACGTCCATTAGCCGATTATTGTGTGGAAAGTCTAACAAAATCAATTTATGGAACCAACCGCAATGTCACTATGGACAATTGGTTTTCAAGTGTCCCTTTGGGAGAAAAATTAATTGAGAATTCCTTCAAGTTAACAGTGATTGGCACGCTACGAAAAAATAAGCCGCACATACCGCCTGAACTATTGAAAATTGAAAAAGAACGCCCAACTGGATCTTCAGTATTTGCTTATAGAAACAACACCACCTTGGTTTCTTTTAAACCTAAGCAAAATAAAAATGTCTTGCTTATATCGACGATGCATTCCGAAGGAACAGTAAATGCAGAAAATAATAAGCCGGAAATTATACAAACCTATAATTCTACCAAAGGAGCAGTCGATACATTTGATCAAATGTGTCAAAATATGTGCTGTAACCGTAAAACAAAGAGGTGGCCCTTATGTTTTTTCTATAACATGTTGAACACGGCATGTATAAATTCATACGTAATTTACGTTCACAATGTAAGTTCAGGTGGAGGCAAGCCCATGTCAAGACAACAGTTTATGCTGGAACTACACAAAGACCTTACGCGTCCATGGCAAAGAAATCGTCTACAGAATAATCCTACCCACAGTCGAGAATTGAAAAATATTATATCTACGGTCTTAGGTGAAGAAGAGCCAATAAGAGTAGAACTTGAAGACCAAAAGGGCCCTAGAAAATATTGCAGTTTTTGCTCGTATACAAAAAAAATAATGACAACAACCTATTGCTACAGATGTAAAAAACCCATATGTGGGGAACACCAATTGAAAATTTGTACAAATTGCTTAGATTAACTTGTTCCAAAAATGTATAAATAAATAAAAACAATAGTTCTGTCTATCTGATTTATTGAAAACAATATGCTGAAGCAAAAAAGTTGGTATAAATTGAATATCTACCCATTCTTCAATATATACGTCAGTTTTACGTGTGGATACCAATAATGATGTATAACAATACGATACCGTTCTAGGGTTAATCAGAAAATCCTATGCTTGTGCCAGTGCAAGCACACGACCCATTTTCTCTTAGAAGTTTTATTAGCGTAATAAGGCAACTTTTTTCACTTTTACCTAAGAGATTCCGAAAAAGATCTTTCACATGTTATCTTAAGGATCTTTATAGAAAATGTTGTCAACAATCGCAACATGCTTATCACCTATACCCCCTTAGAACAGGGATACATATCATCGTATAATTACAATAAAATAGATAACTTTTGATATGAACAGGTAAGATCGTATCTTTTTACTATCTATATTGAACTTTGAACTTGTGTTTAATAATAATAATAATAATAATTACTACAACCCATAACCTAAACCAAGGCCCCAGAAGCTAGAAGCTTGTGCGGGAGGGAGGGGGCGATTATTATTATTATGTAGGCCCAATGTGCGGCTGCAGCCGACTTACAGATGCAACAACGGAAATCCCACATTTGTGTCACAGCTAAGGAAAACTGCAGAAAACCTTAACCAGATCTGCCGGCGCCGGGAGTCGATCGCGGGCCGCTTGGGTGAAAGTCCGTCACGCCAGACATTACACTACCAAGGCTAAATACTCTGCATATTTATATTTCACAGTAGTATTTGTGTCCTCGTTCCTAAAATTGAATAAAGATAATCCATAAGCACCTTTGACCGGCCAATCATAGTCAACTAACGCTCCACCACTATCAGGGCTATTTAACAGTAAATTGTTTTACTTTCAAAACAATAGTGATCGGTGCTTGAATTGAAGAAAGTTAAACCACTCGCAGCTTTCATCTGGTAACAATTGACTACCCGATTATTTCTCGAACCATCATCTCAAACGTCCCAAAATATCATTCACGCAACGTATTTATTTTCAAACAGTGTACCTCAGTCGTGGAATCGCTCGTAGAAGAGGATATTGACGAGTCTTGGAAGAGTAAACACAAGAAACAACAGAGGAAGGACGATCTTCGTCTATTCAACGAATGTTGATTTCGCTACGGTCTTAGCAACAATCGGTGCGTTTAGTGCACAGCAAAGTTCTGGTCAGCCAGGATGTTCCGCCATTGTTTGCCACTGAAGATGAAAAACTCACACATAAGATACAGTACTAACCCAAGCAACACAGGAGTCTGCATTATAGTTTAATATACGTGCATTCAATCATAATTTGGTAACTTTTTAGTTATGGTATTGTAACAAGAGAGAAAAAGAAAGAACCTCTTCTTCACACAACAAATGGAATATTCTACAGCATTCGAGAGAATGACGCATCGCACCAAGTATGTAAACCAGACGCGCCTTCAAGCAAATACATAGTAGGTTCTAGCGGCTTCTAGTACGATTATATGAGGGTATAAAATCGACTTCGCGGATAAAAGAGGATCAGTCAACAGCGAGTAATTAACTGTGTATCACAAAATAAATAGTAAATGTAAAGATAAATGTTGTATTAGATATTCATAGTCTGTAAATAATAGTTTTAATGGTTTATAATCATAGCGTTAATTTATAGTGTATTCATTAGTGTTTGTAAATAAATATTAATTATTAATAGACGATTTAAACAGCACTTTTGTTATTATTTTAAAAAGAACGTTACAGTGTGTACCATATTTAATAATTATTCATTCTTTAATATTTTCTACTATACACAAGTACATAAAGGGAGCTCTTCGGCTCGGTAGTTATTGTCCAGGGTATCAATGAGAATAATAGATGTTCAATTATTTAGTGATTTTAAGATGTAAGTGAAATGAGAAGCCAATCACCAATAACAATTTACAAGTTTATTTAATCAACTACAATAAAATAGAATAAGTAGTAAAGAGTTCAGTATAACTTGAACTTTGACAATTAGAATGTCAAAATTTACTAACTAAATTGAATAAAAAGAAAGGTCTTCTGGCTAATCGCAATGTTAATTAATTAGTTAAACACTTACCTTGTTAAATACATGTATTTAGCGTGGTATTATATTATATAGATATATAGTATTCAGTAATTAAAGAAAAACCTTTTCTCTTTTTTCTTTAGTTGTAAAAACAATTAAAGTTTTGTTAATTATTTAATTGATAAGTAATGTCTTTGTTTTTAATTTAAACTTTAACGGGTTATAGTTTAATGCCAGTTATTTATTAAAAGAATTATTAACCAATTTAACACTCCATATATCCACAGGACAGATTAATCAACGCTACCGTTGATAATCCTCAAGACCACAACATCCATACATTCCCAACAAGCTGCGTTCCAAATTGTCCATTATGTAAAACCTCTCAAGCAGACCATAATGTAAACCAAATTATGTCTTTCAATGTCCACTCGATCAAAAGGAAAACCAAATTCAGCCGTTTCCAATCAAATCCAATTCAAGCCCCTCACAAGGAAAAGCCTACCATTTCAATGTTCACTCGATAAAAAGGAAAACCAAATTCAGCCGTTTCCAATCAAACCCAATTCAAGCCCCTCACAAGGAAAAGCCTACCATATTGAAAGTGGTACGTAAATGTATTGAAAATTTACCATAATGAAAGTTTCCTTTAATGAAAGTTTCCTCTAATGAAAGATTCCTCTAATGAAAGTTTCCTCTAATGAAAGTTGTATGTATTGAAAGTTGCTAGATCAAAAAATTCATAATTAAAGAAAATATATTTTTGAATTATAATTTGCTTACCCCATAATTGCGGGCATTTTCATATTCAGTATATTTTTTAATTTAAAATATCTCAAAGATTTTATGAAGGATCTTCAAAAAATATTTTCTGTTTACAGAAAATTCTGTTTGTCTTTCTCTTTTATTTCTTTTTTCTCTACCCCCTTGATCTTTTATGAAAAAGCTTCCTTGATTATTATAGTTTATTGCAATAGCAATGATATATACAACCTGAAACGGAATTAACCGTTACAAGTGGTGTACAGGTGTCGGGTTTTAAAATAAATAAAATCGTGTAATAAACAAAGTGCTGTGAGAATAAACTGTTAGTGTTAAAAACAATTACAACTAATAATTAAAATGGCGATGAAATTGTTGAAAGATCTGAAAGTAATAGACTTAAAACGGGAACTGGAAGAACGGGACTTGGAAACAACGGGCCTTAAAAGCGTGTTAATAAATCGGCTAAGAGAATGGCTTTTGGAACAGAAGGAAGACCCCGAAAATTACCTCTTCGAAATACATGGACCCGCAATTGATACTAACGTATTGTTAAGTAAAATGGAAGAGAATTCTAGAATGTTAAAAGAAGAACTACTGCAAAAGTCCGAAGAGAATTCTAGAAAGTCTCAAGAAAATTCTAGAATGTTAAAAGAAGAACTACTGGAAAAGTCCGAAGAGAATTCTAGAATGTTAAAAGAAGAACTACTGGAAAAGTCCGAAGAGAATTCTAGAATGTTAAAAGAAGAACTACTGCAAAAGTCCGAAGAGAATTCTAGAAAGTCCGAAGAAAATTCTAAAATATTAAAAGAAGAATTACTGGAAAAGGCCGAAGAAACTGTTAGAATGCTAAAGGAAGAAATACTGGAGAATTCCAGGAAATCCGAAGAAAGTTCTAGAAGACTTAAAGGAGAATTGCTGGACAATGTCAAAGCGTTAGAAGATAAAGTTTTAAAACAGGATAGGGTAATAAAGATGGTAGAAGAGAAAATAGCCGAAATACAATTACCACCAACAACTGAGAAAGATAGCGTAACTAAAATGTTGGAAGATAGAATGAGTCAACTACGGTTTCCCTCAACTTCTGAGTGGCCGAAACAATTTAAACAAGAAAAGGATCCTGCCGTAGGGATAAAAGTAAAACCACCCACGTTCGATGGAAAGATACCTTGGTCCACCTACTACAAACAATTTGAGGCAGCCGCTGGGGCCAACGGATGGACACGCAAGGAAAAGGCCGTTTCTTTAACTGTGGCTTTGCGTGGAGACGCGTTGAACGTCCTGCAAACAATCCCAGCAGGACAGGAAAATGATTACCAGTTGTTAGTTTCTAGATTGGAGATGAGATATGGAGACGCGCATCTACAACAGGTTCCGGCGTCCGATTGGCGTACCCTACGGCACCCGATTCATTTCAGGGACAACTCGCTGTGCAGACCTTCATTGATGGGTTAAGAGACGGGGAAACACAACAATCATTGAGATTGGCACGACCAAGAACAACTGATGATGCGCTTGCTCATGCCTTAGAATTTGAAGCTGCAAAACAAGCGTCCCGAGGTCACGGACGTGTTCGGGCCGTTGTGGAAGAAGAAGGTTCTAACGATCACCTAGAGGAGTTAGTATTGAGAGTTTTTCGGAAGGAAGAAAGCCGAAGGAAGAATCATTAAGAAGTTCGAGGGCCCCGTTGTTGGAATTGCGGCGAACAAGGACATGTAGACCGGCGTTGTCCCAAAATAACAAAAGTACAACAGTCGGAAAAGTTAAAGGGGGTTGGCAAGAGAGGGCGAACGTTGACTGTTAGTAAAGATGCCCCATAGATCATCGTCCATGCCGTAACATCAGGGAATAGTACCAGCAGTTTGTTCATAGATGGGAAAATTGCGAATCGAATTGTTCCACTGCTCATTGATACGGGGGCGACAAAATCCATCATACGCCCTAACGTTCTACGAACAAGTATGAAGCTGTTACAGACAACTACTCAACTCCGTACAGCGACGGGAGAAGTAATACCAACACGCGGAGTGGTGAAGATGAAGATTGGCATTGGAAGTGAAGAACGTGATCATGAGGTGCTGGTAGCCGACATCATTGACGAATTCATCTTGAAAAATCTAGAGGAAGTGTTCCGAAGACTACGTGGAGCCAATCTGAAACTGAGTCCGAAAAAGTGCCACATATTCAGAAAGGAAGTGAAATATCTCGGGCACGTCGTATCACAAAATGGAGTGGCAGCCGACCCCGATAAGATTCGTGCAGTTCAAGAGTGGCCAACACCGAAAGATAAACACCAAGTTCGTAGTTTTCTTGGGTTAGGTACCTACTACAGGCGTTTCGTTCCTGGGTTTGCCAATATAGCGAAACCTCTGACAAGGTTAACTGAAGATGGGCGCGAGTATGTTTGGAGCGGAGAGTGTGAAACAGCTTTCCAACAGTTGAAGTGTGCCCTGACAACAGCACCAATATTGAGCTATCCACGGACAGAAGGGAAATTCATACTTGACACAGATGCAAGTAATCTGGCCATTGGGGGTGTACTTTCTCAGATACAGGATGGACAAGAAAAGGTCATCGGCTATTTTAGTAAGGTTTTGTCGAAAGCCGAAAGGAATTATTGTGTGACCAGAAAAGAACTACTGGCTGTCGTGAAGTCCGTTGAGCACTTCTACAAATACTTGTACGGACGGAAGTTTTTATTGAGGACGGACCATGCAGCGTTGAAATGGCTTCTACAATTCCGTAATCCTGAAGGCCAGGTCGCAAGGTGGATCGAGCGATTACAAGGATACGACTTTGACACAGAACATCAAGCGGGCACTAGTCATCGAAATGCCGATGCTCTTTCAAGAAGACACTGTCCAACGAATTGCCGTCATTGCTCTCGCTTGGAAGAGAGGGTTTGCCAAGTATTAAGAACTACCATCGTCAACGACAATTGGTTGCCGGAAGAATTGCAACAACAGCAGAAGGCTGATCCCGAACTAAAAATGGTACTGGAATGGAAGCGCGTGGGAGAAAGGCCTGCCTGGGAGGCCGTCAGCCCTTTCAACAGAACGCTCAAAGCATATTGGGCCCAATGGGAGTCCTTGAAGGTGGAAGACGATCTCCTGAAGCGAGTACTGGAGAGTGAAGATGGCACCACCATTAGGTCTCAGTTCGTGGTTCCAAGAAGCCGAGTGGCTACAGTATTGCGACATCTCCATGACGTTGCCTCAAGAGGACACTTCGGTGTGAAAAAGACTTTGGAGAAAGTTAGGGAGCGTTTTTATTGGGTCAACTGTAAAGAAGACGTGAAGGAGTGGTGCCGGAAATGTGAACTATGTGCCACTGGTAACGGACCCTTGGGGAAACGAAGAGCACCTATGAGGCAGTACAATGTGGGTAGTCCTCTGGAAAGAATAGCTATAGATATTGCCGGACCATTTCCCGAAACCGACAATGGGAATAAATACATATTAGTGGCAATGGACTACTTTACCAAATGGCCAGAAGCATATGCCCTACCAAACCAGGAAGCTGCGACTGTTGCTGACGTACTAGTCAAAGAGTTTTTCAGTCGCTTCTGAGTGCCCATGGAGCTGCATTCGGATCAAGGCCGCAACTTTGAGTCTGTACTATTTGTAGAAGTCTGTCGATTGTTGGGCATTCGCAAGACTCGGAAAACACCGTTACATCCGCAGTCCGATGGAATGGTAGAACGCATGAATCGGACAATGGGCAAATATTTGGCCAAGGTCGTCTCCGATCATCAACGAGACTGGGACCAATACCTGCATCTGTTCCTGATGGCTTATCGTGCATCGGTCCACGAAACAACCGGTCAGTCACCAGCGTCTGTGATGTTTGGACGCGAGTTACGGTTACCGTGTGATCTGGAATTTGAGTCTTCACCTATAGAGCAGGAGGTAGCCGGGAATGATTATGTCATCAACTTAAAGAAGAAGTTGGAGGATATTCACGACCGAACCCGAAACAATAGTCGAATCGCGAGTGACCGGATGAAGGCTACGTACGATGTGAGAGCCCAAGAAGGAGGGTTTCAACCTGGAGAGCGTGTCTGGTTATACAACTCGCAAAGACGTCGTGGCTATTCTCCAAAGTTACAGCGGAATTGGGAGGGCCCATACCAGGTGAAGAAACGAATAAATGACTTGATTTATCGCATCCAGAAATTATTTGGACGGCTGAATGAACTTCGAGAATAAAATCCCTCTGTTGGTAAATCCTTACGCTTGCCTGATCATGACAGATCCATTTACTACTTGGTAACCAAGCAGTTTTACTACCAGAAACCGAGTTACGCCGACTTGTGGAGGGCATTATGGAATTTGAGGATCGAGTTGCTTACCAGGGGAATTAACAAATTGGCAGTTCCCAAACTCGGCTGTGGGCGGGACCAGCTGGATTGGAGAATCGTTAGAAACATGCTGGAAGTTGTATTTAGAGGTACGGACGTCAAGATCTTCGTCTGCAGTTTTGACCCACAGCCAGCATTAAGGCCAACGAAGAGTGTAGACTGTTACTTCTACCGTAATGGAACGTGTAGTCGAGGTGAAGACTGTCGATATCGTCATGACCCGTTCTACAGGTACCAGAGCATAAAACCTGTTCTGGGACAGAACAGACTTGAAGAGGGTGGCAGTGTAACAAGAGAGAAAAAGAAAGAACCTCTTCTTCACACAACAAATGGAATATTCTACAGCATTCGAGAGAATGACGCATGACGCGGTTTATCTAGCGCCTTCCAGAAATACATAGTAGGTTCTAGCGGCTTCTGGTACGATTATATGAGGGTATAAAATCGACTTCGCGGATAAAAGAGGATCAGTCAACAGCGAGTAATTAACTGTGTATCACGAAATAAATAGTAAATGTAAAGATAAATGTTGTATTAGAAATTCATAGTCTGTAAATAATAGTTTTAATGGTTTATAATCATAGCGTTAATTTATAGTGTATTCATTAGTGTTTGTAAATAAATATTAATTATTAATAGACGATTTAAACAGCACTTTTGTTATTATTTGAAAAAGAACGTTACAGTATATAAATTAAACGTGTACGATATACGCATATGTTTTGAAACGTGTAATATACGTGTATCGTTAACCATTTTGATGCAGGCACGGTGGAGATTTTGTGATTTTCATGTACTGACACCAGATTAGTATTTCTTTGTGTCATGCTGCATTTATGGTCAACTAAGGGTTTGTTAACAAACGCAAATTAGACATTTTAGAAGCCTTTGAGATATACAAACACAAACTCTGGGTACCTTTAATGAATGAACAACTTGAGCTCAGTAATTCTCCGTTACTGGAAGTATTAGATATTTAATTCTGATTATTATTATTATTTTATCTAGTTACCTATTTTTGTATCTACCTTAGCGACGTGTTTGTTTATAATTATATTACCTTTGATAATGACAGCATAGCTGTCGAAACAATATTGCCAGGTTGTATTTTAATAAAACTGTGAAACTTTTAATAATCTTTATTTATTTCATGAGTATCTCAATTACTTCCTCCTCAGGGAAGGAATGTTAACACGAGAACACCACGTAAAATTTTCATGTAAATCATGTATATTAAGCAGGGTGAACGGAAAAGCAGTCGTTGAAGGTGTCGGACTTCCATAGTATCCGAAACTAGCCCGAATACGGAGGGAGGGCAGTCGTTAGAGGTGTCAGGTAGCACTAGGATTGGAGACTAGCTTGTGGGCAGACCACACGGCGTTCATCCTTAGAACTGGTCGTTGTCTACCCAATCCCAGGCTTGTCTGGGCAACGGATGACGCGATCAGAAGGAAATGTGTGGTAGAAGGACACCTAGGTGTTTCACCGAAGTGTTTCTCGACGATGACTCTAAGACGTTGCAGAGGGAACCCTGCTAAAAAGAGGGTCCGGTGTGAGTGGATTGAATCTCACCTGACGTCAGGGTCTTTTATGGAGCTAAGTATCCCGCTGTCTGACCTAGACGAATGAAGGAGAATCAAGTGAGGTTTATCTTAGTCAGGGAGTTCGCTTGTTGACTTATTAGAAACTGCAAGCCACCAGGTAGCGTTTCGGTGGTGACAGAATGGTGGTCCGGCTTTGGCTGTACAGTTTCAGTCGTCGGATTCTCAGAAATCGTCTAGAGACGTACACTTAAGGGACGTTGATGCGAAGATACACAGCCTCTCACGTCCAAGACAACTTCCCCTTAACAGGTACACACCGGGATGCTACTTTGATGGGCCCTATAAAGTAGCCTCGAAACGAAGTTATGTTAGGGGCACACTAGGCCTATAACTGGGAGGTCGGGGTGGCAAAACCGTTTAAAAGCAAGTCCCGCCACATCTGAGGTTGGATTAAATCGGGCAGTGGCCCCAACCCTGGCTCGGTGAAGGAGCTTATGATATGAAAGAGGACCGGAAGGTTCCGATGTACTGACCTAGGTTGGGGAAATAGTCCTAATGCTGGACGAGGCACTTGATCCCGTATGATAGAAAACGGTGGGTGCCGGCGGGTGAGCACGTATTAAGTTAATCGCTCCGGTACTAACCTATATAGCTAGTAGAGGGTGGATAGGCAACCGCGCTCCGACCAGTGAGTAACTGGGAGCAATTGCTAGGCAATTTCGCGCTGATTGAGCGTATCTCAATTATTACTGCCTCCTAAGGGAAGGAACGTGTGGGTATGTTAACACGAGTACCCCACGTAAAACAATCATGTTAATCATGTATATCAAACGAAAATACAATAAAAGCTAACCATTCGTTTACAGTACATTTAGTAGACTGTCAAAATATACCCTTATTACCAACTGTGCTATGTGTCTATTTTTTTTTATCTACGCAATTACAATTGTGGGTGCAATATCTTCATAAAACATTTTTTCAGACTAGGCAGCATTTTATCTGAAGGTTTTATAAATCTCTGTTATATAAATTGTCTCAGCTATCATATGTACAGTAACGGTCATAAACTGCACTCATCACAAATTTTAAACGGTACATACAAACACATACGTTAGGATTACGAATTCACTTGAACTCGAAAACAGCCCGACAGAGTACAACAAGATTCAAGGGAGAAGACCTCTGCTAAGAATCCTTTACTCACAAAAGATATGCGACGTCCGCGTGTTCAAGTACCAACATTATACCAAAGATGATTGGAAAAATGTAATTTCTTCAGAAGAAAAACAAATTCTACTTGTTTGGGTCAGAGGGTTTTCGAATATGTTAGGCGTAGACCTGGAGAAAGACTCAAAGATGAATGCATCAAACAAGCTATATAGCATCCAGCACGACAAACGATTTAGGGATATGCTGGTCTTATTATGGGACTGGAGAACTGTGACTAATAAATGTACTAGTAAATATAAATATGTACATTGACATTCTTCAGGGGTATTTTCCGCCATTTTTAGAAGTACACTATCACATAACTCATTTCCAATATTCCAATATGACTGCGCACTGGCATCAAGCTAAAATTTCAAGTAATGGTTTGCTTCTATGCAAATCATCATGAAATCATTGTTTTAGAAACCACAAAATACATATTTTCTGACTATTGTTTAAAGCTAAAAGATTTCTTACAGACCCAAAGGATTCGAAACTTAGAATAGTCAATAAAAATCCAGATTTGATTCATATTAAGCATGTGAAGTAATGAAGAAAAGAATATCTGTTAGGAAAACAAAACCTGTAACTAAATTAAACAATTTTTTTAGAATTTTCTGCACAATTCTTGAAATGTTTCTAACATATTTGGTGTTATTTTTTCCTTACATATTAGTTTTTCTTCTACAAAATATATAGATCTTTATTACGTCATTCTAGTAATTGCATACATTAATTATTAATAACAATATCTTGAATTTTTTCATTTTAATTTCTTCTATTTCATTTCTTTCTTTAGGTTTCCACATTAGAACCAAAATTTTAAAGGTTTTGCAACTGAGCACGTTTTTATGACCATTGCTGTAGTTCGCTATTATCATTATATACTAATAACTGGAATGATAGACTACAAGGTGGTACCACTGCCACTGCAATGTATCGTGTGTGTACATTTGGTAGTAGAAAAGGTTTAAACTTTTTTATTTCGTTAAATAACATAAAATAATTCTTATTCCCAAGTGTATAGATCTCGATAGTAATGAACTGCTTCACTTCACTTAAAGAGCGTCAGATAATCTAAAACTGAAAAACAAAATTCTAGATTGATTTTTTTAATTTATAAGGAATTGCTTGCTATGTCTGTTGCTAATGCGGTTTTGTTATATTTTGCTTTAATTTAAGTAGCAAATAAAAGTGGTCGATCATTGAGATATCATTGCGATGTATATTTGAGCCTGCCGAATTGACAGAAGATTTCGAGGAGAAATATTGGCCAGGACCAAGTATTTATAAACGATGACATCAACGTAAGCGTTTTTGCTATCATAAACTGATTATGTTTATTATCACAAATTTATTTAATTGTGTTTTCTGTTTTAAATAAAATTGATCAACAATCACCTTTACTTTATTTAGTATTTTAAACAGTCTATTAACATTCAGATTAGAACTCGTAATGTACTTTGCTTATAAAGTCGAATGGTTTTCATGTTTTTTAAATAAATTCAAAGCCGCCCATACTAATAAAAATTACCCTTTAATTTAATTAACTTACCTTATTAGGAAACAGAATTTTCTCTTTAAAAATCGGATGTTCTTATTTTAAAACTGTTACTAGACCTTGAATTTATTTTAAGATAAAGAAACTGCAACATGAGTAAAAACGACATGTGTTTTATTTACGAACGTATTTCAAGATCAACAGTCATCTTCGTCAAGTCAGCCTTAGTATTCTGTTGCGTAGACAAAATCGTGCTTTATTGACAAATTGTTCCAAGTTCAACAAACTTAAGCCATAAAAAGAATGTTTAGCAGAGTGCAGGACCAGACTGAAAACTTGAACTTTAAATAAGTAGCTTGGAAAGTAAAACATTTTAGAAAAAAGTTATAAGAAAAGCTTTTTTTACACATCATCAATTATCTCGTATTCAAGTATTGTTCGTTATTTTTGAGACCCTATATATATATATAAAATTATGTATTATAATTTTTTATAGTTGATGTATTGTTCGATGAGCTTTTGTGAAAAATTAAAGTTTCCATTACTTACCAAGAATTATATAAATTTTAAATGTTAATTGAGTATAAATACTTGATTAAACTGGAAGTAGATATCAATTGGAATCATTTCCATAAGAGATTTTGTATTTTAAATTTGTAGAATTTTTATTAAATAGATATATTTCCCCGCCATACAAAAAGTCTAATGTTAAAGAAAAAGAATAAATAATACATTCTTGTACTATAGAAACGATATAAAAACTACAATTGGATGAAATCGTGCAGGAAAAATCTCTTTTAGATATTCTTTTATATCTTACATTAAATTTCCGATAAATTTTTTATTTTCTTCTTTAAAAAATTTCTTCTTATAAAAACTTATTTGGATATTTGTCACATTTCCTACTATATTACAAATTATTCGAGCATATTATACATTTAGTTGCTGCAATTTATAGTTTCATTTAATCATAAATCAAAAACAAATTTTCTAACACCAAGTTTCAACTAAGATGTCCAAACTGGGCATTGTGGGTTGATTCCGACTTGCTTTTGTTTGTAACCACGTGCTGCAAGATGGCGTTGACAAAGGTCCGTTTTTACTTAAGTTCTACTGTGTTCAATGGGCAGCAAGAAATGAGGTTTTGGAAGCAATCTAACCCTTCATGAGTATGATTAATGATCTGAGACAAGATAATCGTACTACGTATCTTTTCAGTAACCAGTTCTACCGAATTGTACTTACAAGCGCTATGTGGTTAGGTTTTGCTTCGCTAAATTCAAATGTGGCTGTCCTTCACTTCTTGTGAAATTATCATTACGTATTATGCATGAATTTTATCATCGTTACACTAGAATACAGAAATTAATATATTTCATACAAATGAAATTTCATGTTGTCTCGAACATTCAGTATAAAATAAATTATTAATAAAACGAAACGTTATTTTATTGAAATATCAAAAATATCAGACAGTAGTAACTGAAAATTCATACAGTGCTGTTCAATAAACTCTTGGACGTTAAGGCTCGCATCTTATATATAAGGAAGGACTACTAAAACGGCAAAATAATCTTTATTCCAGATCTTTTCAAATAAATCAATTAAATCTATTTAATATATATTTTCCATGAAATGATGTTTCTGAACACTATTGTTGACCAATTCAATTTAATACATGTATATCTAAAAATCCGAACATTTTTCATTTAGATAATGTGTTGTTTCATAATTGTGTCAGTAAATAAATTGTCTTTTTTATATCCTGCATAAGAGAGGTTTCCACAAAGAATAACAATTTTTTTGTTTAACTTAAATCTACAATTGGAGAAAGGAATTCCATCTAAGTTACGTTAAGTTCTTTAGATTTTATAGTATACGAAGTTTAGTGATTAAAATAACCACAAACAATTTGTCGTTCCAATCTATAACCAGAGATTACTAATTTTAAACATTGTTTATTAATTTGAATTTATAGAAATCGTTTAACAACCTTACAATCCATAATTCGGATTTTAAAACTCGGCATTTAACGATTATCTGAAACCTACTAGCATTCTGAAATTATACAATTTAACTTATTTTGGGATCCCATTCTAGATACATTTTGACTAGATTTCTAAACCAATAAATTGGCTTGTAATCGTGAATGAAATTTTAAAAAGTGTAATTCAAATACATAACTTACAGACAGAAGTTTGACAATAATCCTATTATCCTTATATTCGTGGTTTAACTAACCCATCTTGGCTCTAGGAGGTAATGGCTTCCACTCACAATAAAAAATACGAGTAATCTCAAATAACCAAGTACAAACACCCTGTCCAAATAAGAATTGCCAGAACCTAACTGCTTCGCTGAACTCTGAACTCGTTACAAAAACTAAATCCTTGAACGTTGCAATAATTTCCAATTTTTATAGATGGTTTTATTATTATTAGCTTCGTTTTAAAGTGTTAAATGCTACTACTACATTGTTAGAAACTATTTTCTAAACTGATTTAAAAATACACTTGTATTACCATTCTTCTAACGGAATTATAGACGGTAACTCGTCATTATTAAAACGCGTAACTTTCAAAGCAAACATTATTGCATAACTTTGTAAAAGGATATTGCAACTTTAATCGGAACTACTCCAGTAAACACAAGTTCTTTGAGGCGAAGTAAAAAAGGGAAACCCACAAAAAATTACTATAACAGATATACTTCCTCACAAATTGTCGAGAATGACAAAACTCTCTTAATAAATTGTTATTATTATTATTAACCAAAAACCCAACAAATCAAATAATCCCGCAGTGTTACCCACTGTAAAATGTTGATTGGCTGTTATTTTAGGTAGCAACCAATCACCAGCTCACATTACATAATATTATTAAAATCCAGTCATCGCCCTAGAGTGTTAAATTTATTACCGTCAAAACTACAGACTAACTAACATATACATTGTAAATTCCATATTTAAACTTAAATAAAGTGGTGTTGGATAAAACTTTGTATGGCACGTGATTTAAGATATTATCCATTCAAGAAAATTAACCCACTCGGACATGCCGGCTCTCACGAGTCAATTTTTCGTTCTTGGATAATACCTTACTTGACTCACTTGTACCATAAATAACTATTATCAGTTTAAACTTGCCTATAATCACATTTTACACATCTGAAATTGATTAAATTTAACTGTCGCCTACATTCTGTAAAATTTCTGCTTAGGTAGTTTTTTTAATCTGGAATATCAAAAAATGCATGATTTGGGTGCAATGGACAATAAAAACTACTGAATTGTTTCTTCAAGGCTTGGAAACTTAATGAACATATAGTAAAAAGACAAGCAAGTGCATTTAAAGCTAGCCTTTACTGCCTACCTTAATTCTACGAAATTTAATTAAAAGCATTTTCTTGGGTCTCTGGTTATTTTTCGCGGGATTCGAGACAATAAAAAAATTAAGTAATTCTCAGGGTTCATGTCCGGATAGGTTTTAGGGTCAGAAGCACGAGTCTGAAGTGCATCCCCATATCTTAGTGTAGATTTTATTCTTACCTTCATTTACAATGTGTTCTTTGATTTCATGTTTTATTAATATGAGAACATTTCTTTTCACCAAATAATAATCGAAGCAAAATCTCCGTCAACATTTAACCAATGTATAATTTGTCCAATTAAAACCGTAGACATGCAGTGTAACGAGCTCAAATTTGAAGGTATTTATTTCGCTTCATCTTAACGTTCAACCCCGGTATAAGAAAATTATGTCCATGTTCGTACGCCAAACATGTTCTATTTCTTATATTATAAAAGAGGCACAAAATAAAATGAGTTCTTTTTAGCATTCTACTAAATTTAGTTTGAGACAATTTTCTTCAATATTATTTGCAAGATCGTTTTGATTCTTGAGTTTAAAGGCTGTTTGTACCTTTTATAAAATATAAAAGAGAAATTTATCTAAAAGTTGGGTAGTTATTGACGTCAAGGATTTTGTGTGGTTGGTTGGAATAAACTTCTAAGTTTTAGTAGGGTATTTACAATAATTTGTTTGAAGAAGCAAGTCATCGACAGAGTTGAAGGGATGCATTTGTACGCATTGTCCGTGGTTGTACATTGTCCGTCTAGGATGAATTTATTTCGCGTTTCGGTAAACGCAGTAAACGCGGTAAACAAGTCTTGCGGGTTTATTTGATTTGTTGGGTTTATTCTTAATAATAATATAATAATAATTTATTTTGACGTTTCCGACAGTTTGTGAGAAAGTATCTGTTATAGTAATTTGCTGTGGGTTTCCGTTGTTACTTCATCTCAAAGAACTTGGCTTTACTGGGTTAGTTCCAATTAAAGTTGGAATATCCTTTTACGAAGTTATTCAATAATGTTTGCTTTGAAAGTTACGCGTTTAAATAATGACGAGTTACCGTCTATAACTTCGTTAGAAGAATGGTAGTACAAGTGTATTTTTAAATCAGTTTAGATAATAGTTCCTAACATTGTATTCGTAGCAGTTAACACTTTAAAACGAAGTTAATAATACTAAAACCATCTATAAAAATTGAAAATTATTGCAACGTACAAGGATTTAGTTTTTGCAACGAGACAGTGGATTGGTAGAAAAAAAAGCAAATATTTGACCTATTAGACTTCGTTTTATTGGATCACCTAAAATCTGCGTCTACAAAACTCTATTGTATAATTGCGACAAGGACTAATTCAGGAGCCGAGCTAATTCGCGACAAACCGTCCAAAACGTTCAGAGAGAAAACGTTAGGAGTAGACTTTACTATTGCGTAAGGAATAATGGAAGTCATTTTAAACACTTAATAAAATATTTCTTAAGAATTAATTGGTTGTATATCTGTTGAGTTTTATGTCTTAATTTTTCCGAAATGGATCAGTTAAAAAAATTGTTTGTTACTATCAAATAATCTTTTTAAGAGCTTTTCAATGAGGTACCACAAGGTGGTGTTACTGTTTGAAATTTCTTTGTTGGGGTAGCTAGGGCTTAAGGAGGTAATTGGGGAAGGTTAACTTATTAGTCATGACAATTTCCCCCCGTGTTGTACATTTTCACATTCATACCCTGTATATTGTAAACTTTGATTATATTCATCGTAAGTACGGGATTTAAGGAGTATTTGTACTCAATATAACCAGAAAAAACAATTTTTGAAATGCACAATACTTACTTACAAGCAACATAACATAGCAACTGTTTGTAAATTTTTGTTCTGTTTTACTTAAAATCTATGAGATTTGGCAATTTTAGCGATGACTTTAAAGGTCTTGATTGGAAAATTCATAACAAACATAGCTGAGTTTACTGCAGCGAATTTATATAGTTATAGCAAGCAGCTTGATACACACAAGTTGTCAGTCTATGTTAATAGAAGTGCTTTTATAGATTCTATATCAAATAGAATAATATTCTAAAAACATATTTAAAATATATTAAATTAAAGCATTTAAAGACATTAAATGTTAAAGTGTAGAACGAGCAGTTTCTATTGTTATATTTATCTTAAAGGCAGATTGTGTCACCTATGCCATTAAAGTAAAACATTACAAAAACCAAATGTGAAAAAGGCTGTAATTAATGACGATTCGAGATGAATAGTCATTATCCGACAGAAACAAAGTCGATGCGGGTTTGTGCTGTAAATTAAACAAGTGGTGCAATTACCGCAGCTCTATGAGATAAATTGAAAGGCCGATCGCGTCCCAGCCTCTGTAATTTTCAGTGGACGTACAGACATCGCTAATTATCATGTATATTACATGTTGACATTCCAATTTCCTCGGTATGTTCAAAACCATGCCAATATTAGAATGTATTTTCTTTGTTTCAATAATATAATAAATTAGTAATAATAAATAACTTTCGAATGAAAAATGTAGAATACTTATTTCTACCTGCCACTTAAAAATGGTTAACTTTAATTGACATTAGTGAGGCCCTGTGTAGAATGTATTCTATGACAAACTACCTAATTATAATAATAATTACTTTTATTAATTGCTATTATAATTGATTATTATTGACTACGTTTAATGGTTTTAATTAGTTATCTGCAATTGATTATGATTATAAGAGTGTAATTTGTTAGTGAATTATACGCCATTACTAATTGTAATTACAATTGATGAGTCCCAAGTTGAAGAAGGTGTGCTAGAGCCACCATCTTAGAAAAGATGGCGGTTTAAATAAAAAATATTGTTTAATTAGCTATCTGTAATTGATTATGATTATACGGATGTAATTTGTTAACGAATGATACGCCATTACTAATTTATTGTAAACATATTCAATGAGAGACACTCAAACTCATTTGAAAGGTAATTTTAAGTACTTTTCAACGGTATATGACTCATCGGCAGACATTGACTATGAAAAAGTCAATGGTCGAAAGTATAGTAAAATTAGATCAAAATTAAGCAAATAACTGAAAAAATTAGTAAGGTGCTGAAAATTGGCTTAGATTGGCGAATACATACTGTTTAAGAAATTGATGAGTCTCGCGTTCAATAAAGTATGCTCGAACCGCCATCTTGTAAACGATAAAGATCTTGGAATGGTGATGGATATGATTATAATTTAATTACAAATACATACAGGAGTTTGGAGAGTCTCGAAACAAACTGCAGATATAAAAAACACATGTAACTGATTAAACAACTGCAGATGTTTACAATTTTAATTATGCTATATTTTTTATACTATAACCAAAGCAATCTGGATATTCTTAAAGGAGATTGTATACATTATGTAGGGCTAGGTAAAAGTATGGAGACGGCGATTTATTGTCGTTAATATTTATTTTAGGAAATAATGTTCAATACAAAAGCTTCTTAATATTTTTTTCTTAATTTTACGCTAGCATTCGATAGAGCATACGAGGGTGGTCCCAGAAGTACCCTACCCAACAAAGAAAACACAAAAATTTTGGAAAAAGATTTATCTATTTTTCAACGTAATCTCCTTTCAGCTCTATACACTTTTCCCAGCGGTGTTCAAAAAGTTCGATACCCTTTTTATAATAAGAACTGTCTTGCTCCTCAAAATAGCCATTAGCTGCTGACATCACTTCTTCATCGTTGGTAAATCTTTGACCACTGAGCCATTTTTTCAAGTTTGGGAACAGAAAATAATCCGAGGGGGCTAAATCTGGCGAATATGGTGCATGAGGTAGCAATTCAAACTTTAATTGATTAATTTTGGCCATTGCAATAACGGATTTGTGAGCTGGCGCGTTGTCGTGATGAAACAACACTTTCTTTTTAGCCAAATGTGGCCGTTTTTGCTTGATTTCTTCGCTCAAACGTTGCAATAAGGTTGCATAATACTGGCCGTTGATAGTTTTTCCTTTTTCGAGATAGTCAATAAAAATTATTCCACGCGCATCCCAAAAAACCGACGCCATAACCTTGCCTGCAGATGAAACGGTCTTCGCCTTCTTTGGAGCCGGTTCTCCCTTTTGAGTCCATTGTTTCGATTGTTCTTTTGTCTCGGGTGTGAAATGATGGACCCATGTTTCATCCATTGTTACGAAACGGCGCAAAAATTCTGCTTTGTTGCTGTGAAACTTCGCTAAACACTCAATTGAAACATTTTCACGACACTGTTTTTGCTCGAGTGTGAGCAAACGGGGCACCCTTCTTGCACACAGCTTTCTCATGTCCAAATTTTCGGATAATATGCGATGTACCGCACTGTTTGAAATTCCCGTAATGTCTGCTAGCTCGCGCACTTTTAGTCGACGATCATCAAGTACCGCTTTGTGGATTTTGTTCACCATTTCTGGAGTCGTCACCTCATTTGGTCGACTACTGCGATGCTTGTCTTGGCAGCTCGTACGGCCTCGTTTAAACTCAGCTACCCAAAATTTAACTGTTGTAAACGAAAGAGCAGACTCACCCAGAGTAGAATCCAGTTCAGCTTTTATATTGGTTGGGCTGAGGCCTTTCAAATAAAAGTATTGTATCACATAACGATGACCAATTTTCTCCATTTTCACAAATTCATTGACAACGTTCACTATTGATGGCTGCCAAACAAATACTGAACAACGTGGCGCTTTCAAACTTGAAACATATGCTTTATAGATTGCGTACTTTCCAATACAGTGATATTTTCAAACAACTACCGCCACCTCTTGGTCAGGTCGGGTAGTTCTGGGACCACCCTCGTATTCCGTTATTTTTCACTTAGACTATCATCTCCAAGATGGCGGTTCGAGCACACCTTATTTAACTTGGGACTCATCAATTTTTTAGATAGTATTTATTTGACATCTATGCTAATTTTCAGCTTCCTATCACTTTTTTCGTTATTTCTTTAAACCACAATTTTTTACAAGATCGAAGAGCTGATCGAGCACAACTTACTCAACTCCAGACTAATCAATTTCTTAAACAGTATCTAATCAACATCTAATCCAACCCAAGTAGCACAAAATATTGGCAAATGATTGGGGCAATATTAAACCTATATTGCATAATTGGGGCAATATTAGCAAGATTTAACCAATATTGGTTTTTGAGAATATGTTTTAAAAATATTATAATATATTGGCGGAATATTTAAATGCAATATGGCGCTTTACTATAAAAAACCAACATTGCTGGATCATTTAAATGCAATATCCCATAAATGTTTACAATAAATATTCTAACAATATTGTTTTATAGCATTTACTTTTAAATTATTGAACCAATATTGACACATTACTGGCAGAATAACTGTAGCATTTTTCTTTTAAATATCGTATAGCAATATTAAACGATTATTTAAATACAACATCGCATACATATTTATAGTAAATACTCTAACAATATTGTTTTATAATATTTATTTATATTTATAACATTTTTTCATATTTATTTTAGTCTAGTTTTCAAAGTAAACGATTTAAACTATATTGAGGACAATAACCCCAAACACAAAGCTCAAAAAATCAAAGCCTGGTTAGTTCGTAAATGTCCAAAAGTTATTGAAAATTTATGTCAATTGAGAACTGCAATAATGATTATAAGGAATCATGAAATTTTAAACAAAGAACAACTAAAACGATCGCTTAGGGAAGAGAGGTCAAAAATTTTAAAAAAGATTTTAGAGTTAGTTTTAGTTATTTTTTCGTTTTACTGCTTAACTAGGTAGAAAATTTTGTATCAGTGTTACGTTGCATTTTAACAAAACCAAAAATAAAAGATACATATTTGTAGTTAACTAAAAAGGGTAATTCGTTCCGCTACCTACCCCTAATCGGAGAAAGCTGCATTTCTAAGAAGTGCATTATTTAGTGAGGATGTTCACAGGTCAAGCCTCGACAATTCACAGTATGTCTTAGGATGCAACGCAACAAGTTCAAAATAAATGAGTGTCTGTGTGTACGACTTCATTATTTTGTTTAATAAATAAATTCGTGAAAGTGTTAACATGTGTGTGACGATAATTCATGTGATTATTTAATTCAATTTATTCATTTTCTGTGATGATTGAACATTGGCTGCTGCGAACGTTTGTCAGTGTTGAACCAGGAGGCCAGGGCCAATGCCGTTATTTTGTGTAACACCATTATTATATGCATGTATTGTAGGTAAGTTTACGCACATTCATAAAATGGTAGTTACTGCATCGGTCAATACCCTACTTATTGAGACGTTTCTCATGCTGTTTATCTTTTATTACAGAAACGGACCAGTCAACCAGTTTTCGTGTGAATAGCCATCCTTACTTTTATTATAAGTTTCTTGTTATTATAAGTTCTAGATTATTGTAAGATTCATGTTCTTTCAGGTTAGATATTTTATTTTGTTTATAATTTCATTTAAATAAGTTTCCGTCGTTTCTTTTATTATCTATGTATTTTTAAAAATTAACATTTGATTCTTTGAATAAACTTTTGTATTTATGTATGTAGTTTCCAATTTTATTTTTTTATGTATTAATAATAAATATGATGCAATTAACTCCTCGATTTTTATTTATATTACCTTTATTTCTCTTGTTTTCCAATACATAGATCCAAGATTGTTTTACGTGGGGTACCCGTGTTAACATACCCCCACGTTCCTTCCATGAGGAAGTGATTGGGATACGCCCAATCAGCGCGCAAGTTGCACAACCGGCAATCGTGCAATTGCTCCCAGATTAACTCACTGGTAGGAGCGAGGTTGCCTATCCACCCTCTACTAGCTAAGCGTTCACTAGTGGCCGAGCAGTTGACTTAACACGCTGCTCACCCGCCGGCACCGGAGTACCTCGTCCAGCATAGGACTATTCCCCAGCTTTGCGCTCTTGTAAAGTGGGACCACTGCCCGATCGAATCCAACCTCAATTGTGGCAGGACTTGGTTTTTAAGCGGTTTTGCCACCCCGATCTACCAATTTTAGCCTTGTGGGCCCTCGACAGAGCTTCTTTAAAGTCTACACGTTATAGACTCCCGGTGCGTACCCGATATTGGTGAAGTTGTCTTAATAGTGAGAGGCTATATATTCGCTTCAACTATCCTTAAGTGTAATGGCTTTCGGAGCTTCTCCCAATCACCGTACCCAGCTGCAGTCCGGATCAAAGGGTGGCCAGGACAGCTCCTAAGCACATTTACCTGGCGGCTTGCAGTTTCCCAGCACATGGGATGAACCTCACTTCTAGTCACCGCACTAGAGATTCCGTCAAACAGCGGGTTTCTTTGGTGACCATAAATGGCCTCGGGCAACAGCGGGTTCCTTTGGTGACCTTACATGACCTAGGTCATGCAGCGGGTTCCTTGGTGACCATGATTGCCCTCGGCCAAGCAGCGGGTTCCTTGGTGACCATAAATGACCTCCTCTCTTAGGCGAGATTCGAATCCGCCCACACCGGTCTCATCTACCAGGGCTCCCCCTGATCGGTATGAGTAACCGTCGAGAATTCTCACGAATTTCTCTACCACACACTTTATCTGACAGCTTCGTCCATTGCCCTTGATAGGGATAGGGTGGAAGGCAGCCAGTTCTAGGGGTGAACGTCGTGTGGTCTCCCGTTCACCCAATACAGTTGTTTTCCAATACATAGATCCAAGATTGTTTTACGTGGGGTACCCGTGTTAACATACCCCCACGTTCCTTCCATGAGGAAGTGATTGGGATACGCCCAATCAGCGCGCAAGTTGCACAACCGGCAATCGTGCAATTGCTCCCAGATTAACTCACTGGTAGGAGCGAGGTTGCCTATCCACCCTCTACTAGCTAAGCGTTCACTAGTGACCGAGCAGTTGACTTAACACGCTGCTCACCAGCCGGCACCCTCCCGTCATCTTTCATACGGGATAAAGTACCTCGTCCAGCATAGGACTATTCCCCAGCTATGCGCTGTTGCAAAGTGGGACCACTGCCCGATCGAATCCAACCTCAATTGTGACAGGACTTGGTCTTAAGCGGTTTTGCCACCACGATCTACCAATTTTAGGCTTGGTGGGCTTGGTGGGGTTTTCCAATACAGTGACAACATTATAAAGCAATATTTACAATCAACATTTCACCAACATAGCATAATATTATTGAGCAATGTCTAAAGACCATATTGGACCAATAAAGTAGAGTATTATTGAGCAATATTTAAAATCGACATTGCACCAATAATGCAGATTATAATTGAGAAATATTTAAAATCAACATTGCACCAATACAGGATACTATTATTGAGCAATGTTTAAGACCCATATTGGACCAATACAGTAGAATATTATTGAGGAATATTTAAAATCAATATCGTACCAATAAAGCAGAATGTTCACATTTCTATATTGGGTCAATATTTGTTAAGAACATTGTACCCTTATTGCTGCAATTTCTAGCCAATATTGCACCAATATTTTGTGCTACTTGGGAATTTCCTGTCAATGTTTCCCTTATTTGCTTAAATTTGATCTAATTTTGCTATATTTTTGGCCATTGACCCATTCATAGTCAGTATCTGCCGATGAATTTATTATATACCATTGGAAAGTACTTAAAACTACCTTTCAAATGATATATACGTAATGTGACGCATTTTCAATGACTCTCATTGGATACGTTTACAAGTAAAATTAAATACTGATACTTAAACTGTACAATAAATGAAGCGGTGAATTATGGTATTCTTTGACGTTTTTAATCAGTGATTATAAAGTTATAGATTTCACTATCTTTTCGGTGATTTTTATTATTTCGAGAAAAATACAAAGATAGCTTCCTTTACCACCCCACGCAGATGTCGCGCTCACTCCGAAAAAAATAGCAAAATAATAAAACTTTGTTATATTTCTTTGAATTCTGGAATTAACTACTTATTTTTATTCAAACATAGTTAGTTCATATGCGTTCAAATCATGTTTTTTAAATGTTATAAAATTGGGATTTTAGGTCTCATACGAAGTTTTCCCTTAATAGAAAGGGCCAAAGCAATTGTCCAGATTCTAGAAAAACTTGGAGACAAAAATATTGTAGTTGCACAATGTGTAACTGACCCTGGATCTGAAAAAAAGAATAGCGTTTTTTTTTGTTATATATTTGTTATTATAACGGTTTTTCGTTTTTATCTGTTTTATATACAGTGATCAGTTGATCAAATATGACATCATCGGGTGATATCTGTTCTGCTAAAAATTGACATTTCCGACGACTCCGTCATTATCGATGAACCCATAGGTATGCTACACAGAAATAGTGTTTCATTATCTATAATTAGTGTTTCCTTATCTATAAATAGATAGCAACTCTCAATTTGCCCAGTGCATCTTCGATAACTGATATATCCGTTGACTCGTACTGTTTACTTCACATAATTGCCTATGTATTTAAAATGTGTTTGTTATACAACGTCCTACTACAAATTTTTCGTTGCTATTTAATATACAGTAACATAATATTATAGATGGTTCCCAACATTGATGACTGTGTTCCTTTTTTCTTTTCGCACCATTCCAGATTGAACAGTTGTTCTTTGCTTAGTTATTCTACGAGTAGATTTTCATCAAGCAAAATTCATTTTTTACTCGAAACATTTGTTTTGCTATAAGATTTACAACGCAATTTAAACAGATTTAAAACCCATTGTTTTTTAAGATGAAATGGTAAAATGCGTAGTAACTTTTTGCTGTTCTTAAAAAAATAATCGAAAATTATACTCAGTCACTAAAGATGTCAAAGAGCACTAGTTTTGGTAAATTTTCTAATTGTCACCATATTTAATACGCCTAACCTCACTGTATGATAGTAGATACAACGTGTATTATTTAAAAGATACTGTGTTTTCGCTCAACGAATCTTATGCTGTATTTTTTCTTATAGTAGGTAGTTATTTTATTTCTAAGGTAGAGGGGACCAATATAATTTTAGTTAAAACCTGGGAAAAGTTCAACGTGCGGGCATAAACTATTTGTTTTATTTCTCATTACTATAACTGCTCAATTTTACAGATAGATACATACCATTAAATTAAAATGCAATATACTCTATTACTCTATATTCCATTTGAAAACAACCAAGTGAAGGCATTATGTTAAATTGGTTGGTAGCTGTAAGTACGTATGCAGTTTACCACAAACAGACGTGAATTGGAAATCGAAGATTTTACTATGCGAGTCCATGGTTTTATCACAATTTAATTATTTTGTTCCTGTATATAGCCCATGTCTGGATTATGAAACAACCCAACGTATTCAACGTTTTCAAAATTCTTGTTTGCGTTTTATTTATGGAATTCCGAAATATGAGCATATTTCGCGTAAACTAATTGATACCGGTTGGCTTAATATGAAAAAACGATTTTACTTACAAACAGGTGCATTCTACAATAAGATAATATCTTGCAAGCAGCCTCCCTATCTATACAATAAAATTATGTACAGGACAGATGTGCACAATATAAATCTGCGCCATAGAGGTCTGTTGACCATCCCCAGACATAACACTACTTTTTATCAACGTTCGTTTACTTATACTATCGCAAACAGTTATAATGATACCCTTTTCCATCAACATGATTGCTATTAAACAATTTAAAAAAGCTTTGGCCAAAAAGTTACTATTAACTAATTGATATACCAGCTCGTAAATAGTCTATGTAATTCATTTTTTATAAGTTATTTTTATGTATTACTGGATATATACTATAGTTTTTGTATTTACCTTATTTTGTTTTCTGTATGATTGTATTAGCTGTGTAATTCTGCAATTTTTGTTCTTGTACTCCAAGTAATCCAAGTTGTTACTCCAAGTCCGAATAATGTTAAGAAAAGCAAGTATAGAAAATAAAATACATTACAAAATACGAGAGGTTCTGCATGCAGTGCATATTGTACTTCAATAGAGAGGCAGGGCTGGTTCAGCAAATACAGTAATTGAAAGGTATGTTTAGAATAGTTTAAATATTCGTAGAATAAATATAAATGCATATTGCTGTGAGATCTCAGTTTTCCTATAGCTGACCTTACAACTGCCTTGTGGTCTATGTTTCTCATAACTTGCTATGAGAAGATACCTTCAAATGTGTCAGATTTGAAATGTTTTAGTATTTTGCTAAAGGTTTCATGTGCTACATGATCTGTTTATAAAAGTGGGCTAATGTCTTAAAAATAAAAGACAAGAAGATTTTTGTAAAACATCTTATCCTATTTTTGCGCGACCTACTTATTTTTATGTTTCTTATACTTCCATTTTACGTGATCTCATAATACGTTATAAAACTCCCTAAAACTTTGTTTAGAGAAAAACTTTCTAATTAAAAAAAGGTGAAAACAAATGTCTCTTATCTAAAACCTTGCCCCACTTTAATATAGATAATACAGCTATATAGCTTGAAACACGGAATTTTCTAAATAAACGGGGTCTTGTAAATATTTCTCCCAAAGTGGTGCACTATTTAAGCACAACAAATTTGTGTAACACTCGTAAAGATGTTATTATAACGTTGCCTTGAAAGTGTAGTCGCTCTTTTCACGTATACCTTAGCAAAGTTTCCCTCTCAGTTTACATTGTAAGTTTCTTCTACCTCATGCAAACAAGAGGAAGATGCATCAGGGGCGTAGCGACAAATTTAGATCATTTATGAACCCTCATTGAGTTTTTCAGCGCGCCCAGTGAAGTGTATTTTCATTAACAGCGCCCGGGGGTATTATAGCAGGGGTAATTAGTATTACAGCGCCTCTACCGGCGTTGCCGCCAATTCTCCACTTAATTAGACACGTTCACGAATATGCCATCTAAAGTTAGTTTTCTTTGACCATTACTGTATAAATTTGAATGTGCGTGCCTTTCTAATGTCTGTTTTAATTGTAACAAGGCTTATCCAACAAACCCAGTAAAAGAACCCAAAATCCTGTATTACCAAGATTTTATTTAAACTTTTAATTTATGTAGTGGTTCTGAATCACAAATATAGAACTATTTCTGGCTAGTTCTTATGTATGTATGTGTTAGTGCACATTACATTTTGATGTCCGAGTATTTCAATAACTCCTAGAATCCCTTTACCTACAACAACCTCCATCATGCATTACTCAACAACCAATCGATGCTCGATGTATTAGTAGTAACCGATGTGACCTAGGTTTAACGTGTATTATTAATTCCATGTACACCACAGAACACGATTGTACGGGTCTGTTATAGATCGCTAAGTCTTATTGACCTTTCATTAATTATGAAATTGAAACGTAATGCCCAAAGGAACACTATCCACAAATCTTAGTGAAAGCAATTCCATAATGAAGTTTGTTTTAAAAACAATAGAATGAAATTAAATGGCTTATACTTTTCAATGTTTTGTAAACTGCTATAGTACCACGAAGGAAAAGTAGCAAATATTTATAATAAACTATTTTTTATCAAAGGTTTAGTTTTATTCATAGATTTTAGGTTCAGTGTGTAATTGTTACGTTAAATTCTAGATATAATATATGATAGTATTTTCTAGCAGTCACTGTCTTTTATTAAAACATATTAAAGTTTGTTCGTCATAACTGTTTAGTTAACTTCACTATAAAGCTGAATTTACAAATGTGTTCGAAGAGTTAGAGTTTAGAGCCTTAATTCCTCTAAAGAATCTTTGTCTCCTCATATAGAATATATCATAAAGTTTTTCTTACGAGTAGTCATGGCGCAATCAGCAAAAACAAATCACAGCCGAATTATGCAAGTAACACAATCTGTCAGACAGAACAAGTAGTATCCCTGCAACTAGCCTAAGTGTAAGTAGGCCTACAACGGCAAAAACCTCGCGGAGCCCAAAAAAGGGAGATCAGCGAAGCAGAAAAAATAATTACTGGAATATGGGTCACGGAGAATCTCTCTAAAGGACCGGCAACATCAAAAACAGAAAACATAGAGTTCAAAAGAACTTCAATACCCCTCCTTCCTAGTAAATAAAAAATCCAAATGTTTTCAGCAATCGACTGATTCTTTCATAAACCGTGCAAAAGGAAAAAGGACTGCCATCAACAAAAAACACCTTGAAAACAAACTGGAATAGGTACAAGCGGGCCTGCGTCTAGAGAAGCGGGAACACATTAAATGAAACACCGACATTGCTAACCTACTTCAGTTTCAAAAACATAATTCAGTGGAAGGCTCATTTAGACGATCTGCACAAATGAGAAAGCGAAAATCTAACATTCTAAGACACTCGGGATAGCCGGATCCCAGACTCCAATGCAGACATAAAAGTTATAAAACCACGGGTAAAACCTAGAGACTGGAGTGTGAATGAAATAGAAAAACAGGAGAGTATAGACAGAATTTGAGCTTTCTTTGTACACCAGGATTCGTTAAGAAGGAGAGTTGTTCAACTCAAACAATCCAACATGTATTACAGACTGCGGAAGGTAATCTTCAAGCTCTTAACCAACGTGAATGGAAGTAAGTTTGCTACAACATTAGCACAGTAAGGCAGGATCAGTTTGCTCCTGCTGCTGCTATGTGGACTTATAGCACTCTTACAAGAACCTCAGATAAGATTTTTAAGAATAACTTCAGTGCACTGCTGCTAAGTAAACTTTGTTCCAGAGCCCTTACTGTAGTCAAGGGGTAAGATGGCGAAGAGAGCCGAGAAAAATAATTTCAGGTTCCATGGTGGAATTAGCACCGATCAAGGAGATGCAGGAAATGGCTAGAAGCTGTAGAGCCACATGATTTCTGCCAATCATCGGCAGTGATTGGCTGAACCTGAATAGACTGACCTCTATAATGAAAAGAGAAAACAAAAAGGGAGATATATATCTGATACGGTAACTGTTTTGTAAAGTTGGGAATATAAAAATAAACACAAATGAATGCAGACCCCAACCTGTATAAAGTAACACAATAAAGAAATGACCTATATAATCACGAGAGAAGCGATAAGCCAAATGGTCGCTGTACTTTGAATAATTTAGTCAGGACAGCTTCCAAACAGAAAAACAAAAATGTAATGTGTACCTTTCGTAAGTTACAAACCAACCTTACAAAATATGAAATATGCAAAGTAAGAAAAAAATTCCACAGACAAAGTTGATATCATCAGAACATCGACGAAGACTTCAAAAGGTTGCTGTGGCAGTTTTCTAGCTTCAACCAAATTTTGGACAAAACCATTGTCGTTTTTGTAATTTTTTCCAAACCCTATTATGAATATTACTATATAAGGTTTTGAAGATGAGAAGAATAATTATCCATTAACAAGTAAAATCTGAGATTTTACGATTTTTAAAAAGTAGCGATTTTTAAAAAACAACAAAACTTACTGTAAAACAATGGGGCAATGTTTGAGAAACAAGGCAAGCTTAAGTCAGACCCTATTTTAAAATAAACATCTATTTAATTTTATAGAATTATTATTCAACCACACTTTAAATATTATCCCTTACTTCTTTTTCTTTTTTTATTGGTAATAATAAGAGTTCTTTACAAAAACTGAAAAATATAGGAATGCGTATAGTTCTACATTGCAACAAATATATTATTAATGTTATGTTGTTCACTCTTGATTGGTTAAATATTGAAAAAAAAACTTTAGTATACTATGATATTTATTGTGATGAATGTGGTAATATACCCTACCTTTGAATAACTTATGTGTGTAGTGATACACCTAGCTCTTTTGTGTCTTGACTCTTGACTATTGACGTCTTGTCTCATTAGCTGAATGATATCTCTTAATATAGAGACTCCAACCTCTTGTTCTATAAATTAACTGTAGCATACACACATATATGAATACTTAAGAAAATTTTATATGTATTTGCTTTTCTTTGTTTATATTAAGTTCTTTCGGAATTTATGGAATATAGAGTAGGTATATAAGCCAATTATTTAAAAAGGACGGGATTATATTTAAGAAAATTACTTCTATCACTTAAAAATAAAGTAGAAATTTGAATAATTTGAGCCACTAATAGTGTTTCAAACAGAAAAAATATCAAACCTGCTAAAACAAATAGAGTATAACCCCACTTTATCAGGTAATTATTAAGTTTTATAAATTATTTTATTGTTGTTTAAATAATTTTTATTTTTGTTTAAGGTCTTTAATCAATTTTGCAACTTACTTCACAGTTTAGACGATATCCATTATCTACAATAATTCCAAGAATGTACATATCCTCTACCATCCTAACAATTTTACGAAAATTTGAGATGGTCTGGTTGAAAAGTTCTTTTTTTGTGATGGTTTGGGATGAATGACCCTAGTATGAAAATGTTAGTATTTTCATATTCCAACTTTACAAAAATATTCATAATATAATTACCGTTATTTCTTACACATTTTCCAAGTTTTATATTTGAAAAAATAATTATATGATAGGCTTTTATATGCACATCGCATTAAATTGGAATACAGTTAACTGTAAATAATCTTGCAATTATAAACAATTTAGAGCATTAACTCGAACATCAAACGTAAAAATACTTTCATATTCGGATTTAGCGACCCCAAAAACATTAAATAGCGTTGTTTTCAATAATATTAGTTAAATAATTATTCTGCTATGATTTTCGATCATGTTTTTTGCATTCTAGACCAGTGTGAGGCGGGAATTATTCGAAATTGGATTATGAGACCTTATTGAGACGCGCCATTAAATATAGATGGCGTTGTATATCATCAAAATGTTTTTAATATGCGCTAGTTCATGACGTAGTTTTTAGCGGTTGATTTTCCTGTGTTGTAATTTAATGGTGATTGTAATTTTGACAGATTAAATTTAATATTCGTGTTAGTATTTATGATAATTTTAAGTAGAATATTTAGATTTTATAATTTTTTATATATCAGTACATATATTCATAGATTCTTCTAAATAATTTGTTTATTGTACTGGTGATTATACATATTGAAATTGAGCTACTGCATAATTTCCTTTAACAATTTGCCGCGAGAGTGCAGATCAATCTTTGGCGTGTCTCTAATGCTCTCAATATCCAAGGTATTTTTATTATACATTTAAAAAGATCTAGACCAAGATCATAGATAGTTAATTATGTGGGTGTCCGTAATAGTAAGTACCTACGCTGTTTTCATAGCAAAAGAAAGTTGTTTTTATGTCCGGTTTTTTCTTCCCTTAAATTTACAATTTGCACCGCGCAGTCGCGCCAGCTGTAAGTACCACTTAAGACACGCCAATTGTTGGTCAATTGGCCAAAGTAAATAAGATATAAACCCAGCACAAACTGGTTGTAGTATATATTGATATTGATAATTGATGATACCTACTAATAAATAAAACAGACTTACGAGTACATTGTTTCGTTTTTTCAGAATTTAAGTTAGGTAATGACATTAAAGTTTTATATCATCGGAAAGAAAAAAAATCTCTATCCAATGAGTATAACATAGCGGTATTTATTGGATTGGTCATAAAAATTACAAGAATTTTTTTGTTTCAATTTTTTTTATTATTATTTGCTTACATGTATTTTAAACCATTTCTTAACATAATTGCTATTTAAATTTAAACATTTATCGTAGCGTGCTACAAGGTTTTTTATTCGACTATCTGGAAAATTTGCGTCCAACTTTTTTATCCAATCTTTAATCTTAGTTTTTACTTTATCATTGGTGTTGCATCGCTGTCCCGCTAAAGATTTCGTACCGTTTACAAACCAATTACGGAACTAAGAAGACCTGGCCTTTGTAGTGTAGACCATACTTCTCAAATTCCCCGAAAAATTTCTGCGCCAAAAAATCTTTTGCATTCAAAAATTTAATCACGGATCGTGTCTTGACAATTGGACGAATTTGGTACAACTTTGTTTATTCTAACAAACGTGGCAAGCCTGCCGTTAACGAGGTACGAATCATTTGTTGTCCAGGACCTTCTTATTTAGTAATGGAGCTTTTCTGTCCAGATTTGTTTCAATCGCCATATGATCATAGCATATTGTAACAAATAGAGAAATCCCTATATGCGGACGGCAGAACATTCAAGAGCGAAGCGTCATACACCCGCGAAAACTTACTAGAAGATTCGCGGCCCGTCTACAATATTTGAGCCTGGTCGCGTGTATGACGAAACGTCGCCGATCTTTCTAGTGCATTCTACACACTTCTATGTGGGTATATATATCAGCCGAGATGGGCCCGGCAGAGTTAGTGTGTAACCGACGTCGTATTGAAATGTGCTCTGTGTAATTAGTAATCAAATATATTAGTGAATAAATAAATGTTTAATAATTGTTATAATAATACATAAATAGTTCTTTTATAATTTACGTTAAGATTCTAAATATCTAGCATTTAAGTTAACAGTTTACAATTATAGTGTTTTTAATTAGTGTATGCAAATAATATCTCTTTTGTGAATAGACGATTTAAACAGCATTTTTGTTATTATTTTAAAAAGAACGTTACAATAACCACGATAGGAAGTTAGTTTGTGAATATGCCTCTATATAAACATATTTGGTCACCAAGGATGCTGATATTTAAAATCTGTAAAATGTACAATTTTATAATGATCAAGTACTTGATAATCATAAAAGTAAGATAAAGAGAGGTTGTTAGGAAAAATAAAAAAAGTAGATGATCAAGAATAAAGTGTTACATGTAATGAAAGATAAAATGTGATAATAAGTAAAAATCAGAATAAAAATATAAAAGTAAAAAATGTATTAATTAAATGGTATAAATTGGTTGCAGGACTTTATTCAAAATGCATATATAAAGATAAATATCTACCTGTAAAGAAATAATAATAAAACGAAATGAACATATAAAGATCAATGGAGAACTAATCGAAAGAAGAGAAATAGTTTGAACAAATAATAACTTACCTTTTTAAAATGCTGCACTGGGAAATTTTTATTTGGAAAGAAAGAACCAAGAAAAGGGGTATATTTTGAGGTTAGGAGCTGGAATGTGAGGTTACACAAAAGAAAAATAGTGTCTCTGTTGCCAAGAAAATCAAAGGTAACTTGATACATGTTTGTGTTGTTAGCTTTAGAAAAGTTACGAAAGCCAACGAAGAAAGATTCTTAGTACTTAAATAAATTTTTTTTTAATTTATAAATTGATGAGAATTTTTATATAAACTATTTGAAATCAGTTGAAAGCTAATTAAAAAAGTAATTTTAAATACTATTTAATTTTTAGAAAATTACCAATACTACATAAAACTCTATCAACTTATCTAATGTGATTAAAAATATGAAAGTGCTTTTAATTAGAAAATTATAAAGTTTTGTAAATCGATAAACTGAGATTGTAGTCTTTTGCTTGAACTAGTATATGTAATTTTTATTTTGGTTTTAATAATTAAAATTAATCTTATTAAACTATATCGGGCGTATGTCAGTTGGGCGACAAACACAAAATTAATGCGTTGGTGAGCGAGATTAGGGATTAAGCGGTACCGCCACGCCCATGAAGGGATTATTTATTTACTTAAGTACTTAAGTTAAGTAGCTTAACTACCTGCCCGCGAAAAGCTCCACCTAGCCAGGTTATGACTTTTAAGAAAATGTCTCTCTTTTTTTAAATTATTCTAAGGGTAGGTGGAATAATATAGGTATAAAAAGGGTGCTTGAATTTCCCAGTTAATTAGTTTCATGAAAGTGGCAGATTGAGTAGGCTCATAACTAAAATTTGTTGAAAATGGAACAAGTACAAGAGTTAGCGCGTGTTATGTTGAGTGAAAAAGGTCGTCAGTTGTTAGTGTTAAATAATTATAAGTTTTCTAAAGGAAATACTTCAGTGTGGAAGAATTCGTTGGAGATGTTGCAACCGCAAATGTCCCTCTACAATTTACACGAACGTTTATCAAGAAGACATGGTTATAGAAAAAAACGAACGCCATAACCATGAAATGGAAAATCATGTTCCACGACAAGCCGTTAGTAATTCCTTAAAAAGGAAGACCGTAGATCAATTAATCGAAAAACCATCAAAGTTAATTTATGCAGAATTAAAAATTGGGGGCAACTTTGTGTCGGAATATGTATATTTCACGTCGAAACATTTTACCCGCACTTCCAAAAAATGAAGATGACGTTTTCAATGTGGTAAAAAGTTTAGAACTAAACACCAATAAACATGAAAATTTTGTTTTAAGTGCCTGAGAAAGTGAACAAATTTTAGTATTTTCATGTTATACAAATTTACATTTTTTGTGTGGAGTAGATTCAGTGTTTATGGATGGAACATTTCAATTCTGTACAAAATTTTTCTACCAAATGTTTACAATTCATGGTTTTACGAACGGACACTATATCCCTCGTGTGTTTGGTTTACTCAAAAATAAAAAGAGTGAAACTTATTTTAATTTCTTTAAGATAGTTCAACGAGAATGCAATAATTTTGGTCTAACATTTAATCCAAATAAAATTGTAATAGATTTTGAACTTTCTATACATAACGCTTGTATACAAATGTGGCCAAATTCTGAAATTGTTGGATGCAGATTCCACTTGAGTCGAGCATGGTTTAGAAAAATCCAATCTTTAAATTTAGTTGGAGAATATAATGATAAAGACTCTTCAGTCGGAAAGTACCTAAAGCTACATTTTGGAATGCAATTTTTAGAACCTGCTGACACTACGAGTTTCTTTAATACTGAATTGCATTATTTAGTTCCAAATGACAGTAGAGTGGTTGAATTTCGCAATTATTTTTACGATACTTATATTAAAGAAAATGCAAAAGTTTCCTCCACAAATTTGGGCTTCTAGTTTTAATGTGTTATACAGAACTACAAACGCATGCGAGTCCTTCTACTCCAAATTCAACGAAAGCTTTTATTCAACTCATCCCAACATATTTCAATTTACTAAAAATCTACTTAATTTTCAAACCGAAATTTATGTTAAAATTAAAACGGCCCGCTCCTATGTTAAAAAATTAAGAAAGACCACATTGTCAAAACACAAATACATTAATGACAACATTTCAAAATACCAAAATAAAGTTATTTCTAGATATAACTTTGTTAAATTGGTTAGTTATAAATTTTTACCGGCTGTACATTAGGGTTTGCCCTTGTTGTTTAGTACGTAGGTTTTGTTTTATGTAGCTATATATTATATTATATAATGCTGAATGTATGTGTATGTAAAATAAAATCCTAATATACATAGGTAATGGGTGAAGACTATTTCTTTTATAAAACCTTACTAACAGGCTTGACGAATTTGCCATAAACATAATCCTCTTAGTCCGAGCCTATTATGGTAATTACTCTTTGGCCCAACTGAACGGTACCTTAAGCCGACTACCTGGTCCTGTGGCCGAACTGACGTGCGCCGATCATATCATCACAATATATTTATATTTAAAATATTAGAAGAATCACCAATATAATATAATCTGATTATCAGGTCAATGAGAACATTGGACGTGGATACAAATTGGTGCACGTCGGACGTAAATATAAGCTGGTTCCCGTCGGACGTGAATGTATGTTGATACACGTCGGACGTATTTCTAGCAACTGCCTTATTTCTTTATATTATGAAACTCACAATTACTCTATAAGAATAAATTCAGGGCCGGCGGTAGACGAGTGGTGTCAGTGCATCACTCGTGTTCCAAGGGTCGTGGGTTCAAATCCCACTTGGGGCGACGGGATTTTTCTAATTGGAAAATTCCGCCACCTCAACTATGGCTGTGTGTATTGGTGTTGCATGTTAGATGGGGGACAGATGACCTTAGCAGTTGGTTCCCCCGTAGTGTAGGCATGAAATTAAAAAAAAATAAATTCAAGGTTAGTACTTAGTACAAATTACATAAGGTCTTGAAATTTAGTATTTTATGCACATCTTAGTTAACAAGCTCTCAATTCGAGTAAAAACTGCAATGATGTGATATTTCAAAGACTATTACTTAAGAATTAAAATTGTAAAACTCAAATATATTTTGTTATATTTTTAGGTTTATGATGTACTTATATTTTTTTTATTTATTTATTTTGTACATAATAAATTAGGTTTCCTATTTCCAATATAATAATAATAATAATAATAATTGCTACAACCCATAACCTGGTAACCAGGCCCCAGAAGCTATAAGCTTGTGCGGGAGGGAGGGGGCGATTATTATTATTACGTAGGCCCTACGTGCGGCTGCAGCCGACTTTCAGATGGAACAGCGCAAATCCCACATTTGTGTCACAGCTAAGGAAAACTAAACCTTAACCAGATCTGCCGGCACCGGGAGTCGACCCGGGCCGCCTGGGTGAAAGTCCGGCACGCCCGACATTACACTACCAAGGCTGTTAAAAATAAAGCATTACATTATATTATTATTGTGTCAAAGACTTTACAACAAATTTGAAACGGTAAATAAATTATGTATTTGTTCCTTTAAGAAATGATTGCATGAAAGTGAAATATTAGCCTATTATCTTGTATTTGGAATTTTGTTTTTATTTCAGGTTTCAAATTAGTTCAATTCCTCTAATGAGATAGCAAGTTATAAACTTTTTCAAGTCATATGTTAGTTTCCTTTTCCTTCTTCGATGCAAAATATGCAAATATATTCAGAAGAAACTGCAAATTCCAAATGTTAACCCCGTTGTGTCTTATTTACATTAAAACCGTAATTGTATAATACAAGAACAATTAAACCAGCACCAGACATATATAGCTATTACACTTATTACTAAAGCTATTTGTCTAAGGCATTCCGTAATTGTTAGTCAACCGCAATTTCCTAGAACTCGGAAAAAATTTAATTGAGTTTTCGTAATGTTAATGTAGTCATGACATCCCTTATCTGTTGTGGTTACATTTTCCACCCCTAAAATTCCGCGTTATCGTGATATCTTAAGCGGCCGTACGCCGCCAATTACTATTCTTATTTAGATAACCACCGCTCCGAATTAGATGCTGCGTGAAATTGGAAATACATTGGAAATTCTCCCCTTTCTCTTTCGAAATTTAAGTGAAATAATAATATTGATGTATAATGTGCAAGTTCCGGAATTGATAATAAATGTTATTCTTGTTTTAATCAATTATTATTCCATGGCACTTTATGAAATCTTCAAATAGAAAATTTTCTGGACTAATTTACATTATCTCGATATAGGATTTTTTCAGGAGTAGGTATTTTGATAAAATCTCTCAGCAAAAATAATTTTTTTATTTAAAAACATGTGATATAATACGTATGAAGATCTTTTGAAGATAAACAATGTTAACTACTGTTCTAGTATTCAACTTTCACACCACCAATTCATTTTTGTTATCCTAAGGTTAGACCTTTAATGCGCACCCGTACATCAAATTGTGGAAACTAGTTTCCAAGATACAAAACAATAACAAATGCAGCGTACCCGCAAATGGTATCAATTACGGTACAAGCTGAAAATAACTGTCATAAGCTCTAAACTAACTAAATTGATCGTTTTACAGAATCATGAATATGAAAACCTGCCTCTTGAAACATTGCGGTGTTTCATTCCTGGGATCTGTTTCGTACAAGTCATTAGTCTACTAAAATGAGCTTTGAACTAATGATATCAGTGAATAATTAATGAAAATTACAGTAATTATAAATTATGAAACTCAATATTATTGGACGAGACTTTTGAGAGATTAATATTAGCACTTTTTATGACACGGTCGCCTGGACGACTGTTTTAAAGGTATCGATTGTCATATTTCATACTTATTAAAATTTCTAAATTGCCTCTCATGTATTTCTCGTCGTTGTTCTCTTGGATTAAGTATTATGCGATGTTCACATACTAACTAAAACTGCTTGTTTAGCGGTTTTTGTTTTATACTGAAAGTAGTATTATAAATTAGGTAACTACATAGCTACCACTACCTAATACGAGGATAGATCGAAAAATTTCTAGAACAAGACGAAAAAACAACTTTTTGAGGAAAATCGTATTTATTTTTCTACATAGTCTCCTTTCAGCTCTACATTTAGTCCAACACTTTTCAAGACCCTTGAACCCTTTACAAAAATAAGAACTATCCAAACCTTCAAAATATCCATTTACAGCTTCGATGCTTTCAGTATTTGATGAAAATTTCTTTCCAGTCAACCATTTCTTGAGATTCGGGAACAAGAAGAAATACGTCGGAGCCAAGTCTGGCGAATAGGGTGCATGTTCAATTAACTGGAATTGTAGTTCGTGTAGTTTTGCCATCGCAATTGCCGACTTGTGGGATGGGACGTTATCCTAGTGGTACAGGACCCTTTTCTTTGCCAAATGAGGCCTTTTAGTTTTGATTTTATTGTTCAGTCTGTCTAATAACGACGCATAATACTCGTCCGTTATTGTCCTCCAGCGTTGCAAATAACAATAAAAATTATTCCTCAGGAATCCCAAAATACGGTAGCCATGACTTCTTCTTTGGAGTTGGTTCATCACGTTCTTTCCATTGCTTTGACTGTTCCTTGGTCTCCGGAGTGTAGTGGTGATTCGACGTTTCGTCAACAGTTAAAAACGTCGCAAAAAATCTTTTTCATTACGTTCGAACATGTCTAGACGCGGCACCCATCTAGCACTAAGCTTTCTCATGTCCAAATGTTGATGTAAAATGCAATGTACACGGTCGTATGAAATGCTTACTATCTCTCTCAACTTTATTCGGCGATCCTTCATCACGATTTCATGGACTTTGTCAATTGTTTCTTCATCAGTAGCTGTTTTTGGTCTGCCAGAACGTGGTGCATCCTCTATGCTTGTTCTATCGCGTTTAAATTCAGCAACCCAGTTTGCAACTGCTGTATACGAAGGCGAAGACTCACAATGAACTTCATCTAACTCCGTTTTTATTTGTTTGGCATTTAAGCCTTTAAAAAAGAAATGTTTTATCACTGCACGGAACTCGTTTTTATTCATGATTAAGAAAATGCACAAATTGTTTACTTCAATCGATAGTAACGGCGCGTGTTTATACCCAATCCGTTTGAATTCTGAGAAAAAGCGATCTGAACATTTAATGTTAGTGATATTATGGTATCAATATATCAATATATCAGATCGATTTTTCTCAGAATTTTTGTTATGCAACCTTATGATTTATTTGCATGATCATAAAGAGAAGAGAAATCACTATCGGATTCTACTACTAAAAATCTATATTGTCATTTAAATTTTTTGTGATGACGTCATAACTAACAAACGTTTACAAAGTTCAGCTCAATTCTTGTCAGAATTTTTGTTATGCAACCATATGATTTTTTGCATGATCATAAAGAGAAGAAAAATCAATATCGGATTCCACTATTAAAAATGTATATTGTCATTTAAATCTTTTTGTGATGACGTCATAACTTAGAAACAAATGAAAGTCGGAAGGTGAATCGCACATATTAATGTGTATTTTTAAAAAACAAAATCGACGTGTTTCAGCGTTTTTAAAAAAACCGGTGGAGTTCGTTTTTTTTAATATTCCATACTTTAATCCCACCCTGTATATGCTGCTCTACTTAATCTTGATTGGTCATTTCTTAATAATATTACTGATATTAATGTAGCATGTAATATGTTTTATGATGTTTTCTACTCCTTACTTGATATCTACGTATTCGGAAAACTAAACAAACATATCCATCTTGGTTTACAATGGAAATAATCAGGCATATTCGATTAAAAAATAAATTCTTCGACAAATATAAAAGAAATAAATCTAATTATAATCTCCAGAACTAGCGACGCTATAGGGCATTAGTGAAGTCAGAATTAGATATTGCTTATCAAATTACATTACCGAAATTCAAGAGCATCATTCAAACAAACAGAACAAACAACAACATTCAAACATTCAAACTAGAAGGGCCCCAACATACAAAACTTATCCAAAAACCAAACCTACTTGAGTTTTTGCAAGGTAAAATATACAGATTGACTGGGCACTAGAACTGTAATGACAGATTAAAATAATGATGAAAAGAAATTGTTGTTTTGCATATTATCGACTATAACTCGGACATTTGCTAACCAATTTAAAAAAACAAAAATTTCCTTCAAAATATATCATCAATAAATGAAGAGAAAAACATTTATTTGTTGAGTAAATATCATTTTTAGCCGCTAAAACTTGAAAATTTCGAAAAAAAGACTTTTTTCGCGACTATTTCAGGCTATAACGCAGTCATTTCCAAAATGTGATTTCCTGAAAGTGACAAGAAGTGGCTAAGTTTTCGCAAGCATTAACGCAAGGCACCAAAACTGGATGAGGTACATTCAGGGGCCTGGGAAAACAACTCGAAGTGATGGGAAAATTCTGTAACTGTGAAAAGTTTATTCTTCCATATCAAACCGTTTATATAGGTAGGAGGCCTTGTGTATTTCATGTGTAGCACATTGTTATCGTCATAGAAATGTTAACGCTACGCTACGCTCTTCGTCATGAAAAGCGTAGTGCTCAGATACTTTTTTGTAAGTGTTCTTCTCAGGCGCGTGCTGGGTCAATTCTAGAGCCCGGGAAGATATTACCTTAGAGGGCCCACTTCCGTTAATTATTTAAGGATAATTTATTTATTTAGATTAATTATTAGATTATTTATTATATGGGATTCATTAGTAACTGTCACTACAATTTTACGTTCCTCTTGCGAAAAAAACTTGGAGAGACTGAAGGTTGTTGTGGCCACAAATCTACAAAACGAGAGAGCCATGGAGGTCCCATCCACCACAAACTGTGATTTAGCAATTGCGAGGGCAAAAGTCTGAGTGAGGCACTATCAGCCAGATTATATGCTGATGGAACGTAATGTCATGACGAATAAAAGCTTCTCGGTTAGTCACAAATGTGTTGGAGTCTGGGAGTCTTCCAAGCGATCGTATCGTCAAACGTGATCTGCTTCTGCAAAGCATCAATGAGACTTTCCACCAATTCTGCTGCCAATACAGAACGTGCAATTCCGAACGTGGGATGGAGATAGTTTTGAAAGGTACAATTCTAGTTTTCCCGCACATCAAGAAAACTATGATGCAGCCGTTAGAATGTTGAGCCCTTAAATACGCTACAGCAGCGGACCGCAAACATAGGGTCGCGACCCAATTTTGGGTCGCAAAAATGTAAAAATGAGTCGCATAAATATTCATTTTTATTATGTAATTTAGGTTCATGTTAAAAATATATGCTATAAGGTCCTGTAATTTTAAGTAAACCCCCCCTCTCATTTTATTGATATTTTTGGGTCGCTATATAAAAAAGGTTGCGGAACGCTGCGCTACAGCACTGTAACCAATTTCAGACGCATCCGAGAATGCATGAAGCTCTTTTCTGACGGCCTAGTCTAAATTAAGGCTAGGCAAATTAGTATTGGTACTCAATCGATGCAGAATTAATTGCTCTACATTTTTGGTGATAACGGATGTTTCGATTAAACGCTTAGAGGAATTCAAGAAAGATCGGAAAAAATCCGAAAATTTCGAGTTCATTACGGTTGAAGCTCCACTCGAAAATCGGAGCAAACTCAGATTATTCATATCAGAGACCTGCTTGAGTGATTAAAACAGTTTCCAGAACTCCACCCGTTTTTAGAATGCAGCCCCTTTTTTTGGACCTAATTTTATTTATTATAATACATCTAGATAATTTTAAATTTGAAAGTTGAGGAAGTTTCAACTTGAACAAATTCCAGTTATTGATCACTGCCTCGGGAAAAGGGTAATCCCGATCTGTTTTCGACATCCATAATTGCTGCATCAACCTTTTTTCAAAGAAAACCACTGGAGTTCAAAATCTTAAAGGATCGTAAATTCGCGATACTTCCTATAAGATATTTCTTTTTGTGCAAGGACGATCTATAGGGTGACACAAGTAGAAAAAAAACGTCGGCCATAGGGTCACAATGAAGACCTAAAACCTTAATAAATATAGGTTCTTTTTGGCCGAATTGAACCCGAAAGAAGTTCCGGACTGTTACTTGTCCACTTTCGCAACTCGAACCCACCAGATCGCAGAACCTGTATTAACTTCAATTGAAGTTTCTGGGTAGAACCTACAGAATCATATCCCTTAATTACGTTATCAATGTATTATATGATTACGCAACGTAAACGTAAACGCAACATTAGAATACTTTAATTCTTCTAAATTAGCAAGTTCTTGAATGGTTCGCAAAGCTAAAAACGGGGAAGAAGATTGGATTAAATCGTCGCTATTCGTCAGGTGTGGTCTAGTTGAACAACGGCGAGTATATTGTTTCTACTTAAATACAATTTACTTGTTCATAACCTAAATTCCTTCGAGGCAATTTTATAAAGGTCCACCGGGAAACTCCCGGTGAGCCAGCACGCGCCTGGTTCTTCTCACCTTTTGACCACAAGTAATATGAAAGTCCGCAATATTATAGAAAAGCATTGCAAGACTTTGTTGCCATTATCCTGCCATCTTTTTTCCGAACAACTTTAGTAACACCACAAGGCTTACTGACGGAGATCCCCAGAGTTACTGTCCGCTTGAAGAATGTTGAAAACTTCTGCTTCATGTTCATTGGTTTACAAAACATCACAGCTGTGAATGTTACTTTGTATGTCACTACACATTATTATTAAATTTAAATTAACTAATATTAACATTAAATTATTAATTATCTATCAATAATTAATTATTGTTGTTATTACTATTACTAATTATTAATTTATTCAACAGTTTAAATTAGCAACCCACACGACAGAATCTTTCTCAAGAACAGCAAAATCAAAACAAATAACTGTAATTGGTTCACTGCACATGAGCAGAACAGTTAAAACAAAGGCTACTGTTGTCGCCTAAAATTTGTGAACCAGGCAAGAAATCTGTTGCTAGCTTCGCGAGTAAGCAACGGAAATGCCAAATACGTGAAATGATCAGATGGTTTGCCCATTTAACGAAATGGTTAAAGTTATGCCTATTTCACTATATGGGCAATTACTACTGATCCGGCGTAATATACGATATATGACTGAGAGCTTATGAGAGTTCAGTAATTCTCCGTTACTGAAAGTGTTAGATATTTAATTCTGATTATTTTTATCTTTTTATCTAGTAGTTACATACTTTTTGTTTTTACCTTAGCAACGTGTTTGTTTATATTTATATTATCTTTGATGACAGCTTAGCTGTCGAAACAATATTGTCAGGTTATAATTTAATAAAAATTGCGAAACTTTTTATCAATCTTTATTTATTTCATGATTGATTATGCAGTTCCACAAAGTAAGGCTGGAAACAATAAACAAAGGTTCATTTCATTTATTTATTTAAACTAGTTTCATCAAATTATTTTTATTTATTCTATTTTTAATATTTATATCAGTTGTACAATTAAGATTTAAGTTACATTTTTCATGTACAAAATTCATATAGAAAAATTATAACTCCGACTGGGAATCGAACACAAAACCTCCTGCTTTCCGGGCAGATACTCTACCATCTGCACAACCTAAGGGAATTACCAACGGAATGACAATTTTTCGTTACGAATGTAATCGCAGATGCGAGCGTATAGTTTGCGATTGCATAGTAGAAAAGTAGCAGGCTGTGAAAGCAAATTTCACTGTTTATTGTTACAAATTGTTTGTTTCTGTGTTCAATTATGACCCTGTTGAAACTTTTTTTATAAAATAGACTTTAGTAAGTAGCTTTTTTTGTAGTTTTGGAAAAAAGTTATTTTTGAAAAAACTGCTTTCAGAGCCTGCTACTTTTTTTTACTGTGGAATGTCTGCACGTTTCTTGATATACTCTGAAAGATCCAAAAACTGGCTCTAATTAGTCAGTTAATTAGTCAAATAACTCAAACAATAAGGAGTTATGACAATTTCAGTTAAATGATACAGAGTGTTGCGTAGCAGAATTCCAAATGCAAATAGTTACTGCTATCCGGTAGTCTGCAGCATCTAACTCAACTTGTCATAACTCCCTTACTTTCTTAGTTGCTCTAGCTCTTGCTCTTAGTTTTCTAGCTCATTCAGGTGTCAGATTGAATCTAGTTTTGGATCTTTCAGAGTATATCAAGAAACGTGCAAATACATTGCACTGTAGAAAGATAGCAGGCTCTGAAAGCAAGTTTTTTCAATTTTTTCTCCAAAACTACAAAAACACCTTTTTTATTTTGTAACCATGCCCAACGTATACCAAAATGATTCTATAAAAAAAGTTTAAAAAGGATGATAGTTCTTACAAAGGAGCAATCTGAAAATTTTTAAAAACACTAAAATTTGACTTCGGAGCCAGCCACTTTTTTATTGTGCAATGTCATTGTACGTTTCTTCAATCTGACACCTGAATTAGCCAGATAACACAAGGGAGTTATAACAAGTTCAGTTAGATGATGTAGTGTCGGGTAGCAGAATTTGCAAAAAAATCGAAATTTTCTAAAACTTCTACTTTGGCCATTTTTCCTCCAAAAAATCCGGAAAAATAATTTAATGACGTTTCATATGTATCTATGCTAGGAAAAAATCTGAGACATTGAAGCACATGATTGTAGTTGATTTGGCATGAAATTAGCCTCTAGCATTCAAGTCCTCTATACTGAAAAATATTGTGGATACTCTGCAGTTCTATGGGCGATTTTTTCCTATTGCAGATCATCTGCTTGATGAATTAATTGATTTTTGTACCTAAGTTTTATGAAGTTTTGCTTGTAGTTTGTTTATTGTGATTATGCTAAGTATATGACACTCATCTATCGACTGGATCGTCCCAAAAATAATTTTTTGGGAAAGGAGTCAGAGTGGTGGATCGTCCCTCCTCGTATCTCTTGGCACAGATTGATCTGTTTATGCGGCCAATCCTATTAGAATTTAGACAAATTTGGAGGAATACCACCAGCAGCAGGGATTTTTATGATTCAGGATCATTAGGATTTAAAATTCTTGGAATATGTGATCAACATCCTAACTACTGATCCATTGAAGTTGGCATTTCCACTTTTTGTTTGGAAATAAGATACTTTTTACGTTAAAATGTGTATTTATATAATAGAATGTACATCTAAATTTTAAGTTTGGAGCAACAAGTAGTATGAAAATATAGTTATAATACGCTAAATTACATTAGCTTATTGGTTGTGCTACATACTAACAAATCTTGTAGGTAGATGTAATATTACACTAAATGTTTCCTTATTTCTATCTTAGAAACCTTCCAGCTAACAAACGCATAATGTCTAAGACGTGTATTAAATTATCATGAAATTCATTAAAGTAATAGATATTGATAGCTCGATTCCAAAAGTTATTACATAAAGGGCGGTTCGATCCCGGAGCTTTTTTACATAAGCTTAATCCATGACGCATATCGCGCGTACACGAGAAAGCTCTCTTCTTAGATAAATGGGTGTTGCTTCATATTATCTTTCAGCGTATGTATTTACGCGCAGATTGCAGTGAATGTCAGATTCACCTAATGGTGCCTTCAAATTATATTAGAATGTATTTTATGGTTCCATTGTATACCCCGGAAACCAGCTTTATTACTGTAGTAGTATTTGGGATAGGATGTTTTATGTGCCATTTTTTGTGTATAAAATCGGTTGTTATTATCATTCCTGTCATCTTGTTTTTATATTAATCAGAGGAGGAATTTTCTTGAAAAGCAACGGCTGAGATATGTCTGAAATAGAATCTTTTCGTGTGTCTGAATAAATGAACAAACGCTTCTCACAAAGTGAGTGAAAACTTTGAATAATTGATCAAAGGCAGAACTGAAAAGAGGGCGAGATGAATTATTAACAATAAACCCTTTTAGTGTTTGTTTATGCTGGATTTCAGTCAATTGTTTGGAGATTTGTATGGAAATAAGTCAGATAGTTTAAGACTCCCCACCAGTTTTTTGGCTGACCAATTCCTTACTACAATTATGCTTGAACGCAAAAAGTATGACTAACTTTACATAACGAGTGCCTTATGGTCTTTCGCCTGAAATTAATTGGACTCTTCGTAATGAAAATGTAAATTTTTCAAAGCAAATATTTCGTAATGAACTATCATCATATCATCGTCAGTAAAATAAACTTTGTGATGTTTCCGCTGTACGAAATGAACCTCTATTACAATGACACTTTTTATTCACACGGGCGGATCTCATTCATTTTTTCTGATTTACGTTATTACCCCGTGCGTCAAAATTTCGAGGGCTTTATAATACATATTTATTAACTTTTGCATATTACCTCGACCTCGAACAACGGAATGTAAAATTTTATTCGAGAATGCGTTGAAAGAGAAACATAAAAAAAGTTAAATTTAAGGGTATCGCACTCCAATTATTTTTAACGTTTTTTTCTGTTACCGCTGTGTAATTGTACAAAATTAAACATTAAAAAGTAATTATTGCTAATAGTGACTCCTTAATTTAGTTCTGCCTTAATTAGTGGCGTAGTAGTACTTTTATAGACGTATGTAAGTTGGTCTCACAATCAAACAAATCACTATTGGTTGCATGCAGTGTATTTAATTAAAATGCAATATATTTGCTATATTGCATTTGAAAATAATCATATTAAACCGCTGCATTTACTGAATGTTTATGCAACTAATAATATATACATGCTAAAAACCCACATAACCAAAGTTAACCTCGATTGTCCAGAACCTGATCATTTATTAACCTGGAAAGTTGATCTACCCGTGGTATCTTATATATCCCCTTTGTGCATCCATAAAGGATATCAAAGTTACAGTATCCGTTACGTTCAAATTATACTTGAGAAACAGTTCTTCTAAATACAGTGAAACCTGTAAATCTGACCCTCTGGTCATATTGACCACTTTTTCTCAGTCCCTGCAAAAATCCCATTACTTTAATGTAATTTATACTATATAAACTGACCACTGTCTTTTGTGACCATTGACCGCATTTACCTCAAATATTTGTTTAAAAATGTTTGTGTAGTGTGACCATTAGCCAAGGAATTACTTTACTTACAGTTATAACTAGTCTTCTAAAAGTTTAAATAGGCATGTACATGTAAATTGCATTCGAAGAATTTCAAAGAATGCATCTAATCCCTTAATAGTGATTAGTTGGTTTCAGGTATTTCCAAGTTTTAAGACTTTATTTTTGCTTCTGAGAAATTCATTACCTGAAAACTTTCACATTAGTAACCCTTAGATAGATATTTAAAATTATTTTATAAAATCAGTCTTGTTTCATCTATTGATTGAAACCCTGGTGTTAATAAGTGCGATCAAGATGACTCCAAAAAAGTTTACAAACAACTAAATTTGAAAGAAAAACGAAAGGTGTTAGTTTTTAGAAAACCACAGTGAAAGAAAAACAGCGGACCATTTTACTATTTAGAACTGCCCTGGAATCCTAACAGAACTGTACCAAGCTAAAAATAATATTAATGAACTAATCTGTGATAAACATATGATCTTGAGACAATCTACGTTACATGATTTTTAAGTAAATATGTACCTATAAGTAGTACATACATAACACATATCTATCGCATGTAATAAGTAGGGTAAGTGCTCTGTTGAATAAATATATATTGTACATATACATTTTTTAGCATTTACTATAAGCACAAAAACTCAAAATACCTACCTATATAATGAATATCGCATGAAAATAAAAATTGTTGTGTATAAAAAATTCACACTTTTACAAAGTGACCACCTGCTTAAGTTGATCATTGTGGGTCAGTCCCAAAGGTGGTCACTTTAGGCAGTTTCTACTGTAGTTAACTTTATCGTAACCAAAAAGGTTGACTTTTGACTAACATTCAGGTGCATCCTAATAGCGTCATATCTTTAAAACGACTTGTAGTGGTTAGTTTTTAGTTACATGCTCAATAACAGGTTTTAAAAGTTAACAAAAATATACTTATAAAGTCTAGCTAAAATTAACCATTATAAACAGTTAAAAATAATTATACATATATAAAAATACTGAAGTCACTTTAGCTGGTGAGCAAATATTTTATTGCTCTGTTGTAATTAGTAACAAAAAAGTAACAAAAGCCGATAAAAAGTTATTTGTTAGCCCATAACACAATAAATCAATTATGTGTTTATTTAAGTTCTCGGCCAAGATAATTTTTGCTATTCTTTTGTTATCTTTCTTGGTTAACTTTTTGACAACCGTCTGGTTTTTCATTGGGGTTATCTAAAAGTTAATCCATGAGATTAATGCTTCTGATACGTCATTTTCTTAACGGTTCATATTTTTCTATATATTTTAGTGCTACAACATCCTTTTCTTACGTTATTGAAACACGGTTATAGTTATAAATATAGTTATAAATAAGTATTCAGTTATTCAATTTGTGACCAAAAGTAAATTTGTTGCTGGTATTGCTACGTAAAGTTTAAAATATCGGTCGTAAAAGATTTACACAACGCAAATTATTAAAAGGGTGGAGGGTTGTGCTTCATCAGTCAGTCATGCGCTGTATCTCTCGGACTTACTTAAGTCATTGGCATTTGCAAAGATGGTTGGTCATTCTATATCGTCCTTTCAAAGAAGTAGCATCAGTTCTCAATTAGTATTGAGTGTTAGTTCAATTAGTGTGTGTGCATAATTTCCAATAATGTACAAGTATGGATCCGGAAGTCTGCAGAAAAAATTAAGAAGTCGCTGTAAAAGAAGCCGCATGTAAAATATTTGTAAATAGCAATTACTTGTATGAATTTTTTTATTTATAAATGTTTAATACATTTCTAAAATAAAGACAATTTATTATTATTAGTATTATTACTATTATTATCCATTCTCAAAAAAATAAAATGATCGATCTTAATCGAAGTCGTAATAGCATTATTTGGATAGATAGAAGTCTTATAGTTATACACCCCAAAGGTTATTTTTTTTTAGAATGAGCAGTTAACTTTTAGCTATGTTTCTCGGGTTAACTTTTCTACAGTCGATATGGTTATCATTGGCACATCATTAGAAGATAACTTCAGGATACTCACTTGGAATGATATAAAAGTTAACCACAGGGCTTAACTTTTTGGTTTGTTGGGGAGGTATCCAAAAGATGATTTTCAAGGTTAACTTTTGGGTATATCGAGGGGGTGCTCAAAACATTACTTACAAGGTTAGCTTTTGGATATCTTTTCTGACTAACCTTTTAACAACTTTGAGGATGCCTTAGGGTTGCTCTATGGTTAGATAATTTGTGACATAGTTAACCTACAGACCCACTTTTGGTTGACAAATGGTAACTTGGTATTTTTGAGAGAATAACTTTTAGTTGCCTTTTAGGTAATTTTGGTTATGTAGGAACGTACTAGCCACTTGAGGATACTTTAACACTAACAGAGTTAATTAAAAAATACAAACGTAAATTAAAATAACATTTATTGTAAAATAAAAGATACAAATATGATTTTTTTTAATTCTAAACCACGTCTGTTTGTGATAAAATGCATATGTACTTGCAACAACCAACCAATTTAACCTTATGCTTTTACTTAGTTATTTTCAAATGCAATATAGCGTAATAGAGTAGAGCATTTTAATTTAATTGCACTGTTATATTGATGTTTCTAAGAAGATAGAACAGGTAAGTTCGCGACAACGATGGTGACAATGTAACAATCGAAAATGAAATTATACCTACACATAAATAAAAAATGTAAAATGCAAGAGCAAATTTTTTAAAGAAAGAAAATAAAAGAAGATGCTTTCAGTAATATATTTCATCTACGACCACTATAAAAATTACACATTTCGCATAGTCTAGTAACCATGAAAATGACTCATTTGCTCACAATCTCTAAACTGAGCGAAATGATATCGAACGACCAGCAACTCTATTAAAACGCCGTAGAGGTCAGCACATGCAATATTATTATTATTAATTATTTGAAATATAAAAGTTATACATTTTTGATAAACCTTAATTTATTTGGGTTAATTAATATTTTACATTAAATTATATTTTAAATGTAAATCCATATAGAAATATTATAACTCCGGCGGGAAATCAAGCCCTGAGTCGCTCGCTGGCTAAGCGAAGTCTGTACCATTGACCTATTGAGGCGACTTACCGTAATTTATTTATTATTGCTATATAAAGTTATTATAATATTGTTGTTGAATTACTTAATTGTTAATATATATTAATAATATTCATTATTGCTAAATTACAATAAAAACAATGACAACTTTTATAATTTGCAACATTTCATTCATAGAATTCACAAGTGAAAGAGCGATGGGTACACTTAAAGCTGTCTTTCCATGTCACCTACAACACCTGCAATGGATGTCAGAATTTCGCAGAAAAGGGTTATATAAAAGATGGCGCCCTGCAGATGTAGGTGACAGAAAAAAATGGCACGTCTTGTTTAACTAATTTTGTTTTATAATTTAAAACCAAAAGTTTGCTTTGAAAAACAACATTGACAATTGAATTGTGATTGTTTATAAAAATTACTTCTAAAAACGAGTACATACTGTTATGATATAAAAAAGGTGGTGTGTGTGTTTTCGTTTAATCATTTTAGATTATATAAAAAATTAATTAATAAGCATCGCATTTGTGCCACAATAAAATTTTATCGTGATAAGCGCTGTACACTAGTACAGCGCTTATCACGTGTATACTAATACACTTGATCATATATTTATTTAAATTAAAGGCCACTATCACTTATGTTTAATGGTAGCAAGGCAAACTGAAAAGTTATACAAAAACAAACACCACTTACCTTTGTGACGAAAAGAAAATTTGCACCGGCTATGATTTTAAAATACAAAGACAAGCTCAGGAAAATTGCATGAGAAAATTTCAGGCAGGTCGCTCTTTGAACAATAATAAAATATTGTTTAACCTATACCTGTAAAATTCTGTTAATGGACACAAAACAAAAAAATACACCAATAAATTTATTTTTGAACATTTAAAAATACATATTATTTTATTAATTAACACAAAAAGAATGAAAACTGAAAGTTTATGAAAGAGAAACAAAAGTAAAAAAAATGTCTTACTATCTAAATTGGATTCAATTAACAAACTTTTCAGTGAAACTTGTGTTGTAAATAATTACCGTTATTAAATATTGGACATGTTTTCTCCAAGACGTGAGTACATCAAATCAGTTAGTGATTTCCAACAAGTTAGTTTCCATTATATCCTGTTTTAAAATTCCTTCCATCCAGTAATGAAGTTCCAATACGTTTTCCAGAAATTTTCTTCTTATAAATAAATAGTCCAAAAACCAAATTAACACTTCACTTTCCTTTTTTTTATAATTCACATTAACTGTTCTTTATTATCATTTTTTTAAGTTATTTAAATATTTTTTCAAAAAAATTTAATTTGGATGACATTTGTTGTAGCCTCACTTTTTTGACGTTTCATTGACGTTAAGTTTGATATACATAACTTCAAGATTTTATTAAATTATTGTGATCTGACATGAGTTCTGCTTTGTATGAAAATCAAGAAGAAGGTACCCAGATTTTCGACCTGCTTTAATATTTTTTTCAAAAACAAACTCCAAACGTCATTTTACCACTAACAGAATCTGGTAAGTTACTAGAAAAAATAAAACATCTAACCTAACAAGATTTACATAACCAAATTATTGTTAAAAAATTAAATTAAATGTTTAAACAAATTACATAATCGGAAAGAGGATAATTTTTCTTATGTTTTGGTATATTACATGTCTAACAAAAAGCAAATTTAACTCCAGGATTCAATGGCAACCATCTTGAATTTCCTGACAAACATGGTTTTACAAAATTACAGGTAATAACATTTTCACACCTTATTACCTCATTTTCTTATTATTAAATTAATCCTAACATCCTACTACACAATATTTATATCAATTTGACACTAAAAACTTTAAATATTAATTAGATTTTACTATTTTAACAGATCAGATTCAAACGATACAAATTTTAAGCTTCAAAAAGCTAAACCTTCTCTATTTAGAGCTGCCTGCTTGAAAATTCTATTATTAAAGGTGCTCTAAAACCTAATTAACAATATTGCAGCACAACATTTTGGTTGCAAGAGCATAGATTAATGAAAATTATACAGTTATCATGAAATTTGATAAATTGTTAAACCAGCAAGGGATTTACTTGAAATTCAACAACAAAAACTGTGAGTATTGTGGTGATTACTTGCATACACCTTTTCATCTATGCCTTTTATAATTTCCAGGTGAAACTACACCTTAAAATGGCTGTAATTATGAAAAACTAAGTCCAACGACCTAACGATATGCAAATCGTAACTTGTCAAAATAATTTTTCAGTTTTAAGTAGAAAATCCGTTTAAGATCTACTTCTTATTATTATCAAGTGATGTATACGTATGATTTTTTTTCACTGGATTGACTGAAAGTATACAGATTGTGAGTATTTTATTATTATTACTATCTTTAAAACTTTAGTTGTTTTTTAAATTTTAGATTCATCATGAGTGAACCCGATGATGAGAAAATGGAATGTACACCTCCAAACATAGTGGAAGCTGATAACATTACATCTCTTAATTTATTGCCAAAGATTTCACGTAAAAAATATGAATGCAAGTACAAATTCTAGGTTAAATACTTTTCTTAGCTTTTGCTGTTTTATTACTTTTTTGTAGTCGTAGATAAAGCATAGTGTAACCCGTGCAAAAACGCCAATTTTTGAGATTGAGGCATTCGACTTCGTCTCATACCGCAACTTAATCACACTTGTGAGAAATTGGCACTTTACTGCACTTATAACAGAATATACTATAGGCTTACAAATGAAAAATTGTTTAAAAGTAATAGTCGATTTGGGTGTTAATTTGGCTAATATCCTTAGAACATTTTTGAGTAGAAATGCTAATCTAGCCTGAAGGCCTATTGGCTTCTGAGTTCTGTTTCTAATAATTTAGTAAGGCTGTTAAAGTTGGAAAAATAAAAGGAGACAACAAATACTGGATCAGAAAAGAGTCATCAAGTAAAATGTATTACGAAAAAGGCCTCATAATAAAGGTTTATGAAACATCTTGTAAAGATTCTGTCGATAGAAACCAAGTGTTCAAGATACCTGCGCAATCAGTTACCGTAACAATTTTTATGCGGGCCACCGTACGGCTGCAGCCGACTATTAGATGTTATATCACAAATCCCACATTTCAGTTACAGCTAAGAAAAACTGCTTAAACAGGTTTACCGGCGCACTGGGATTCAATTCAACAAGAGGTTTGATGAACTTGAAGAATGCACTTTTAAATTGATTTTATTTTGAACTAATTTCACGAAAATATTAGTACTGTGAGTAAACAACCTCAAGCTGCCTATAAATTAAAAAAACCTTTAAGAGGAAAGAAGAAAACTTCTAAATTCCAGTAACTGCTGACACTGGTTTATCATCTACAATTTTGGAAACAGAAATTATATATGCATTAAAAGTATATTATGTTTCAACTAGTTTCGAATTTCTGAGAATCCCGAATAGTAGTTTCGTATACGTACTTAAATCGCTTTAACTAATCCTCTAAACATTTTCCCCTAAAAATTTCCATTGGAAAATAACTATATTTAATGAAAAGCACAGCAGTACATAAATAAATTCTCCTATCAAAAAACCTTTCTTTTTTCCCTGTTTTATGGCAAAATCATTTTACTATTTCTTAGCAAATAAATCTGGTATTGCACCCATATTTTTTATTTTTTCTAGTTTATTGAGGTATCATGCCGCACTGTAAAAAATGAGGTAAAATTACCTTGGGAAAGAGGTAACTTTTCGCTATTATTTGCGGTATTTTTACCCTAAAATTAATTTTACCTATACATTTAGTAGTTTTACTATTTGTGGTAAAATGCCCTGTAATTATGTAAAATTATACAAATATAAGTAATTCTACTACATTGAACTGGTTAAAATCACTATCCATAATATAAATTTACATAACTCAGACAATTTTTTCCTTACAAATGTATAATTGCTCAATAACTTAATTCATTTTTAGTGTAATATTAAAGATAAGATGAACTTGAACAAGAATAGTGTAATTTTACCCTTAATATGTTTTTAACCGTTTTTTTTTTGAGATGTTATTTCGCTGATCGCACTTGTTTGTGACCTTCGTTTCGTGAAAGAATTCAGGAATCCATTATGAACAGTCCAAATAGGCTTTTTGGGGAATGGTCGGAATGGTGTGTACCATTCTTTTATGATTTCGGCGAGGCGTACTCTATCGATATCGAACGAAGTGTTCATTCTGTTGCTCATTAATATTTTGTTTTTCGTTGTAGTGTAGTGCGCATTTATTAAAGGCAAATATTTACACGTATGACCGAAGATGGGAAGAATTTTATTTTATAGTAGAAGTTAAAAAATAATAATCGGTAAGTACCTATATGTTAAAATTACAAATTTAAACCAATAAAATAAAAATATTTAATTTAATGTTTTTCTAGGATGAATCAAAAATTGAAGAATTCGAAATAAACTAGCATAACTGTAATTGAGAAAGGTACTCGTGTATAATTGTTTATATAATTTATAATTTTTTAATTTTCTAGGTGGAATCGAACTTTATCTGAATGTCTTTGAGAGACCAAATATTTCCGAAAGCCCCTGAAAAGAAGTTCTGTTAATGTCTTATATTTTATATAAGTACATACGTTCAATAAAAATTACTTTGATTTTATTTTGTTTCATACAATTCCTTTACCTATGTAAGTAATATTCAGAGGAACGATTGAATTTGCAAGTACTTTCGCAAGTCATCGTTACATTCAAGAAGTATTTTCACATTTGTATTTTAACCCTGAAAAGTACTATTGCCATGAAATATTAACTTTGTCATGTAACTTTACACAGGTGTTTTAATGTTAAAATGTAAAATTACATTGAGATTGTAATTTTAATCTGTAAATTTACTTAAAAAGGAAACATTACAATGCAAACTTAACCTAATGTTGAAATTTTTCACTTCCTATGAAAATTACACTTTGAAGTAAATTTACCCCAAAAAATGGAGGTAACATAGTTGCCTCCATTTTTTAGGGTATAATTCACCGGTAATTTTTTAGAGTGCGGTATTATAAAACTTTTTATTTCCTAAATAAAATTTACTTTGAGAATAAATTAATTTATTCTTTCTTGAAACCCTTTACCTCTTGAAAACAACTGTTTGTTAATATGATTAAGGCCACACTTCAATATGAGATTTTAAGTAAAAACTTTCTGTTTAGGTCTTTAGGAAGACTACTATTTAAACTCTTTTTGAATATAGTTGAATAAAAAGTACAACTTTACTTAATGAATAAGCTGGCCAAGTATAATATCTGACGGTAGCTTTTTACTAAAACCAATCGTTTCCCCCTCCTTGAAAGTTTATCGACAGGTTGTAAATAATGTGTATGTATTCGAAACGGCGAAATGGCTATAGCTAAAGTACTTTATCTGCCGCTAGGAGCAGCAGATAAAGTATTTTACATACTGCTGGTGGCGAGTCAGGGACAAATTATACCAAAGTAAAGAAATTCATCCGTTCTGTTTTTCTTCAAAAGTCAAAAACATGATATTTTGAAAAAATTTATATGTTATTCATTCTTTAAGTTTGAAGATAAAATAACATATTTTATGCAGAAATAAAGTGGCTTTTTGTGCTACGGCTGCCTCACTGATGTTCGGCAGTCAAACTAACAACCTCAGCACAAAAGGCTTCACTTTAGCTCCTTATGAAATAATATACTAATTATCCAAAATAATTGAAACTGATCAACTAAAAAGTCATTGACATAGCCCACAAAAGTGTGTGAAATTCACAAATGATACAGTTAGGGTTAACCCCTTGTAAATCATCCCATTTTTAAACGCAAAAGTAGCTTATGGCATTTGAAACACAAACAAATTTCTTTCGGAAGTTGCATTAATATAATGACAAATTGAAATAAAAATTATAGAACTCTCACTATTAATATATTTAACAGTTTATAAAAAATTAGAAAATAAATCACCTAGGCGCTGAATAGACGCATTTTATTCAATAAATTAATTCAAGCATTCCTGAACGTGAAGTACTTTTATTACGTACTAGAACGTAAAAGTATTTCTCGTCATTAAAAAAATTGTCAACTTGCCCATTGAAAACAATTAAACTGTCAATATTAGTCGTGTTACATGCAACATTTTTTCACGACATGTTCCAAAAGGATTGTCTCTACAAGCCACACTATAAGATTATTTAATTTTCAACTTTAAAAGCAAAGTTTATTCTACAAAATAATATACTACAAGAATTTTATTACGAATTGAATTACGAAAATTTTCAAAGTGTCTGAGAATGGAGTCGAAAAAATATATTATTTTAATTCTAACATCCTTCTACCCCCCCCCCCCCCACCCGTGGAATCAAGTCTAAATGTCCAGAAAGAGCTAGAAAGTTAATGAAAAATTGTAGATTTTTAGTATAAATGTGTTTCTGAACATTAATTACACAAAACTTAGTAAATGCAAAGTTCAAATACAAAATTTCAAGTTACGGGGGTGGTTTGATAAGTCAATGACTTTTTGAATTTCCCGCGCAGTAGCTTGAAATGCAACACTACTAGAGTCACTGCATCTAGTCACCTAGGCCAGCTGGTCTATTAAAGTACCGCAAACCGCCGCCATATTGGGGCAGAAAAGGGTGATTTTTAATAATGGATAGATTAAAACCACGTTTTACGTGTTTGACATATTACAGGTTTGATCTTTCAGAATAAGAAAAACCTTTTAAAGTAAACGTGGATTTGATTAAATTCAATACAGAACAAATGAGACGCACAGCTGTAAAACAACGAAGATTTTAAGAACAATTGGAACATTTACACGAACTTACCCGAGTGGTTAATGCGTTACGTTAGCCAACAGATGTCGCCGCTGTCGTTCGTTTGGTGCATTTAATGTCACAAATGTCAATTCCTTCGTGAATTTTTATTTAAAACTAAATCATGATTTCAATCGTGTGGAGAACTATAAAGATCGCCGAAAAAATGCAAACCCACGCAATTTCTGGTAGAAAGAGACCAGTGAATTGACAACAAAATAGAGCAAAACTCGCAAATGATGGTGATCGAGCTAATGTGAGGCGAACTGGAAAACTGAACGACATTCCTCCTTTACAGGTAATACCAAAATCGCAACATTATACTAAAAAATTAGGGAATGCAAACAAATTTGCAATCATGCAATTTTCTTTTATTCTAGTGTTTTGAAAGCCTAAACAAATTAGCAATCTTGTTGCATGTGTATCATTAACTTCCAATCGTCAACTCCAGTGTACCATTGTAGAAGATTTTCTCGTCTGAATTTCGCTATTTACGACGCAAGAAATGAAGACACAGCTGTTCCAGCCTCCCCGACCAGGAGAAGAAAGAATGCTTGTAGTTTAGTCGGATCGTTGTGTTATGTTATAAACATTCTCTAAAAAAATATAATTTAATTACAAGTTTCCACAAACTGTTTGTGAATATAACCATGGACTATCCAACAACAAAAGAGGAAACTTATTGTATTTAATGTGCTGCTTAATTAAACATAGCTATAGAGATAATTCAAATATAATTGTATTTGTAGATATTACAAATATACAAGTTACCAAATACATTTAGTTTTATAATAATCACATATATTAGTGCTCCGTATTACAGTACGAATATGATCTCTTTCAAGAAAACTTAATTTAGATTCATTGCCTCAAACTGTTTTTAAAGATATTGAAAATTGCTCCAAATACATTCAATTACGCATAAAATTTGTGTAGTAATCGGACAGTAAGTGGTAGTACAGAACAATCTACGTGTAGTCAAATAAATTGAATGCAAAAATCAAAACACATCAGCTATTCTCCTGCGCAATTTTTTTGTATTGTTTTTTGAGTTTGAATATGAAATTCAGCACTTAGGGTATGACTTAAATTGAGGACCAAATCCGTATTTTTTATAAGCTAAAATTTTAATAGATTTATTTTGAACTCTTTCTAAGTACTGTTGCAGATGTAGAGTGTGTGGGTACCACACCACGCACGCGTATTCTATGCGAGATATTCAAACTCAGTTATTGATAACAAACACATCAGCTATTCTCCTGTGCAATAGAGTTTGAATATGAAATTCAGCACTTAGGGTATGACTCAAATTGAGGACCAAATCCGTATTTCTTTATAATCTAAAAATTTAATAGATTTATTTTGAACTCTTGCAGATGTAGAGTGTGTAGGTACCACACCACGCACGCGTATTCCATGCGAGATATTCAAACTCAACATTCTCATATTGTCACGTATACTACGTCGTAATTTAACAAAAGATTTTTTGTGAAATGAACACCTAGATCTCCCACTTCAGTAATTCGTTACAATCCATTACTATTATTCATTGTATACTGCCATATTTTTCTTGTTCAATGTATATGTCATAACAAAGCTATTACTAATATTGAACTGTGACCTGTTTTCATAACTCCATCTGATCTGCTATAAATGTCTTATTGTAACAGGAAAACATCATTTATATTAGAGATAGTCTTAAAGAGTTTTAAACTCCGCTCCTCAACTCCGCATATAAGAGACACTTAGAGTTGAAGATAATAATAATAATTACTAGTTAAATTACTACCACTCAATACCTGGAGCACTAGGCTATAAGAAACAACAGAGGTCTTACACTTGAGCCTGCAGTATCCCCGATGTGGGATAAAAAGATGATGAATAAGCTCCTTGAAACAATACGGCAAATTCTCTATTAAATAGGTATGATTTTATAAGCTCTAGTAGATTTTATAAGTAGTGAAAGAATAGGCCAAATATTTTTAGCTTTTTAGTAGTACGTAGTGGTTTGTGAACATAACATCCGTTTGTCTTTCTGTATTACTTTACTTACTTCGTTTACAAAAATCGTTAAGATTCTACGTAAGTTTCTTATCGTTTAGTATGAAATTACATAGAAATAGTACGGAAATCATAAACTATCTGAACATCCTTTGTGTATTATAGCTTGGAATTCTGTCTACGGCGCAACCCTTTGGGGATTTAATTTTCGAATAGCTGTTGAGATGTCTTCTATGGCAAAGGATTTGATATGTAAATAGTCAGAGAAATGAACATAATTGCCAGTATCATCATGCGATTCTCATTTCTGTTTCTATATACTGATGAAAAATGATTGGAAAACGCATTTGCAAATTGCGATGTCTTTATTAATTGTTTATTGCTAACGTTGGATGTAGAAATGTTATTACATTGATTTTTTTTGTTTTTTTATAAATTTTCAAAACGCGTCTGGTTGATTACTAATTATAAGATCATTTTCAATATTTTGAATGTGTGAGACATAGAGCTATTATGAATATATTTCTTTAATTCGTCCCTAAGGCGTTCAAATTCATTATTATAATAGTCCCTTTTAATTTTGTTCCTTCTAAAATAGTTTTTTATCGTTAAATTATCAAATATTGTTTACTTAATAAAATTGCAGCGTGTAAATATTACGCGCGCAAAATAAAAGTTAAAATTTAATTGTTTGAAAAAGTGTCCCCTAATAACCTATTTAGATTAATCCATTTAGGATGGTAGGGCGTGTAGGTTTTGTATTATATAGTAGCGACATCGTGGAGCAAACCTGATACAAACTTTAATAAACAAAAAATTACTACATGCATGGTGTCGCGGAATTTTAATAAAAAGTTGTTAAAAAATTAGAATTACAGAAATATATGTCATAGTAATATGGTCGTTTTTACCGAACGTGAATGTCCATTATCAAATTAATATCAAACTGTGAATATTTTTGAACATGATTATTATTAAACCTAAGATTTATTGTGACAGAATGTCAAATCTAGTAACATTCAATGTCGACAACGTGCTTTTGCTCCAGCTGCGAGATCAATTGTTGTCGCTACTATTTGAAAAGAAAGGGGCTATAGTTTTATTTTGTTGCCAGTTCATAATATTCACTGGCCTCTTACGACCAATAACCGCGTGGCTTTGCATTTTTTCCGTAATTTTTATAGATTTCTCCATGATTAAAATAAAGATTTACTTGATAAGAATTGACAAAGGAATTGACATTTGTTACATTAAACGCACCAAACGAACGACAGCGTCGACATCTGTGGGCTGATATAAAAACTAACCGGTCGTGTAAATTCGTATAAATGCTTCAATTATTGCTTAAAATCTTTGTAGTTTTACAGCTGTGCGCCTCAAATAATGAATAATTTCGTGCTTCGTTTGCCCCAATATAGCGGCGGTTTGCGTTACTCTGATCGACCAGCTGGTCTAGATAACTAGATACAGTGACTCTAACACTGCTCCCGTCAACTGCCATCCATGTAGTTTGTGTTTGACAGCCATTGAAAACAAACAACCTCGTGAATTTTAACTGAAATGGAAAAGAGTGAATGTCGTGTGCTGATTAAGCATTATTCATTTGGCGAAGAAAAAAATGCTGTTCCATCAAGACACTGCACGGGTGCACACGTCTGTAGTCACCATGGCGAAAATCCATAAATTGGGCTACAAACTGCTACCCCATCCAGCATATTCTCCAGATTTAGCCCCCTGTGACTATTTCCTGTTTCCAAACCTGAAGAAATGGCTGGGCGGTAAGAGATTTGGGTCGAATGAAGAGGTCATCATTGAAACAAACGCCTATTTTGAGGGCCTTGAAAAAACCTATTATTTGGAAGGAATAAAAAAATTGGAAAAACGCCGGAGTAAATGTATCGATCTAAAAGGAGACTATGTTGAGAAATAAAACGCTTTTTTTGCCGAAATAAATATCTTTTATTCACAAAGTCACTGACTTATCAAACCACCCTCGTATCTTGTTATAATTCCATGGAAATAATAAAACATTAACAAGTTAAGGCGCGTATTAAAATTATTTAATTTGTAGAATCTAATTTAATTTATACTGCAATAAGTATTTTAATGTTTAGTGTATGAATAAAAGAATTAGAGTCACTACAAGTTAGAGCCTTAAGCAATTGCCCAATTTGGGGACTGTATAGATATAAAAATAGCCAATCAATGAAATTCAAGTTGACTTCATTTGTCATTTGTAATTTATTTATGAACTTTTGCCATTAAAAACAAAAATAATTAAGTAACTAAAATCAAATTAGTTAATAATACCTAAAGCATTTAAAAATACCATGACTTGTAAAATTGTATCTTTAACAATTTATTGTACTTTTATAATTAAGAAATAAATATTAAACCATTACAATGAGTACAACCTAGTTTTAAAGTAAATGTAGTATATGCGATTTCTAATGTGATTTCGTAGCTCAGTCGGTAGGAGTGAGGTGGTAGTAAATTGAAGTCGTTGCCTCCGCAGGTTTAAGCATTTAAAAATACCATGACTTGTAAAATTGTATCTTTAACAATTTATTGTACTTTTATAATTAAGAAATAAATATTAAACCATTACAATAAGTACAACCTAGTTTTAAAGTAAATGTAGTATATGCGATTTCTAATGTTATTTCGTAGCTCAGTCAGTAGGAGTGAGGTGGTAGTAAATTGAAGTCGTTGCCTCCGCAAGTTTAAGCATTTAAAAATACCATGACTTGTAAAATTGTATCTTTAACAATTTATTGTACTTTTATAATTAAGAAATAAATATTAAACCATTACAATAAGTACAACCTAGTTTTAAAGTAAATGTAGTATATGCGATTTCTAATGTGATTTCGTAGCTCAGTCGGTAGGAGTGAGGTGGTAGTAAATTGAAGTCGTTGCCTCCACAGGTTTAAGCATTTAAAAATACCATGACTTGTAAAATTGTATCTTTAACAATTTATTGTACTTTTATAATTAAGAAATAAATATTAAACCATTACAATGAGTACAACCTAGTTTTAAAGTAAATGTAGTATATGCGATTTCTAATGTGATTTCGTAGCTCAGTCAGTAGGAGTGAGGTGGTAGTAAATTGAAGTCGTTGCCTCCGCAGGTTGGGCACCAGCTACGACATGAACTTTTTTTAAATCTTTAAACAAAATTTAAAATAATTTTTTCTTCGAAAATATTTCATTGCCTACTTCCCATATCGCCCTCGAACTTCGTCCTCGTGTAATAAGGACATCTCTACTCGTACACACTATTATTTTGTGTCGCTGTGCAATATTACTGAGTTTTTGTACATTTCTGTAGGGGGCAAAAACACATTTCTTCCGACTTTGGCCGGGAAAAATACGAGTTGTTTGTTAAGACAGTTTGTCAACAAACTGTTGACATCTCGTTGATCGAATGTTTCCAACGATTTACCAAGATTTTTACAAAAAGAATTATTTTACGAACTAAAACGCTCATTTGAACATGGTAGCTTAGAAAACATTTTTAGCAACTTCTTTAATATGCGCCGGTCTTTTTATCTAGTTATCTATTTTTTGTATTTCTCTTAGCGACGTGTTTGTTTATATTTATATTACCTTGGATAATGATAGCTTTGCTGTCGAAACAATATTGTCAGTTTATAATTTAATAAAAACCGTGAAACTTTTTATTAATCTTTATTTATTTCATGATTATAGAATTCCACAAAGTAAGGCTGGAAATATAAACAAATTTGTCTGACTATTAGGAAAATGTTTACCCAAACTGCTGTTTTATTGAACTGCCATTGTGGATTATTAGCAAACATCATCATATTAACTATGATATAGTACGTTATGGGAAAAAGATTCCATTTACTAATGGTAGCACTGCTGTAATGGAATCATGAAAACAGAGAATTTAATCCCAATCGGCTTTGAAATAACATATCATATCAGCAGAAGCTGTGTATTATTCGTTTGTACTGGGGTGTTATTGATTTCTAACATTTTTGTCTGTTTTTGAATACGATGTTATCTTGCTAATGTATATGCTTTGATTCTTTTTATTTGTAAAAAAACTAAATCAATATTGACATGTTACAATCACAGTAATAGTGCACACAAAAACAATTTACACAATTAGAGGGTTAAATTTTCTTCTAGTAATGAAAACATTAAAGAAGTTATACAATACGTTTCAAATAGCGTATATTTCTAAATTTCAGAAATAAAAATTAAACCAATAGGTGATTCGCTATAATTAAACGTTCTGTGTTTTGATTAGTTATTTTCATTTCGATATACAACTAATTTATTTTGCACCAATTACCGCTTTCCAATATCTAATTAAAAACAACAAGCAAGCGTAAATGTACTATTTACATTCAATTTATTTCCGTATTCTGGGTAGATTTGGATGTGTATGTGTTGGTGTTTGTGTTTGGGAACGACCAATTCAATTTAAATTCATTTCTCATTTCACGGTATCGGGTGTCTATAAACGCGTTTAAAGCGATGGAGTGACATTCCCGAATTTCTGATGCGAATACGGTTTCAAACCTTTATGTAAATATAAAGTACCTTTCATTCGCTAGCAAAGTCTTTAATTATTGTTTTCTCATACCTGTGGTTTTATTTGAGCAGTGATATATTTTGAAACACATCCGTAAAAGAAACAAAAATTCTAATTGCTTTTTCCTGAAAGAACAAATGAATCACGCTAAACACAAAACAGTTGACAAATAGTAGTCTGAAACGCTTTATTGTCACATAGAATCATCTACTTAGTTAAATGTATGAAGTCATCTATTGGATCTGGGATAATAATGAAAAAATGAAATTATAGTTCAAATCTCCTTGTTAGGCAATGTAATCTGGTCATATTTTACCAATCGTTTTCAACTTGCAGAAGCGTTTTGTCGAATCGAATTTAGTGCTTTCATTGGGTTATGGTTAAAATTTACAACGAAAAAACTTCGAAATAGGATGCTATTCAATTGTATATTGTTTCATTGTGTATTATAGTTATATGTAGCGTTGTTGCGGTTCCATTCATTGGAAATTCCAACTTCAATCTGCAGTTACTGCCAATGAAACCCATTTCGAAAGCTCAACGTATGCGATAAACGCAAAAGTACGGCTTTGCAACAGCCTACGCTATATTGGATTTGATACTGCGCTAATGAAACATATTTACGACATTTTGACAACGGAAACCGAGTTTATTTTTAATTAATGCGGAGGGGCTCAATATACAAGTGCGTTTTATTTACACGGCCTTTTCTAAAGCCCCATTTCCTTGACAGTTTATCAAGGGTTTACAGCTACTGAATATTTATCAACTATAAAACTACCCCAGTCAACAATAAAAATATGCAAACAAAGACATAAAATTTTGAGGTGAAAGCCGTATCAGCGTACAAAATTGAATAACATTTCTTAAGTTTATGACCACTAATTTGGGATGAAGAGAAAGACATATAATATAATGTTGTTATTCGAGATAAATTACAGAAAGGAATAAAATAACTGACGCGAATATTATTTTCGCTATAATTATTGGACCATTTTTCATTTTGACAGATAAGTATATATATTCGTATTTCGGAAACGCTTACTAGTTTTAGCTTGCTTAAAATTTTTTTATAGAATAACCAGTACATAATTTAATTTTTCAATTACTGAAGATAATGTTTATGGATAATATCTGTGCCTTATAATCTAGATTTCAGATTGAACGGTACTATTTTAAAAATCAGGTCCGCAATGCTGCAAATGTGACGAATTTTTGTAATGTTAGTTTGAAACGACTGTCAGATACTATAAAAATAGCTATAGCTTAAGGACCTATATGGTAACTATAATGGCAGTTAAGTTATTTTTTGATAAACGCACAACAGAAATCTAAGCAACAAATAAGAATCAACGATAAGTTGACAATTACTGTTTCTTAAAAATATCTGAAGGATAAAGGAAATCACTGCTTAAGCTAATGTCTTCGTAATGCAAGAAGTAAACTACCTCCCTTCTTACCAGATCTTCGACGACTATCAACGTTATTTTACACCCTGCGAAGCAGGGTGACAGCTATTTCAGGCCTGAGCCTCTTCAGCCGATGTTGGCAGGCCTCTTATTAAATAACTTTAATAATAAGTGGCCCGGCAACTTTGTGGTTATTATTAGCAACATTATTAATAATGTTGATAATGATAACCACAATCGTTCCGTGCTTGTTGTATTCTTCGATAATTTCACTTTCATAGCTCTTTTTTTGTTTGTTATAGGCCATACCAGCATGTGGAACACGTTGGTATGGACGATAACGTTGGAATGTAGATTATCGTTGTAGAAATGGCGTAATTATCGCTTGGTTGATTGGTTTAGTTGTAGATTGTTGTGTTGTCGGTAATTATTACAGTTGGTTGGCAGCAGTTGACGTTGGATGATTGAATTTTGTTGTTGCTGAAGTCTGTTGAAGTTGATTGAAGATGTATGTTGTAGGTTAAATGGTTTGATGTCGACGAGTAGTAGTAGTAAATGGGTTGAAATGATGAATTTATACAAAAAAACAGCTCTTGTCAAATTCACTCCCGAAATATGGCTTTTGGGGGATCTTTGTGTAGCACTAAGCAACAAGTTGATTCCACTGTCGTTCTGTTTAGCAGGTCCCTGATTTGTTGAAGGGGTGTGAGGCTTCACCTGGGAAGGAAATGAAGGTATAAGGATTAACAATCGCTAACCAGGCAGCTCAAACGAGCCAACCACGATCCCGTTGAAGTTACCTTTTCGTGATAAGCGATTCTTATGGAAAGAAGGACGGTGCCCCCAGAGTTGAAAGCATCAGAAACCTTACTGCAACCCAAACAGTAAGGGAACCGGAAAGTTGAGAATTAAAAGTTGAAAAAAGTTGAAGATCAGAAACCCTGATACTGCCTCCCCAAACATCAAGGAAATCCGGAACGTTGATAGGGTTAAAGGTTGAAAGCAGGGGTTTTGTCTCCTGGAACTAGGTTTCATTGACTCACCTGTTAATGGTACACAAACTGACCGAGCACGGTTGACGGCTGCAGAGTGGGCGCATGAATAGCAACTCTACTCGGGTACACAGACACCAAGTACTGCACTGACCAGACCTTCACATCAACTGCTTTCTTTATATTACGTAACCGCGCGCGTGTCCCCCACCCATCCCAACTATATCCATATCTACAGATCGCACATCCACTTCAATAGGGACACAAGTGCAAATTTTGCCGATTTGGAGTTATGGTCATATGGCACTTTCTTTTTAAGTCCTGTATGCAATGCGATAACGCCACATGTTGTATCTAAGACAACCGATTTTTAAAGTCACAGAATGTTGTAGCGCTGTAAGAATATTTTGAGTAATATCGCCATATCATAACAAATGTTGCATTATTGTATTTAAAATGTAAAATTTGTAATGTTATAACGCTTTATATGTCATATGTGGCACTATGCTATTGAAGAATTTCGGACTAATAGTGCATCATAGTACACTTGCGGCGATATGGTTCTGCGGTGCATGAGAAAATAAGGAATAACAACAGATACTAAACACTACTTACGTCTCTGTTGCATTGCAGGTAATTTGAATAAATAAATATTCGTTAATTAACGTTATTAAATGTATGCACATAATATAAGAGACTTATGGAGCTATTTATAAATCACTACGAGCAAGATAACGCTTCGCAGCTGCGAGATAAATATAGCCAACATGTGCAGTATTCAGAAACCTTGTCTAAATGCAATCTACGAAATGCTAACGGAAGTAAAACGTTATTGCCACGTGTGTGAAACCGAACAAAGGATCTGGAACACGAAAAGGTATATAAACCCCGCAACTTTGTGGGGCAGATTAGTTCGAGTTACAATCTTCGACAGTTCAGAGCTTTGAAGCTGGCATCCAGGGATGTTGCTTACCTAGCCTCTGAACTAATAACCTCACTCAGAACCTTAGAAGTTACCATCCATGGATGTTACTTACCTAGGTTCTGAGTCAGTTTACCAGTTTAATGTTGAACGGTATAATAGTATTTAAGTTATTATGCAAGTGTATATTGTGTAATTTCAACGAATAAATATCTTATTTGTACTTAACAGTAAACTGTTCATTCTCTAACTTGGACGTCTTTTGTGTTTTTGAATAAAGAATGTTCTTTGAATGAAGAAAAATTCTTTTCAACGTTAAGAAAGCTTAATTCGTTTTAGTGCGTTTTACATGTGCATTGAGTTCTTGTGTTAATATTTTCGGGTTTGCATATAAAGATACTACATAATTTGTAAGTTTTTTGGAAAAGTAATGTGATGGTTGCACTTATATTTTTTCTTTCTTACTATGCAATAATGTGTAATTATTGTGTTTTCTTACATTTATTTAAAATAACTTATGTATTTAGTTTGTATTGCAATCTTTTCCAATAAAGTTCTTTAAACCATAATTACTTTTTCATTTTCTTACTGCTCGCGTGCAATATAGCCACATATTTTTATTTTTTGAGAGAACTGATTAGTGCAATATGGCCATATCTAACAAAGTTCACATTTTGGTTAAAATTATAAAATTGCTTTTTAGCACTACCTAAAAAGCACTACCTTAGTGTATTATGAAGTTTGATGGAATTACAAGTGTATTTCAATCTGTAACAACTAAAAATAATAATCTTTAAACTGCTCTCCTGTAAATTTTAACTATTTGCACTTGTGTCCCTATTGAACTGGATGTGCGAGAAGTCAGACACTAAAAATAGGTACCAATATTTTGCAGTGCCTTACAGAAGACCATAACAAGTAGGTTAAATTGTATTCTTTCTGGTGGTTTTTCTTGCTGTCGGCGAGATAGGAGATTTAATAACAGGTAAGGATATAAAGTTATTAAAGTAACCTAAGTCAGAAGACGTTTGCTCATGAATATGACCAATGACCATAACAGTTAATTCACCTTAATTCAGTTAATTAGCAGCTAATTCACCTAAAAACATTTTTTTGTTGTACTTACTGTTAAAACTCTTCGAGTTGCTGATTTTATTGACGAGATAATAAGCTTATAATATAAAATGCAGTATCTTAGCTATTTAGCTGAAGCAATAAGTTCATGGGCAAGTCGTTGATGACCTTTTGTTAGTTAACAGGAACTTTAGCCACGGTTAGTTATACTAAATGAGTATAGTTTTGTTTTTCGTTCAAATTTATCTAAATTTTTTTATTTAAATACGATACAGTGTAAGTTTGTCAAAAAATTTTAATGGGAATTGTTGTATACAGGGTGTTCTGGAGAGTATGCAATGCTTTAAGGGGGTGAAAGGTAGCCATACAGAGACCCCAAAATTCATAAAATGAAAAAAAAATTAAAAAAATTTTTCCGCCTTTCTTTCAAGACACGAGTCGACTATGGATTGTTTTTAAGATTTTAACCATAAGTTACTGATAAAGCAAACAATAATCTCACATCTGCATAACTGACCTACGCTACGCGTATCAATTTACAGAAACAACAGACTTGGACTTGTTGCCGGGTGACTCACTACCTTGTTGACTTGATCATTATTAAGGTCGGTAAATAAAATGTACCATACGTTCATTGACCTAATTGTGATGCAAATTTCATTGCCTTTTTTTTATTTTACTAATGCGATTTTAACAAAATGAGCAAAACTTACCGTTTAGTGCAAACAATCTTTATACCATGTGTTCAAATAAATCGTCCTATGATGGATTCGTTAGGCCTATAGCGCACGGGCGATATTTCGCAGGCAAATCTTAATCTGCTAAAATGAATCGCACTAAAGCAAATAACTGTAAGCGCACGGACGATTATAAAGTCATGGCGATTAAAAAAATTACGTTTGAACTTATTTTACTGGCGATACAATTATCGCCCTGCACAATCCTACAAAATAGAATAACGTGTTTTAAAGACATGTGCGCGCACAGACGGTTATTCGCTTGTCTTGTTCAATAAACAGCAGTGTTTTCTAATGTAATTTGAGGTTCAATCAAAACTTTCGCAACTCATTCTGAAATAATTAAAACATTTTGGACGATGATTCACAAAAGATTAAACTTTTTACAAAATGTGCTAGTTTAATAGCCCTTCATCAACGTTCGAATGCACCCACAATTGTTTGTGGCTTCTTTTTCTTCCTTTTTCTAAATTAGTGGAGCAACACAAGCAGTTCAATAACAGTCATCTTCAAATGCCGAAAATACGGACAATTTTTCTTCGCCCGTGCGCGAAGTTAATTATTGTACACGTAATCGAAACTCAAGTTTACGGCCACCTAACACGAAGAAAATTGACGACAAACTGCATACTGCATTACAATTTCAAAGATCTGGATCATTAACAGTTATTTGTACAGATGGTTAGAATGAGTTTATTACCATTTAAGCTAAAAGCACGTACAACTATTTTGTTTTGGTTGCAGTATTCGAAGAATTTAGTTACGCTGCTACCTGCTTGTGTTTATGTTTTTGATGACCTTTAAAAGTATTAATAGGCATAATTTTCATATATCTACTACTTGGCAGTGGCGTGCCTATTTTTTTTCTAAGGGGGAGTTGTCATTTCAAAGCTGCATTTCAGTAAATTGTTGGTGAGATGTTACTCGACATATGTTTCCCTATTGCCCTTTAATGGGACGGGCACATTTTCCAAAACACCCTGTATTCTATTGACATGTTTATGAATTTTTCCAAATTTTACTATAGGTGAAGTGTAAGCTGTATACAAGTTGCTAAATTTTGCACAGGATGAAAAAGAGAATAAGTGATTCTGGAGTACCGTCATACCTTGCTTGTTGTACAGTTAGTTTTAACAGTTTAGACAAGGGTTGCCAAACTTATTTTTTCGGGAAACCCTTATACAATATTTACATATTGCGGAACCCAAACCATGTCTACAAATAATCTAATCTTAACTGGGCATTAAAAAAATAGAAATTACCTACAAATACTTTATTCAAACATGCACGCATAAGATACACAAGACATGCAATAACTTCATGTCATATGACTTTCATATTTCAACCTTAAATTAATGTAAAAATATATTTCATAAAACTACGTTTCATGAAATTATTATTATACATTATCTGCTGATATTATGGCAACTCGTCCCGCGGAACCCCAAAATATTTTCACGAAACTCCAAGGTTCCACGGAACACACTTTGGGAACCACTGGTTTAGACAAAACAACCGAGTACGACAAAAATAGTATATAGGAACCTACTTTTTCTTATGATTATCTAACTTTAGCTAAGTCCGATCATTCTATACTGAGACACCGCCGTGTAAAATAGAAAAAGTATAAGAAAGAGTATAGCAAAAGAGGTGAAAGCATACTGTTTGAATCCCAATGCACAACCTCCACGGTATATTTACGAATCTTAAAAGTGCAGTAGTTAAGTTTGATGACGATTGCTTTTTCACCACAATTTATGTGGAAAAATCATTAAAACCTAAATATTCCAAAAATTTTTTAATTAAAAGGTACAGTATTGTTATTACCATTGTAGATATATATACGTAAAGTCATGACGGGTTGCTGTATCCCAGGATGTAAAATCCGTCTAGAAAACTGGTTCATTCTTAACTACCATACAAAACAAACAAGAATAAAACAAACCGAAAAAACTTAATTGAAAAATCTTAATCTCAAGGATTATGGATGTGGAACTATAATATGTATGTCCTATAACTTGAAGTTTTGGAACTTTTTTCACAGATCACACAGTCGTATTTCTGCTATCCAAAACTTTATTCTTTTCAGCTTCCTTTTTTCTGGCATGTTCTTGGCTTGTATCTGTACCTGCACACGATGACACTCGTCCCAATGCATTCAGCATCCTGCTGGTTATTAACAGAGAATGAAGTGTTACTTTTTTTTTCATGTAAGGTATATCATCGTATTTGCCCTAATTTAAGACGTTTCTTGTGATATTTATTTAAAACTTTGTTACGTTTTATTTGAATAAATAGCCAACTCGGTTTTCTTGTTTGTTCTTTCAATTTTTCATATGTAGACATTACTTTCGTCCAAGAATTTTACCAATGAAAATGTAATAACAAAAAAAAGATGTTTGGTGAGATGCGTCAAGAGGGGTGGGGAGATGCGCGGAGATGAAATATTAATCGAGTATGCTAGCTGTACGGCTTTTTACAATTACGGTGTATTTTTAAACTTAGCAAATTAGATTATCTCTGAACAGTCTGAACCGTGATTTCAGGAGATTTCTTGTGTCCCTCGTCATATACACAGCCTTGGTAGTGTAATGTTGGCGTGCCGGACTTTCACCCAAGCGGCCCGCGATCGACTCCCGGCGCCGGCAGATCTGGTTAAGGTTTTCTGCAGTTTTCCCTAGCTGTGACACAAAAGTGGGATTTGCGCTGTTCCATCTGTAAGTCGGCTGCAGCCGCACATTGGGCCTACATAATAATAATAATCGACCCCTCCCTCCCGCACAAGCTTATAGCTTCTGGGGCCTTGGTTTAGGCTATGGGTTGTAGTAGTTATTATTATTATTATTATATACGTATTGCATGGCTTCGTACTTGTAAAGTAATTGAGATAAAACTAAGTATAGTAAATTAAATATATTAAATTAAAAACTAATACTATAAGTATAAATGTTTATGAAATAAATGAAAGATTAATAAAAGTTTCACAAGTATATTATAATCTACCTGACAATTGTTTCGACAGCTAAGCTGTCACTATCAAAGATACTATAAATATAAACAATAGTATATTTATATACCTTCGATAATGGCAGCTTAGCTGTCGAAACAATTGTCAGGTAGATTATAATAAACTTGTGAAACTTTGATTAATCTTTTGTTTATTACATGATTATGGAGTTTCACCATATAAGGCTAGAAACAATAAACGATAAATGTATAAGTCTGAAAGCTATAAAAACATAAATAAATTTATTACACAGTACTATTACCAAAAGACTATTATACAGTTTTCAAGGAAGAGCGGGGCTTTCCATCTTAGAGTTTAGATATAATAATAATAATAATAATACATTTATTTGCCCAACAGGAACACCCCAATTACAGGACAAATACATAAATACAATTAATATTAAATTTTAAGTACAACTACACAGCTCAAAACCACATACCACATACATATTTACTTTACATTCAAATAAGAAAAATAAACTTCTAATTTAACTTTGACATAATAATTAATTACGATAACTATACATTAAAACTAAGTCTAGCACATTTTATAATTTCCAACTTCGAACATGTATATAAATCGCAAATTTGACTGATTCTATTACAATAATTGCACATTAGATACAGCGGTGATTTAAGCAGCACGTTTGTCTTAGCTTTGCCATGGTAAAATGTACAAGTATGGCGAGCATGAAGTCTTGGAATAAAGAAATTAATTTGCGATAGAATCTGGGGAACATCAATTTTGTTATGTAATATTTTATACAAAAATACTAAAAAAGAACAAATTCGTCGAAATTCAAGGCTATCAAAACCGAAAGATTGCAATAGAAAATAATTATCTGTACCCCGTTGGGGATAATATCCTGTTACCTTAAAATTTAAAAATTTTAAGAATTTCCTTTGAATTTGCTCAAGATTATTTTTATGTAAGTATCTGATAATAAGGATTCCAAACTATAGATCCGTATTCAAGTTTTGACCTGATATACGAATAGTACAATAGTTCCAATGCTTTTATATTAGTAAATGATTTGCAGTTTCTTAGTACAAACCCTAACATTTTAGCAGCCTCTTTACACTTAATTGATATGTGTTCGACAAAGATTAGCTCCGCATCGAAATAAATTCCTAAATCCCTAATTAAAGTTTGACGTTTTAAAACATTACCATCTATAGAGTAGTCGTAAGTATATGTCATTTTTTTTCTTGTGTATGAAACAACTATGCATTTATTGATGTTAAGATTTAATTTATTGCACAAACACCATCGATGAACTTTATTTAATTCATTTTGAAGTGAATCACAATCCTCACTTGAGCATATGCGTTTAAATATTTTTAAGTCATCAGCATATACTAGTTTGTCGCATTTAATTTCTTCACATAAATCATCAATGAATAACAAAAACAGTAAAGGTCCAAGGTTACTCCCCTGTGGTACCCCAGACGTACACGTATATGTTGACGACTCAAAACCATTGTAAGAAACAAACTGACACCTGGAAGACAGATATGATTGAAAAAACAATAACATTTGCATATTAAATCCAAAATACGCCAATTTAGCCAAGAGTAGTTCGTGATCGACGCTATCAAAAGCCTTTGAAATGTCTGTATACAGTACATCGATCTGACCTTGATCATCCAAGACTTCAGCAACATCTTGAGTAAAAACTATCAAATTTGTTATTGTTGATCGGTTTGCCATAAAACCATGTTGATATTGTGAAATAAGAGATTTAGTAGACAAAGAAATGCGGTTATACAGAATGATTTCAAAGACTTTTGCAAAGTTAGACAAAATAGAAATCTGTCTGTAGTTAGATACCACAGAAGGATCTCCTGCTTTAAAAACCGGACAAAGTTTAGCCATTTTCCAACGATTCGGAAATATTGCCATTTTGAGTGATAAATTGAATATTATGGACAATGGAAGCGATAGTATACAAGCACAATCTTTAACTAAAAAGGATGGTATTAAATCTGGCCCAGATGTCATTTTATTACCCAGTTTTTTATGGCATTTTATGTTTCTGTTACAGTGATATTTGTAATGTTTATATTTGCAAGAATATTATTCACCTCATGTAATATTAGGTTAGAGTTATTTCTAATATCAGAAACAGAGTATATAGAACTGAAGAAAGCCTTAAATGTATCAACAATATCTTTAGGACTATCATAAGACACGCCATCATATGTCATTTTACCCGGTATGCGAGTTTGCTGCTTTTTCGAGTGAACAAATGACCAAAAGTTTTTAGAATCGGTTTCAATAGAGTACTGAACACTTTCAAGATAATTACTATAAGCTACATTTATTTGTTGCTTAATTGTTGCACGTAGTCTTTTAAATTCATGAAGGTGCATATCCAAATTTGTCTTTTTATAACTACAAAAGTGTTTATTCTTTGATTTAATGTTATTAATGATCTGTTTTGTGTACCACTTTGGATAGATTCTCTTGTATTTTTTAAATTTAGGAACATGTCTACTGAATATGGCATATAGTTTACTATAAAGTTCATCTACCGCTAAGTTAACGTCTGAAAAATTATTCAAAAAGTTCCAGTCAGTATTTAAAAGGGAATTGTATAATGCAGGATAATCTGCTTTCTTGAAATTAAATGAACAATTGCTAACATTAGAATCAAAATTATCATGTTTTGTTGGTATCTGTAAATTAACAAAAAGTGCAGGATGGTAAATATCCTCATCTACTAGGGGCGCATTATCATGTAAAACCTCACATTTGAGATTCGAGAAAACAAGGTCCAGTAGTCTTTCCCTACTATTATATACACAATTATATTGTTTTATATCAAAAAAACTTGCACAATTATTTATGACAGAGGTTTTCCTATCATGAACATTAGTATGAACATAGAGTGGAATATTAAAATCGCCAAGAATTATAATATGACTTCCTAGTACAAATTGAAGTTGTTCTAGAGCCTCAAAGAATAATTCAAAATTCTCTAAATTGACATTCGGTGGAATATAGATCACAAAAATGAATACAACTATAAATTTGATTTGGCATTTACAGCAGATAAGGTCAATTGTAGGAAAACTTGTTGAGAAATATGGTAAATCAATTCTTTCGGTTTTCAGATTACTTCTACAAGCTAAAAGAACTCCTCCGGTTGTATAGTTTGTTATTTGTAGTTTTCTATCGCTTCTGTACACGTTATATTCATCCGGAAATAATTCAGAACTCAATAAGTCTTCTTGAATCCAGGTTTCCGTTAATGCACAAAAATTAAACTCAGCTTGTGAAATAGCTGCATAAAACTGTTGAACTTTGCTATTTAGTCCCCGAACATTTTGATAATAACAACTTAAATTGTGGATGTTGTTGGGCCTTCCTAGTTTAAAGATCTACGTTGAGTACTAGCAGTTGGCAGTATTTTTGGTATATTGTTTACATATTTTATGGTTTTACTTGTGTCGCCACTTTCTACAAGTTGTCTAAGTTCATATTGCAATTTCTTTAAATAGTCTCTTTGTTTAGGAGTTTGATCGATGTAAACTTTTATATTTGACTCATTTCTTTTTTTGTATTTTAGGATTTGTTTTGCTTCATACGAACTTTTGAGCTCAACTTTAATTGGTCGTATCTTACCATTTACCGGTTTGCCAAGTCTGTAAGATTTTACATTAGCAACATCAACATTACTCAAACATAATGATTTGATGAATTGTTTCACAGCGTTTTCATCCTCAACACGCTTTTCTCCCACTTGTTCATTTTCTGGCACATCTATATTATAGATAATAATATTTTTTTCACGTTTATGACGTTCTTGAATTTCTGCTATTATTTCCTCAGATGATAAATTTTGATTTACGTAATTTGCAGTCAAGTTACTTTGTGCGCGAAGTTCATTAAGTTCATTAATTCTAGCTTCTAGTGATTCAACTTTATCAATGATGATGGCTAACTGACCCACCTGTTGTTTCAATTATTTTAAATCGGCTAATATTCTTCTTTCCGACGTACAACTATCGCAATGGAATGTGGGTTTCCTTTTATCTGTTGCATTTAATAGCTGCACATCAGCTCGCGATAACCCCGAACAAATTGAATGCAAAGGTAAACGGCATTTATCGCATATAATTTCCTTGTCTGTGCCAAACGGCTTATCACAGACAGAACAATTTTTAAACAGAGGCATTGTGAGCGCAATTATATCAACCGAACTAACAATTAGTTCAGTAGATGTATTGATATATGCAAAACTTACACTTTTATACAGAGCAATCACAAACACTTGCACCACGTAGCGTACTTGTATTGGTGAAGTTGTGAAGTTGAAGATATGAAGGTGTTGTATTATAAGGGTTTTTAGGTTTTTCTATTCACTATCAAACTGATTACTTTTACGTAATAGTTTAAGTACTATGTTGCATGTGCCTTCATAATTATAGTAGCAAAGTAATGAACAATGAATAATAGGTCATGTGTTCCAAAAACTGGTGCATTTCTTATATGAAATGTTGTTCTTTCAATTGTTCTACCATTTTTGCGGAATTCTTTGTCGGGAATTATTATTGTTTTGAAAAATGTCTTTTTAATATTCATTTAATTTGATTCAATGTATGACAATGTAAGACTATAACGTGAAGGGACTTAAATACACGTGACTGTGAGGTCTCGTTATCAGTAAGACAAAGAGCAGTCTCCGATCGAGATACCCGATCCATAGGTAAAAGTTCTTTATAGTATCTAAAGAAAATAATGTTAAATACATTTTTCGTGAATTATATATAGGCATTTAATGGATTATTCTGAACTTTTCAGAATACATCCTGTTACCTAGTTTCTTATTTTCATTCTCTTTAGTGCTCAAAAATAAACATAAAGTTTTAGCTTTGTAAATAAAGCACAGACAATTACTGCAATATATCTGTTCCGTAACACAGGAAATTTTAATCTCTATCGTACTAGTAAGTGCAAACTAATTATTAATACTTTCCGGAATTAATTAAGGCACGAGTTTGCTTTGTTCGAATACTGCTACGTTAGAATTAAAATTTGAAAGGAAATAACGGATATAATCCGCGGTTTATAGCGCAACGAGTACCACGTCTATTTGCCTTGTTTGCTAATTTAACAGATTTACATTCCGGCGTTCGTATCAATCTAGTCTAGACTCGGTTTGCTTAACGAAAACGGTACCAAGTCAACAACGAACTCATTTCAAGCAAATCTAACTTTAACAAAACTGTGACGTAAGGCCCATAATTTAAAGTTGATTTATCGTGAGACGAAATTCGTGTTTCCGTATTTAAATCTGAAATTCGGAAGTTTCGTCCTGCTTAAAGATATTGATTGATAACTGTTAGACCTTATGAATCTGTAATGAAGAACGAGATCGACTCCCAGGGGAAAGTTATACTATTTATTGAATATAGCAACACTACTGAAAAATTTATGTTGATTCGGAGTATACGTCTACACAGTTATATCGGTAATTTTTTATACTGAAGAAATAAATGTTAAAAATTCTTTTGAGAAGATTTATTGTTTTATAAATTATGATCTATCAAGTAAATCAAAATACTTGATTTATTGGCTTAGTTTCATCGTTAAACACATTAATATTCCCCCAGAAGAACTAAACCCCCCACAAAAATTTACTTTAGAATGTTAGCAGTTCAGAAGCAGGAAGTAACTTTGCAGTCGTAGTGTGCCTTCCTGCTTCAAAAGGAAAATAGGAAGAGCTAATTTGCTCAAATGTTTACATTTAATATGTATAGTCAGTTAATAAGTACCTACCCTCATAGCCATTAATCCTTCCGAACTTATATGTCGATCTTTATTATTTGCTTGAAATATTTTATTTCTCATTCCTCAGTTATTCTCGCATTATGCTTGCAGTTAAGGTAACTTTTGTATTGCAAATAAATTAATTCCTCTTAGCTATGAGATCCCGTAACAATGGATTTGAAATTTAGCTCGGATTATTTCATAACTTTTGATTTCGAACATACAATCACAAAATTACATTTACTTATTTATTCGTAATGTGTTTAACTTATTAAAAACACGAAAAAGGTAGTTGTGTTGCTCTTTTCTATCAAGGCCTGTCAATGAACGCCTTGCTATGGTTGTGTCCTGATTAATTGTCCCACTAGATGGTGTGCTAAGTGTGGGACCAGTCATTGATATAGCCTCGGACTGTACTTCTTGGTACTCCCGAGGCAGGTTGTGGTCCAGGAAAAACCTCGACGGAGCCCTACCTGGCTAGTTCGTTGGCTTTTTCGTTGCCTTCAATTCCGCAGTAAGCTGGCGCCCAAAGCAGTTTGATAGTGTTTTAGACTGTCAGTTCATTTAGTTCCGTAAAACATCTTTATACCAGTTTAGATATATCCTAGAACTCAAAAGAGCTTTTAAAACTGCTTAGCTATCTGATATGATATAGATCCGCTTGTTTTTGTAACCCGTCCTGATGTTTTCACACGCACACGTAGTAGTTTCGCGTAAGTTTGCGTTTGAAAGACGGAGGCGAACCGACCAAGAAAAAAGCAAAACTCCACTCTTGGATTTTCGCCATATATATATATATATATATATATATATATATATATATATATATATATATATATATATATATATATATATATATATATATATATATATATATATATATATATCTATAGGGCCCCACTATGCGTCCCCCCATGTAAAATCTTAGGTTCAAGCAGCGTCCGAAGTCACTCGGCGTCCGGATATACGGACGCTGGGTGACTAGTGCCTCAAAATTGCACCATATGAAGCTTAAAGTGTCTAGATGACGAAAATGTAAAAATTAGCTGTGCGCAGTTTGACACCCATTTCTGATTCGTGTATAAAATCGTAGTTCGAGCGTTTGCAACACGCAGCGCTAATAGCGCGCGATTTGTATACACTTGTATACAAATCGGCAACGGTTTACCCTGCGTCCCCACACATAACAGTAATTTTGTTGGTAACACTGATGGCTTTATCGCTAGACAGTGACGTCATTTCAACGGGACTTCACTTTATGCATTGTATTTCTGAGTAAAGATTGCGTCATTTATGGTGACAAAAATTCTTTCATATTATATTTTGTTAAAGCTAATAAACACTTTTAATACATTTTATTTATGCGTTATTTAAACTTCGTTATTAAAACGGATTTGCTTGCTACTACAAATGGGCGATAATTTTAATAAAATTGTAAGATTTAATAAGATGGATAGAATTTAAGGATATTCTTTCGTTCTCAAAATATGTGTGGGATATTTACACGTAATTGAAAGCTTTATTTATTTAAATTAAACAAACATTATGCATTATTATATTATCATTCGGTATTTAATCAATCACTGATGCTGTTAGATAATAATAAATCAAAATATACAATTAAAATATAATTTTATGGCATTTATTATATTACGTTAATTTGAACAAACTTTAAAATAAATATGTAGAATGTCGATTTTTAAAATCTTCACAATTCTTATCTATCAGATTGTTGACTTTACAACATTTTTTTAAGTTGCCGTGTAAAACAAAAACGTCAATTTTGCACCCCTTGTGTTTTATGTAAATAAATAAGCAATACAGTCCACTCAATCTGTCATTTGACAACATAAGATATGTACAAAAATAAATTAGGCAATTTCTGTTGATAGATGATTCTTACATATTATATTTTGTTAAAGCTATTTAAGAAACACTTTTTATACATTTCATTTATGCGTCATTTAAATTTCGTTATTAAAACAGATTTTCTTATTGCTACTACAAATGGGCGATAATTTTAATAAAATTGTAAGATTTAATAAAATGGATAAGAATTTAAGGATATTCTTTCGTTCTCAAAATATGTGTGGGATATTTACACGTAATTGAAAGCTTTATTTATTTAAATTAAACAAACATTATGCATTATTATATTATCATTCGGTATTTAATCAATCACTGATGCTGTTAGATAATAATAAATCAAAATATACAATTAAAATATAATTTTATGGCATTTATTATATTACGCTAATTTGAACAAACTTTAAAATAAATATGTAGAATGTCGATTTTTAAAATCTTCACAATTCTTATCTATCAGATTTTGACTATACAACAATTTTTTAAGTTGCCGTGTAAAACAAAAACGTCAATTTTGCACCCCTTGTGTTTTATGTAAATAAATAAGTAGTACTCTTTTTGTTTTCTTTTTCTAATATTGTTGGTTCCTGAAATGGTAAAATATAGTTGAGGAATGTTCCTCCTCCTTTTTATCTTCTTTTTTTTGCATAATATAAAAAAGTGCATAAAACTTGGATCTGAGATAGTTGATTTCAAATATAATAATAAATGAAAAACAATATGTCAACAACACAAAAAAGAATCCTTTCATGTTAAAAAATTCATGGTTTTTCTGTGAACAAAAAACCAATTTAATGATACTTTATGTATATGAAGATCCTTTGAAGAAGGAGTCAATTCTAAGTTAAGTAAAACCCCCAGGGGGAATTTGGATAAACCCATCAAGTTTATATTTTAATAATTGATGACAGATGGAATTCAGTCGAATAGTACTGCTCAATTTTTATTATAATCATAATGAAACATAAACTCTGCATGCAAAGGATTAATAGCAGAATTGGAGGTCTCGTAAATGGCATCCTGTAAGTAATTTGTATTGTTAATACGATCCAGATTTGTGGAGTTTAAGGATCAGAAACTTAAAAGGTATTTAGTAAAGTGAGTGCCTAAAAGCTTCCAAATTTAGAACAAGAAAAACTAAATTGTAATAACAAACATTATGCTGGTAACTTGTGATAAAGTAGTTAAAAACTGTATTTAAATCTTTACTTATATTTAATAATTGTTGTGTAACTCTATCAGAACGGGTTATATTCTTGTACTTTTTGTAATAAATTTAAGAAATTATTTTATGCAATCTCTGTGTTTTCTTTATGTGTAAAGGATCTTTAAGATGCACCAACCACCCTGTAGATTTACTTTTCACTAATTTCAAAACTTTTAAACAAAACCTCTTCTTGTTTGTGTGGGCAATCATTGTCTGTCACGAAACAAAGTGGTCTTTCGACCCGGATGGTCAATAACAATTCTTCAGTTTGAGAATGCATAAAACAATTTCAACCTTAGCTTTTAATGTTAGTATATAGTAACCTTTTTGGGCGTGCAAATTTTTTTAACTTTTTTTGTTAACTTCTCTAGAAATCTTTTACTAAAGGTCTAATTTCAAAATGAATTACGAAGCACTAAAGATTAGTCGTACAAGTGCCAAAGCTACTATTACTCGAATTTCAAATTGGTTAGTTTCAAATAAAGATAGAGAGACACATGTTTTTCAGTTCCGAACTAGAGAAAAGAATTTGCAAACAGCCTTTGAAAGGTATTCTGAAGCACAAGATAACATTGAACTTCTAGTGAATTCTGAAGCTCATGATGATGCTGAAAATCGTGACGCAATTGAAGAGCAATATTATTTAACATTAACCGAAATATTAGAACGGATAGAAGAATTATCTTCACCTATGTTAACTAAACCAGAGCGATCAGAGCCAAAGACGGTGATTCTGCAACAACAAGCTACACCTTTGATTAGGTTACCCGAAGTTAATCTACAACTATTCACAGGAAATGTTGCAGAATGGCAGTCTTTCTATCAACTTTTTACTGCTTTGGTATCCAATAACTCCTCATTGACTGACGTGCAAAGGTTTTTGTATTTAAATTTGCGTGATGAACCATTAAAACTAATAGAAAATTTACAAATAACTAATGAAAACTTTTCCACGGCAATTAATATTTTAAAAGGAAGGTATGAAAATAAGATATCAGTGATCAATGCACATTTAGCTTCTCTTTTGGATATAAGTTCCATAAACAAAGGCTCTGCAATGCAATTAAGAGAATTTGTAACTAACACAATGAAGAAACTACACACTAACTACACTGACAAACAGCTTTTTGATTTCCTATTAGGAGTAATTTATTCGCTTGAACGTAAGCTCGACTATGCAAGTAGACGCAGTTTTGAGACTGATCGTAAGATTGATTCATTACCTAACCTTACAGAATTTTTTGAATTTTTGAACAAAAGGTGTACCATTTTAGAAAATCTATCAACAACCGAGATTTCATCAACCAAAAAGGTGACGAAAACCTCCTTACATGCAAACATAAAGGAAAATCACATGACAATTAAATAATTGTATTTTTTGTAATAAAAAATTTCATAAAATTTATTCTTGTAACAAATTTAAATTATTACCACATGCAAAAAGGATAAACTTTGTCAGGTCCAAAAGATTGGGCTTCAATTGTTTTGCCTCTTCCCATATGTCACCTCAGTGCAGAAGTATCTCCTGTAAGCTGTGTAATCAAAGACATCATACTCTTCTTCACAATAATAATGTTAACAGCAACACAACCAGTAATTCTCAAGGAAATCAAGGACCTCACCATAATAGTAATGTACTTTCTAATAGGTCAAATTCTTTCAATAAATATTTAAAAACACAAAGTTTGCCTGAGCAGGGTGATGACAAAACAAATTCTCAAATTAATACAATTCCTTCTGGTTCTCAAGAATTGATACAGCATAATACTCAAGGTATGTCACTTACTTCTAATACTCTCTCTGCCTTATCGATCAAAAATGTTCATGTACTATTGGCTACAGCTTGTGTTACTATTTACAATTCTCAGGGAGTCCCTATCACAGCTAAGGTGTTACTTGATTCTGCCAGTCAAAGTTCTTTCATCTCAGAAAACTTAGTTAAAAAACTTAACTTCAATCCTTATTGTAAAACATTAAATATTTCAGGAATATCTGGAAGTACCATAATTTCTGACAGAATGATTAATTTAGTTATGCATTCCAATGTGTATGAAAACAAAAATTTTAGAATTTCTTGTTCTATATTACCCCGAATAACTTGTATGCTTCCACAAGTTAATATTAATACTAGTAAATTTAATATTCCAGATAAAATAATCCTTGCTAATCCCTTCTTTTACAAACCATCTTAAATAGATATTTTAATTGGAGCAGATTGCTATTATAATCTTTTGAAAAAAGGTGTATTCCATCTTGGAAAAAACCTCCCAGTACTTCAAAGTACTCATTTAGGATGGGTAATTGCAGGTACAGTTCCGTTTCTCAATTCTCAACAAAGAAATTTATTACCTAAAGTATACACTTCCTCCTCCATAATAAATAATCAACCTTTAGTATCTATGTTTACTCAAGTACGAGACTCACCATCTCTTGATCAATTAGTTACTAAATTCTGGAATACAGAAGAGATTCCGGAAAAGGTCCCTCTAGCCATGGAAGATGAGCTAGCTGAAAAAATGTTCGTATCTACAACTACCATCTCAAATGATGGTAGGTTTCAAGTGAATGTTCCTTTGAGAACCCCTCAAGAAAACTTAAAGCTTGGTGATTCTCTGTCGATTGCAAAGAAACGATTTTTTAATTTAGAAAAAAGATTTCAAAAAAGTCCTTCTTATTTCGTTGAATTTAAAAGATTTATTGACGAATACGTTGAATTGAATCATGGAAGATTCGTTCCCCTTACTCAAACAAATAAATCGTCACATCAGAAATATTTTTTACCCCACCATGCAGTGATTCGTGAGAATAGTGTCTCAACGAAACTTCGAGTTGTCTTTGATGCTTCATGCAAAACCACTTCAGGTTTGTCATTGAATGACATCACTCTTAAAGGTTATCAGGTACAACCTGATATCTATGATATTTTGTGTAGATTTAGATCTTTCAAGTTTGTGTTAACTACAGACATTGAAAAAATGTTCCGACAGATAAGAATAAATCCATCTCAAACTTTTCTGTTAAACATCTTGTGGCGAGACAATCCTGATAAACCACTCATGTGTATTGAACTTTTGACAGTAACATATGGAACAAATTCCGCTCCATTTCTATCAACCCGTGTACTACAGGAAATAGCATTAAAATATGAATCTGATCTTTCTCTCGCCGCAGAAGCTTTGATGAAACAAACCTGCGTAGATGACATTCTTTGTGGTTGTGATGACTTTACAAACTTAGAAAAACTCTATAATGAATTAAATACTCTTTTAAACTATCATGGATTCAAGGTCCATAAATGGTGTTTTAATTCAGAAACATTTTTGAGTACATTTTCTGAAGAAAGGATTCTCGAATATGATATTAATTTTGATGATACTCCTAATAAGGTGCTCGGATTAAAGTGGAACCCTGTAGCAGATTTTTTGTGTATTTCAATTCCCAAAGTTTCTTCAAACTCATTGCAAGGTCCTATAACTAAAAGAAAAATCCTTCCAACTGTAGCTCAGTGCTATGATCCTCTAGGATTGCTCTCTGTCGTCATAGTTGTAGGAAAACTATTGATTCAGACACTTTGGTCTTTAAAATTTGGATGACATACAGTTGTTACTGATAATCTCGTACAGGAGTGGCAAAAATTTGTAAATAATCTTTCTGTTTTATCAAAACTAAAGATACCTCGGTATTTATATTTAAATAAATCTATAAAGAGCGTAAAGTTTCAGCATGTGTATATATTCGTACTTTGTATTTGGATGGATCTATATCTTGTAATTTAGTGTCTTCAAAATCTAGAATAGCACCTCTAAAGGTAATCTCTTCCTCGTTTGGAATTGTGTGCTATGCTTCTTCTTTCAAGATTAACGAAAAAACTTTTGCCTATTTATGAAAACAGATTTACAATAAATTCTGTGAGTTTGTGGTCAGATTCCCAAATAGCTTTATTCTGGATAACTTCTCATGCTTCACGTTGGATAGTTTTTGTAGCTAACAGAGTATCACAAATACAAGAATTAACAACAGGATTCAAGTGGTATTATGTCAAATCCAGCGAAAATCCTGCCGACCTTCCTTCCAGAGGGATGTTACCTCAAGACGTTTTAAACTGTGAAATTTGGTGGTGCGGGCCTTCTTTTCTAAAGAATCCTAATTTAGACATTTCTGAATTTGCCAAAAATCCTGTTGTGCCAGAAATATCGGAAGAAAGGAAAATATCTCTTGTTACTACAATAAATAACAGATCAGTCTGCCTTTTGGGAACCTATATTTTTAAAATTTTCAATTTTCTCTAGGCTTCAACGTACTGTTTCATATTGTTTGCGTTTTATTCAAAACACAAAATTTATTTCAAACAAATTTTCTGGCCCTTTAAATGTAAATGAGTTGAAAGATGCAACATACTTCATTCTAAGAATACTACAGGTTAAATATTTTTCAAAGGAAATCTCTGAACTGCAAAATAAAAAACTTCTTAGTAATAAGAATTTGCTTTCTCTTAACCCCTTTTTTGATGAAAAGATGGTATCTTGCGCGTTGGTGGCAGGTTAGAAAATGCGGATGTTAACTTTGATCAGAAACACACAGTTTTGCTTCCTTCTCATAATTATGTTGTAATTCTTATGTTAACCCAAGAGCACACACGTTTGGGACATGCTGGTGCTCAAACAGTTTTATCGAATTTCAGATTAAGGTTTTGGCCGTTAAATGGATTAAGAGAAATAAAAAGAATAATCAGAAACTGTGTGACTTGTTATAGATTCAGAGCTCAGCCAGCTCAACAATTAATGGCAAGCTTACCCAAAGATAGAGTTAACGTTACAAGACCTTTTCAAAAGGTAGGTGTGGATTATGGTGGTCCCTTCATGATTAAATCGTCAAAGGTAAGGAAGGCGCCTTTAATCAAGGCATACATAGCTATTTTTGTTTGTATGGTAACCAAATCGGTTCATATTGAATTGGTCACGAATCTATCATCTGAAGCCTTTCTTATGACATTGAAAAGATTCATTTCTCGAAGAGGAAATCCCTCTTTAGTCTACAGCGACAATGCTTCCAATTTCTTAGGGGCAAAGAATCAGTTTAAGGAATTACATAATTTTTTTTGCACTCAAAGTAATTTAAAAGGAATCCAAGACTATTGTGCTCAAACCCAAATTACATTTAAGTTCATTCCTCCTAGAAGTCCCCACTGGGGTGGAATTTGGGAAGCAGCAATAAAAAGTTGTAAATATCATCTAAAGAGATTAGTAGGTAATTCCACTTTTACCTTTGAAGAATTTTATACAATTCTAACCGAAATAGAAGCCATTCTAAACTCACGCCCCATCTGTCCATTATCTAATGACCCAAATGATTTGCAATGTTTGACCCCTGGACATTTCTTGATAGGATCAAGTTTAGTAGCTCATCCAGAAAAAAGTGTAACTTCCATTTCTGAAAATCGACTTACCCTTTATCAAAGGATTTCTCAAATTCAACAATTATTTTGGAGACGATGGTCTATTGAGTACCTCAATCGCTTGCAAAATCGACCTAAATGGGTTTACAATGTTCCAAACTTAAAAGTAAATGATTTGGTTCTGCTAAAGGAAGATGATAATCCTCCTCTTAAATGGCCGCTGGCATGAATAATAGAGATTATTTTAAGTCCTGACAAGAAGGTCAGGGTAGTTAAAGTTAAAACTCAAAATGGTTGTTTCACACGATCCATAACTAAGATTTGTCCTCTTCCACAAGATAAATTAATTGAAGAATTTCCCGCAGAAATTTAGAAAAAAATAATAATACGAACTTAATATTTCTTTTTGTTTTTGTTCAATCTATCTTTTAATATGTTTATTAATTATAATCCCTTTGAGGTTAGAACCCTCAAGGCCGGGGAGGATGTTCGGGAAACAATCCCTTCATCAGTTCTAGTTCAACTTTGTTTCACCCTGTATATATTTATTTTGCGGCGAACTGTTAACTTGCCACTTGTTTTTTTTTTACGTTTTTGCGCGTTGCTGACGTCTGTACGCTTTTTGTTTTCGTTTTCTAATATTGTTGGTTCCTGAAATGGTAAAATATAATTGAGGAATGTTCCTCCTCCTTTTTCGCTTCTTTTTTTGCATAATATAAAAAGTGCATAAAACTTGGATCTGAGATAGTTGATTTCAAATATAAAAAAAATGAAAAACAATATGTCAACAACACAAAAAAGAATCCTTTCATGTTAAAAAATTCATGGTTTTTCTGTGAACAAAAAAACCAATTTAATGATACTTTATGTATATGAAGATCCTTTGAAGAAGGAGTCAACTCTAAGTTAAGTAAAACCCCCAGGGGGAATTTGGATAAACCCATCAAGTTTATATTTTAATAATTGATGACAGATGGAATTCAGTCGAATAGTACTGCTCAATTTTTATTATAATCATAATGAAACATAAACTCTGCATGCAAAGGATTAATAGCAGAATTGGAGGTCTCGTAAATGGCATCCTGTAAGTAATTTGTATTGTTAATACGATCCAGATTTGTGGAGTTTAAGGATCAGAAACTTAAAAGGTATTTAGTAAAGTGAGTGCCTAAAAGCTTCCAAATTTAGAACAAGAAAAACTAAATTGTAATAACAAACATTATGCTGGTAACTTGTGATAAAGTAGTTAAAAACTGTATTTAAATCTTTACTTATATTTAATAATTGTTGTGTAACTCTATCAGAACGGGTTATATTCTTGTACTTTTTGTAATAAATTTAAGAAATTATTTTATGCAATCTCTGTGTTTTCTTTATGTGTAAAGGATCTTTAAGATGCACCAACCACCCTGTAGATTTACTTTTCACTAATTTCAAAACTTTTAAACAAAACCTCTTCTTGTTTGTGTGGGCAATCATTGTCTGTCACGAAACACATCCAAGGTTCTAGGTTTCACATTTCAGTTATACCTATTTATTATATTAAAAACAACAGACCAAACACTAAAAATCTGGGTTATATATGATATAATCAAAAGTAAATCAAAATAAAAGCACTCATTCGGAGCATTTACAAATTAAATATCTTTTAAACAGTTCCAATCCCAAGAATTTAATGGTTAACAACCTGTCGTTTTGCGTTGCTACGGTTGCTATTCAAAAATGATATCATATCACTGAAGGACATCGACATTTAGTACATTGAATGCACAGCTGTTTTTCTTTTTAAAATAAATAATTGCAAACAATAAAATATCACTTTACTGAATTGGATAAAAACTGTTTCAGATAACGTTGGACATTTTATAATAAAATCGAAATTTTTATTTCTTATAACGTTGAAATTTTTTATTTTTGTTTGTGCTGTAGTTAAAATCTATTATAATATAATTTTTTTTTGTAAATTCGTTATCTTTAACGTTTCTAATTTTATATTCCTAACAATATAATAAATAGTTACTTAACGTAAAAATGTCACTATTCGGTTTAACGAACAACTTTTAACAAAACATCTGGACCCGGATTGTTTTAGATTTATTATATATCAATTTTCTTTTCCTAAATCAGCATCAGTAATCGATTAAATATAGTGAAAGATAATAATTGTTAATTTATGTTTAACTTGAATCAATAAATCTTTGAATTCCTTGTAAAAACCCTTGTCTATATCCAACCTCGTGCACCTAAAAAATGAAGTAAGCACTAATAACGAAAACAAAAATGTCATTTTAAAAGATTCGCAGTCAATAATATTTCTTGTTACATAACATAAATTAAGTAAAACGGTTTTTTGATCCTTGATAATCGGCGATCTTACTTTTTACGCTTTATTACTAATTACTAAAGACGATAGCTTATATATGTAAACCCATTTCTACAGCAATAATTGTTGGAAATCGTCGATGGAAAACTTTAAATATAAACGAACACAAAATGTTTTAAAATACTTTAGTATTTTAGATTTTAATTATTATGGCCGCCATATTTCATCCGTCCTTTAAAATTTGCAAACGTTGACATCAAATTTGAAATTAGCGACCTTGAAAACCGCTTTGTAGAAAATTTCATACAAATCCAATTATATTTCGAGTTTTATGATGTTTTTTAGCATAGAGCATTTTAAATATTAAAGCCTTTTAAATAAAATGCATACACATAAAGAAACGGAACTAAAAAAATTTATTAAGTAGCATTAATCAAATAGAAATGTTTTTGTCAGTTTAAATGACGTAATCTTCTCAGAAATACAGCGAGTAACATGACACCGCAGACAGGCAAGCAAGCTGCTAAACTTTAGAAAAATAAAATGGACGCTGAATAAACCTATAGTTTGCTAACGCTGACACTGACGCTGACTGATACCATCATTTATATACACTTTATATACGCAGGACGCTGGGCGCTACGCTTTTGGTCCGGACGCATGGTAGGCCTTTATAGATATATATATATATATATATATATATATATATATATATATATATATATATATATATATATATATATATATATATATATATATATATATATATGGCGAAAATCCAAGAGTGGAGTTTTATATATATATATATATATATATATATATATATATATATATATATATATATATATATATGTATGTCGATCGACGAGTTCCGGGACACCAAAAAATTCTTATGTACACCAGGTTTATTAAACCATATATAATGTAAGCTTTTCGGAACTCTTTAAATTTTTTAAAAATACAAAGCCGTTTTGATTTTAGGGATATATCGACGAGTTCCGGGACACTTCTTATTTTTGCATTTGAACTCCATTACATAGGTATAACATTTATATACACCTAGTTTAAATACAGATTTAAACAATTCTTTTTAAAAATCTTGAATTTACAAACAATACCAAGCCCTTTTGGTTTTAGTTATATACCGATGAGTTCCAGGACTTTTCCTATTGTATCGTTATTTTTAAATAAAACTAAAGATGCTGTTTTAACTTCTTAATAACAAGAGACAATCAACAAAAGTAAGATTTAAACTTAACTAATTAAAAACACAAATTGTGTGTAATTCAGTTCTTTAAAAAAAACAAACTAGAATGTTTTTCAATTATTCTTTTCCTTTAACTATTATTTCCTTCAATTATTATTTTTCTCTTTTTAAATTTTAAAATAAATTGATATTACTACAAAAATTGGTTAGAGAAAGAATATTGGCATCTGTAAAAATTAGAATTAATAAATCATTAATATACTTGTGCATTTACATTAATATTTTTATCTAAAATGACAGAATGAATAAGGAAATTTTAGTGTTTCAATAAGAACACATATTAGAAAAATTATAATTCATATCAATAATAATAATAATAATAATAATAATAATTACTACAACCCATAACCTTAACTAAGGCCCCAGAAGCTATAAGCTTGTGCGGGAGGGAGGGGGCGATTATTATTATTATGTAGGCCCAATGTGCGGCTGCAGCCGACTTATAGATGGAACAGCGCAAATCCCACATTTGTGTTACAGCTAAGGGAAACTGCAGAAAACCTTAACCAGATCTGCCAGCGCCGGGAGTCGAACCCGGGCCGCTTGGGTGAAAGTCCGGCACGCCAGACATTACACTACCAAGGCTGAACAATTATAAATAATTATAAATTCATAAAATTTATAGCAGAAATAATTATAAATTCATTTTAAATAAAAACAATAACAATTGTTAATTAACGATGGAATAACAAGAATCAAGTGGTGTTTAATTCCAACACAAAACATTAAAACGTTTAAAATAATTTAACCTTACAAACAATAAACTTATAAGCATTATACAATTTTTTTTCTCTCACATAACTATTAATTTATATTAATAAATTATTATATTTTTGCAGTTTTAACTATTATAATGTAATTTCAACTGAAGAACAATTTATCAAAAAAAAGTATACGAAATGATCAAATTGAAAACAAGGCTTTCTAAAAAAACCTTGAATTTTCTAATAATACCAAGCCGTTTTGGTTTTTGTTATATATCGATGAGTTCCAAGACTTTTCTTATTTTTACATTTCAAACTTATTACATAGGTACTAACACCTATATACACTTAGTTTATATGCCATATATAAACAATACTTTCTAAAGGTCCTTAATATTTCAAATAGTATGAAGCCGTTTTGGTTTTAGTTATATATCGATGAATTCCAAGACTTTTCTTATTTTTACATTGCAAATCCATTACATAGGTATTCACACCTATATATTATAATTAAGTAGTTTATATGTCATATGTAAACAATGCTTTCTAAAAAAAACCTTGAATTTTCTAATAATCCAAGCAGTTTTGGTCTTTGTTATGTATCGGTGACTTCCAGGACTTTCTTATTTTTACATTTCAAATTCATTATATAGGTATTCACACCTATATATTATAATTATGTAGTTTATATGTCATATGTAAACAATGCTTTCTAAAAAAAACCTTGAATTTTCTAATAATACCAAGCCGTTTTGGTTTTTGTTATATATCGATGAGTTCCAGGACTTTTCTTATTTTTACAGTTCAAATGAATTACATAGGTACACCTATATATAATTATGTAGTTTATATGTCATATGTAAACAATTCTTTCTAAAAAAACCTTGAATTTTCTAATAATACCAAGCCGTTTTGGTTTTTGTTATATATCGATGACTTCCAGGACATTTCTTATTTTTACATTTCAAATTCATTATATAGGTATTGACACCTATATATTATAATTATGTAGTTTATATGTCATATGTAAACAATGCTTTCTAAAAAAACCTTGAATTTTCTAATAATACCAAGCCGTTTTGGTTTTTGTTATGTATCGATGAGTTCCAGGACTTTTCTTATTTTTACATTTCAAATTCATTACATAGGTATTAACACCTACATATATATAATTTTGTAGTTTATATGTCATATGTAAACAATGCTTTCTAAAAAAACCTTGAATTTTCTAATAATACCAAGCTGTTTTGGTTTTTGTTATATATCGATGAGTTCCAGGACTTTTCTTATTTTTACATTTGAACTTCTTTACATAGGCTTTAACAGCTATATACATTTAGTTTATATGCCATATGTAGACGATGCTTTCTAAAAATTCTTGAATTTTTGAATTGTATCAAGCCGTTTTGGTTTTTGTTATATATCCATGAGTCCCAGGACTTTTCTTATTTTTACATTTTAATTTCAATACGTAGGTATTAACACCTATATACACTTAGCTTATATGCCATATGTAAACAATATGACCTCTAAAAATTCTTGCATTTTCAAATACCAAGCCGTTTTGATTTTAGTTGTACAGCGTATTTTTTGTAAGCGATAATACAGGACATCCAATGGAGTTTTATCATTCTCCTCCTAAGTTTATATCGTTGCAAATTTAAGTAGAAATTTCGGTATTAAAGAAAAAAATTCATTTATTGCCAAAAACACATGTAACAATCAGAAAAGTTTTTTAAAAAGCTTGTTAATTGATTATAAGCTTAATTGATTGTTGTAAAGCTTGTAATTAAAAGGAATTAGTGGAGTGATTAACATTTCAGACTCATAATCAGAAATTGCGGGTTCGGAGTTCACCCTTTTTTTAATTGTATTACTTACTAATTGTTGTATATTATTTTTAGAACTTGAATTTAAATCATTTTTATTACAATTATTATTGGTCTTATTCCATTTTTTCATCTGCCTTTTTCATAGTTAAGTTTGTACAAATAATAACGGTAAGGTTTTACCGTTAGATTTTGTGTAGCAAAAATATCCAATAATAAAAAAATAATAACAATTGTAATAATAATTAAAAGAGTTCGAAGATAATAAACAACATTAAGTAATCAAGTAAGGATCATCGATGCACAAGCTCTAATTTGTATTGAAATTACGATATTAATTAACTTGCTTATTGGTACTTTTCCACCCCTTATATGTATTATACAATTTGTAAGACAGGAATGATTGAACCAATGATTTTGACCAATAAGGCTTATCCAGAGGCGCATTGGTGATATCTTTATACGAAGCTAATTAAAGCACAACTTGAAGTTTCGATCTCTAAAAGAATTGCTAAAAAATTGCTATGGCAACCGAAAAAATTGCCAAAAAAATGCTATCGCAACCAGGCTATATGAAAATGGTTTTGCTTGAGGCTCATCGTGATTTTAAACAAACATATGGTGAACACGTGTCAAATTTATATTGCAAAGTCGCAAAACCCAAAACTTAAACGTTTCTTTAGTCAAATATTCAAACATTCGTTCTATAAAGTAACAAAACTTTAAAAGTTCAGGTAAAATATATGTATGTACATGTAGGTACGTAATTATTTTACAATAAAGATATTCCGGAGTACTGTAAATAAAATGATTAAGGTTCGAATTATGCCCTTGGTTACGGATTGACTTTGATTGTAGCTGGGAAAACTAACGAAGAATTATCCAACCGGAATGATTCTTGTGCACAGCAATCATTACAAGAATGCTTGCTTTAAAAACTTTAATTGCCAAAGAATTTTACAATAGGTATATCTCCCGTAAACTGTTATAAATGCAAAATGTCTGCGTAGCATACATCTTATTGTAAATTTGGTCTGGTATACAACAGAAACAATAGTAACTCAATTAAAAAAGGCGTAACCAAGGGCATCATTCGATTCCTAATTCTTTTCTTTACAGTACTGGAATATCTTCACTGTAAAATAACTATTTAGGGTAGATAATATTAAGGTTTGAAAAATGCACGTAAAACTGTATTGTGCGTGAACTGATTCTACATAATGCATAAATAAATTATATTAATTGTTATTTATATAATTAAAATGCTACAAAACGCGTCTAAACGAATTGTTTGTAATAAGTACAGCAAAAATGTTAAAAATCTTCCATTTATCTATATAATAAACCCTCCTTTACCTGAAAACCTTTTTCTTACTCTTATACTTTTACAATACGAGGGATGCTCTGTTAATAGTTAGTAGCAGGCCATGGAAGCTCAATTGGCTAGAAACAATTGCAACAATTGAATGTCGCAGTAGTTGACATTCGTTACCCACAATTGTCCATAAACAATTGTCAAACGTTCCAATTTCCTTGTGAAACGTAGTTAATTTTGTAAGATAAGTAGTGCATTTTTAATTCAGTTAAGATGAGCATTCCGCGAACTGCCTTTAGAGCTATGATTTTCTACGACTATAAAAGACAGTTAGGATACCAGCAAAGCCATGAAAATTTGATAGCAGCTTTTGGCGATGCTGCCCCTTCATTATCCGCTGTTAGTCATTGGTTCCGCGAATTTCGACGAGGGCGAGAGCTGCTAGAAGACGAAGCAAGACCTGGAAGACCTGCGGAAGCTGCCTGTTCAGAAAATGTTGATCGAGTGGCAAGCTTGATTCAATTCAATTGAAATATTACTTATAGGGAGATTCAGGAGGAAGTGAAGATTGGATCCTCGGCGGTGAATACCATTTTGCATAAACATCTTGGGTAAGAAATCTAGCAAGCCGTTGGATACCGCATTTGCTCTCAGAAAGTCAAAAACAGGCTCGAGTAGACTGGTGTAAATTTATGTTGCAAAAATTTGACGGAGTAGATTCCAAGCAAGTGGCATACATTTTAACTGGTGACGAATCTTGGGTATACAGTTACGACCCTGAAACTAAACAGCAGTCTAGTGTTTGGGTATTCGAAGATGAAGACTTGCCCACAAAAATAATTCGTAGCAGAAGCGTCAATAAGAAAATGATTGCTGTTTTTTCCGCTGAAGTGGTCCTGTTGCTGTTATTCCACTTGAAGATCGCAGAACTGTTAATTCTGAATGGTACTGCGAAGTGGCTTTACCACAGATGTTTGCAAAATTACAGACAGGTCGCCAAAGGACCGGTTTGCGTAACATCTTAGTCCATCATGACAACGCATCCTCCCACACTGCTGCCAGAATATTGGATTTTTTGACGGATACTGGAGTTCAATGGGTAACTCATCCTCCGTATAGCCCAGATCTGGCGCCGTGCGACCTTTTTTTGTTTCCAACTGTTAAAAAAAATGATGCGAGGTAAAAGATTTTCCAGCGCAGATGCAGCAGTTACAGAATTTCAAAGAATTTTTGAGGACCTTTCAGAAAATGAATTTTCCGTATGTTTTAAAAAGTGGTGTCAAAGAATGGACAAGTGTATTAGTCTGAATGGAGATTATTTTGAAAAACAAAGATTTTTTGTTAAAAGATGCAACGGTCTTTTTATAACTAACAATTTTCAGCACAACCCTCGTAAGATCATAAAACTTGCCGGAGGCTGTAAATGATTTTAGTATCAACCGAAAGTTTGTTTGCAAACCAGTATTTTTCATTTCTCATAGTTGCTATTTTTTAATTTTTGATTTTATATAGTCAAAAACAGAGGGCAATACTTGTCGACCACTTCTTCTGCTGTTCTTTACTATAGGAAGAGGTTTTATTCATATATTTACAAATATACAATACCAATACAATTGCAATCTGGACAGTGAAATAAACTAGGAAGCCTCTAATGTAGATTTAATTGTAATGTTGTATTAACGTACATTTCCAGAACATTTTATATATGGTATCAACAGTTATTCAACTGTTACACATTCCATTAAATGTGTTTTTATTCATATACAATATACTTGAAGCTAGATAGCGAAATGAACTTATGAAGTTTCACCTTCTAATTTTGGTTTAGTTGTGTAACATATTGGATCTTTGTTAAAATATGTATACAACTAGTTTTTATCATCATTTATGCATTGTACTTTTCAGTAATTAATAAAAATTCCAATAATACAGCAGTTTTCAATTTAAGTATGGAGGTAGTTTAGTCCCATGACCTTTCTTACTTTTTATTTCAATTTTTGCATTAAGTTCTTATTTTTTACTATCTAAAGATAGAGACTGGAAATTTTTTTGTAATACCTTCAGTACTGGACCAATATAAAATGTTATATGTTTAAAATGGGGGCCCGCCTCCTCGGGGGGTTGAAACCCCCATTTTGTACCCCTAATTTAATAACGCAACCAAATTGAGCGAAATTTATGTTGGGAGGGTTCTTGGGGTCACTGATTATGAATCCAATAAGAAAATTGAAAAATTCAAAATGGCGAGTCCAAAATGGCGGTCCTAAAATAACGGTCTTTGAAATTGAGAATGCGATTTCTATTTATTTTAGAGAAAAATTCAAAGAGTCAAAAAGTGCTTCAAATGTGATTTTGCAAAGGAATACACTATCTTGGTTGCCTTATTATCTAACCCCTTTGCTCTGCCCTAGTAGTAGAGTCAATTTTTGTATTAAGCTCTTATTTTTTACTATCTAAAGATAGAGACTTGAAATCTTTTGTAATGCCCTCAGTACTGGACCAATATAAAATGTAATATGTTTAAGATGGGGGCACGCCCCCTCGGGGGGTTGAAACCCCCATTTTACACTCCCAATGTAATAACTCGGGAAGTTTTCCATCAACCTGAGCGAAATTCATGTTGGGCGGGTTTTTGGGGTTCCTGATTATGAATCTAATGAGAGAATTAAGAAATACAAAATGGCGGTCTTTGAGATTGGAAATGCGATTTACGCCGTTTCTATTGATTTTAGAGAAAAATCCAGAGTCAAAAAGTGTCTAGAATGTGATCTTGCATAGAAATACACTATTTTGATTACCTTATTATGTAACCCCCTTCACTCTCCCCTAGTGGGCTTCTCAGTAGGGGAGAGTGAAGGGGTTACATAATAAGGTAATCGGAATTATGTATTCCTATGTAGAATAACATTCTAAACACTTTCTGCCTTTTTGCATCTTTCTCTAAAATCAATAGAAACGGCGTAAATCGCATTTTTAGTCTCAAAGGTCGTCATCTTGGGTCCGCCATTTTGTATTTTTCAATTTTCTCATTGAATTCATAATCAGAAACCCCTAAAACCTTCCCAACATGAATTTTGCTCAAGTTGATGGAAAACTTCCCGAGTTGGGGAGTGTGGAGTAAATTGGGAGTGTACAATAGGGATTTCAACCCCCGAGGTGCGTGCCCCCATTTTAAACATATTACATTTTATATTACTCCACTACTAAAGGCATTAGAAAAGATTTCAAGTCTCTATCTTTAGATAGTAAAAAATAAGAACTTAGGCATGTTTTTTGCAAAAATTGACTCTACTATATATATATACACCTAGTTTATATACCATATGTAAACAATCTAATAAATCTTGAATTTTCTAATAATATCAAGCCGTTTTGGTTTTAGTTATACGCTGTGTTTTTTGTAAGCGATAATACAGGAAATCCAATGGAGTTTTATCACTCTCCTTCTAAATTTGTACACTTGCAAATGTAAATAAAAATTTCGGTATTAACCGAAAGAAGAATTTATTTTACATCCAAACATGAAGAAAAAATCAGAAACTGTTTAGAAAAATACTTAAAAAGCATGTTGGTTTTAATGGCTTCCGTAATAAATATGATAAAATAATCATAAAAAGAAATTAGTGTAACGGTTAACGTATCAGACACGTAATCTTTCTTTGTATTACTTACTAATTGTTATTTATTATATTTACAACTGAATTTTAATCATTATTATTACAATTTTCATTTTTTACTTTCATATCCTTTTTCATCGTCTTTTCTTATAGTTGAAATTGTACAAAAACTAACGGTAAACTCTTATATCAAAAATATCTAATAATAAGAAAAACTAACAACAATTGTGATAACTAAAATCAAGTTCGTAAGATAATAAACAACAATTAAGTAATTCAATTTAAAAAAAATTGCATACGAGAGTGGGCTTCGAACGCGCGATTTTTGATTGAGCGTTTGATACCCTGACCGTTATACCAATTCGGTACGCAACTTAAAAAGCCTTTTAATTTATCTTATTATAGAAAAAATATTAGAAAATATGTATTATCTATTTTTGAAATATTTTCTGCGAATCGGGATAAAACAATATCCATGTTAATTAACTGGATTAACTCATTCCATTAAATGCGTTTTATTCATAAACAATTGCTATTTCAACAGTAAAAACATGATTATCAAGGTTCATCTAGTTTTGTTTTAGTTGTATAACGTAGACTCTAGGACATTTTAAATATGGCATCAATAATTATTTAACTATTTCACATTTCATTAAGTGTTTATTCATGTATAATACACTTACAATCTCGACAGTGAAACAAAATTATGAAGCACCTTCTAATTTTCGTTTTGCTATTAAACGTATAGATTTCCAGGACATTTTATATACTTATGCTAACAGAAGTTATTCAATTGTTACACATTACATTAAATGTGTTTTTATTCATATACAATTGCAATCTGGACCGTGAAAAAAGATTAGGAAGACTTTAATGTTGGTTTAGTTGTATAACGTAATTATTGCTTAATTTACAGGGTATATACTATGAAAGCATCAAATTTACCATTTTCAAACTTATCAAAAAAATTTTTATGAAACATTACCTAATTATAAATGGGATGAATAATTCATTGATAATTCAATAATAATCATAATCTGTATTAAGTAAATATACGCACTTTTTATTAGAATTTTCGAAGTTAATTAGATACCGAAAAAATAGAGAAAAATTTCTGTATCTTTATTTTTTGGTAATACACAACATCAAGTTATTCCTTATTAAAAGTATTAAAACCACATTTAATGGAATGTATAACAGTTGAATAACTTTTGGTACCATATATAAAATGTTCTGAAAATGTACAAAGGTATATTTGTAAGGTCATTTATAACCAAAATTTCATAAACATTTACTTATTATTACTAATTATGTTAAACACATAATCTTGTTGCTTAATCTCTGATAAAACTAAATTTTTATCACTTTATTAACAAAATCATTTATAAAAACTTGCTGTCCTGGAACTCATCATATGACATAAACAACTTCCAAGACCGTCCCGGAACTCATCAAATTACATAAAAAAGTTCCGAGACCGTCCCGGAACTCAACAAAAGTCCTGGAACTTGCCGATACACATAAAAAAAAGTCTCGGAACTTAACAATCGACATACATATATATATATATATATATATATATATATATATATATATATATATATATATATATATATATATATATATATATATATATATATATATATATATATATATATATATATATATATATATATATATATATATATATATATATATATATATATATATATCTGATACAGCACGCGTCTTAGCTTTAGAGCCGTCCGTGTACTAGATCAGGCTTCCAGGAGAAATGTTCTGTCTGGATTTTATCCACTTCTAATGCTTCTGTATAATCACCTCAAAGAGTGGATTCTAACGAATTCTGGGCGTCATGTGGTCCGTCCTCATCTTCAGTGAGGAAACTTCTAGATAGCTACTGTGAACTGTACCCATCCGGGGATGGTACCGTGAGTTCTGCTTACGTATTTGTAACTGACTGAGTATTTTAGAAAATACTTCGTGCCATCGTGTGCAGGTACACATACAAGCCAAGAACAAGCCAGAAAAAAGGAAGCTAAAAATAATATAGTATAGAATCCGTAAAGTTTTGGATAGCAAAAATACGAGTGTGTGATCTGTGACAAAAGTTATAGCTGTATATTAGTTGAAGCATACGATCTTCATTTTAAAGACGTAAACGTCAACAAGAGTAGTTTACATCGTGAGCGTGTTTGTGTGTAACCGATGTCGGTAGAAAAACATAATGACAGTTTTAATAGTGCTATGCATACAACCAAGGCAATTGGTGCGTCCAACACGCCGCTGAAAATACAGCGCTGCAGCAGCTTTCACGGTAGTCTTAGATTATAAAAGCCACTGATTCAATAAAATCGTTTGAAATATATCATCGCTTTATACATATAAAACGCTTGAAGCACTGACAAGTAACACCAGACGACTGATTTACTGAATGTCAATAATCTAAGTCTCAGAACATTAATTTTGATAGTAGATAATAGATACATACATAATCTTTAACCCCTTATACCTTTCAGTGTCGAGGTGCCGGACGCACCGAGCCACAGAGTGGATATGTGGGTGCGAAACGAGGCAGCGTAGCCATGCAGGCAAGTACACTCGGCTCGTGGTTCACCCATCTCAGTACTTTCCGGAGAAAAATCGACTTAACTCCGCTAAGCGATATAAATCCACTATAACCACCCTGCCAACCCAACCTGCCGGCTAGTAGATAAAAGATAATAAAAAATAAAAATTTTAAATCGTGGTTTTTTAATCTAAGAAGACTTTTAAAGCTGCTGCAGCGCTGTATTTCCAGCGGTGTGATAAACGCACCCATTGGAAAACGCTTAACTATGATTCAAGCAATGCAACTTCCAATACGGGTAAGTTTATAAACATTAATCAATCTGGGAGTAGTAGTCTATCAAACAGTAATTTGGTAGGCATCTTCTTCTTTTTCTTAACCGGTAGATACCACATTATTGAACTTGCCCTCAAAACAGTTTTCGAATGTGTCGACACCCTTCTCTGTTGCCCTTTTCAATAGATTTAAAGATAAACAAAGCAACATTGACAATGAAAATTACTGGACTGGACGGAAGGACAGTCACGCCTAGCCTCACCTAAAAACGAAACAGATAGTCTTCAGTTTCTATGTAAGAAGCTGTAGGTACAGTAGTAACTAATGTTAAATGTTAAACTATGGTCATTTTAGGAAGAGTCCAGTCGTGAGGATTACATTTTCTCTACTCTTTACTCCAGAAGTTTCGAGTAATAAAGCATGAAGAGACAGGACTACGAGAAGTTTGTTTCACTGCTCAAGTCAAAACCTGATTTATTAAAATTATTGTTGTAACAGCCAGAAATAACGGCTTGTTATTTCTGAAAGAGCTTTGTAGGCATGTTAGGTATTTAGATGAGGAGTTAGCAGCATTAACATTATTACCTATATCTAGCTGTTAAGTATGTCCGCTCTTGCTGACATCCCTTAATAACGATTGCTCTGCCAACGATAGTTTTATCAAATGTCCCGTAAGTAAGAGAAAAGATGGCATCTCAAATGGTATCTAACAGACTGCAGGATACAATTAGTAGTAAATCAAAGAATTTATTTACAGGATACAACCTTTATTACGATTTTTTGCAAGTGAATCTGGTGCTGTATCATGAAAAAGGATACGTCATGAAAGCCATCAGATTGTTTGGACATGCATGTAGAAGTTAAAATGACGAATCAAGGTTCTCGGGGGAATTTTACTATCCTGGACGAATGAATTGTTTCAAATCGCCTAGAACACTTCGGAGCAGCCGATTCAGCGCGACCGAATCGGTGCAGCCCTTTCGGCGCGAAAACGCGAGAATATACATATAGTTTTGCTGTATTCTTTCTAATCATGTACTATTTTAGCGGTCTAGACTAGTAGCGGATAATTTCACCAGTAACCACATAAATTAAAGTTACTTACACTTGCAGTGTGTGTTGTGGAGTAAGTGAAGAGTTTTGAGAATTTCACGTTATCATTCAATATTTATTTATAACATACAAAAAATTGACATGTGTATTTTTAAACTATATAAATTTTACACACTTGTTTATATTTTATATAGCGTCGGCATAACGACTGCATATTTTGCCGTAACATATAGCCCCCACCTTGAAACCATATAGGGTTTCAAAATAAAAAATGTTCAAAAGTAAGCCTACAAAGGTTCAAAATTAAAAATGTTCAAAAGTTGAATGTTAATGTGCCGATTCACTTGGTAACACACAAACTTTCACAACGGGACGCTTAATTTCGCTGGAAGTAGTCTTAATAGTAACAGCTCGAATAATATTGTCAGTGCTGGCTCAGTCTTTAAGATTCTGCCCAACTGCCACTTCAACGGTGGAAGTCCATCGTCTTTGACTATAACCAAGGCGCCCAGGTTTTATTAGTTGCTGTCCGTTTTCTTTCCATTTTACACGTTGCTGAAGATGTGAAATGTATTCTTTAGACCATCGTGACCAAAAGTGTCGCAGGAGTTGTTGAGTTCTCTGGAATCTTGACAAGGAATTTTCCTTGACTCCAAGAAACTGGTGATCTCGTATACTGGTTAATTGTTCTCCGATCAACAGATGTGCGGAAGTGAGAGAGTTTAAATCATTAGGGTCTTCAGAAGGTGAGTAAAGTTAAGATTGCAGAACCTACTACACGTTTCAGATGGTACTTTACAGATTTGATGCTTGGCTCCCAAATGCCACCGGAATGAGGTATACGTGGAGGGGTGAAATTACGCTGAATTCCATTGTTTGACAAGTCTTCAGTAATAGTATCGTTGAATTGTTTAAAGAATTGTCGTATTTCATTATTAGCGCTCACAAATGTAGAGCCGCTGTCTGAAAATATTTCAGAGCATTTACCACTCCTAGTCATGAAACGTCGTAAAACGGTTAAAAAATTTTCAGTAATAAGGTCAGTGACAACTTCAAGATGGATCGCCTTACTAGCAAAACAAATAAAAAGTGAAATGTGTGCTTTAGTAGTTATATAATGGCAAAGCTGTTTATTTTTAGAGATGCTTTTCTTAAATCTGAACATGTAAGCATATATCCGTTTAAACTTAGTTAAAGAAGAATAGTTAGCTATTTTGTCAAACGTAAAAATTGTACTCTGAAAAACGGATGTCTTAACGCAGACTTCAAGAAGTTCTTTAAATTCGAGAGTTTTTCTTTCATTTATGTAAGAAGGCCAATAATAAGAAGGGCCGTGAAATCAAAGATCAGAATTCAATAAAGTTGAAGGACTTATTATGCCTTGTAATAATAGGTAAGCTGGATTATCTAAGGTACTAATGTATTTCCAAGCATCTGTTTTGAATAACGTTAGGCTCTGTGATATTCCGATTGCCACAAAATTTGTCAACAAATGAAAACTATTAATCCAAGAAACGATAATCGTTGAGTCAGTCCAGTACGTAATTTATTTAAAGATAGTAGTAAAGGAGGGAATCACTTTATCAGTAAGTTTAGCAAGCAGAAGAAAATCATATAGTTCAAGTCTTGGAACTGAAATAGATGTGTAATTAGCAAAGGAGTCTGTGCAACGCACGTATATGGATGCACCATAAGCAGATTGTAATGCATCGTAGAAGGCATGTAGCTGAACATAAATTGGGTTCAACAATCATTTGGGGTAAACAATTCAGAACGATAATTATTCCAAAGAGTGTGAAAGTTGGCCGGAAACAAATTCGTCCCAAGAAAGTTTCAACTTTTAAGCTTTAATGGCAATAGAAAAAAGGAGACCCAAAGGGTCGAAAATCTGAATAGTAGAAGAAAGAATTTGCAGTTTAGTAATCTTATTAGAGTGTTGTTTAAAGATGTTTGTAGAATATTGTATGCTTGATTGTATGTAATCATTAGAAGTGTTCCAAAGTAAACCTAATATTTTATTTTCTTCATGGCCAATCTGTAAAACTTCAGAATTAAAATTGTGTATTGCCTTGTCATTTGATGTCCACTGCCGTAAAGAAAAGTCATATTGAAGTAAAAGGTTATAAATTCCTGTTTTAATGCACTTCAGTTCATCAAGCTTGTTAGAACCGGTAAGAAAGTCATCCACATAAAAATCATGGAGAATGATTGTTGCAAGTTTTTTTTCTAGGTTAAGAAAACGAAGAGGAATTGCAACAGCAAAACAACCCTCAGCATTTTGAGAAACATTTTGTTTGCATTGATTTTCGCAATAACTCTCTTCTCCAGAAAATTTAGTTTTGGAATATTCTTCAAGCTCACAGAATCTCGTAAATTGTGTGCCTAAGTTAAAATTAGTGAAAAGATAGCATTTTTGCACACGTCGGTTTTGTGAATTGAAATAAATAGGTCCAGAAACAATCCAACCAAGTTTGGTTTTGTGTAGTGTAGGAAGATCACTTCCAAGTTTAATTTGGCCAAAACTCAATAAATCCCAAAAGGTATCAGCACCTATCAGCAGATCTATTGGCGCAGGTCGTTCAAAGTTTGGATCAGCAAGCAATATACTTTTTGGAATGTTAAATATGGAAGAATCGAAATACATGTGCGGCAGATTTCCTGTGATGTCAGGTAGAATTGAATAAGATATTGTACTCCCAAAGTTGTTTATTGCAGATTTAAACGTAACAGTAACACATAAATTAACATTCTGATTGGCATGATTTATGCCAGATATAGTAATACCGATATTTTGTTTAGGTAATTGTAAAATATTACAAAGTCGTTCAGATATGAAATTTGACTGACTGCCATTGTCAAGTAAGACTCTACAGTTGTGTGATTTGCCAAATTTATCAAAAACTCTTACTACAGCTGTGGAAAGTAAAATCTGAGGTTTTACAGAAAAATTATCTGAAGAGTTAGCATGGTAGGATAACGAACTATTGCGTGTATCGTCTTTATCAGAAGTTTGTTTGGCAGAGGAAATTTCAGTACCTCCAGCAGAGGCAGAATGTTCAGTATTTGAAGTGGTATCAGTGTTGTTTTGAAAATGCAATAATGTGTGGTGAATCTTACCACATTTTCTACATCCTGCAGATTTGCAGGCTTTTGTACGATGGTTACTGCAGAGGCAATTGATGCATAGACGCAAGCGTCTAGCTGTATTTACTCTGTCAAAAGGAGTAAGTTTAGTAAAATCAGGACAATTATATATAGTGTGTTCTGTGTTGCACAAAATACATGTATTTTTATTACAAAAAGTAAAGAAAGATGTAGACGTTTTGTTTCCTTGATGAGATTTTAAAGAACCTCGTTGTTGTTGTTGTGGTCTAACATCGGTGCTGTTAGTCATGGACTCTGAAATACGGCATCGATCCTTCAAAAAGTCCAGTAAATCGTCTATTGTTGGCAATTTACCTAAATTGTTTCGTGTTTCCCAAGCACGTCTTGTAATGTTATCAAATTTAGTAGTAGTTAAATATATAATTAGATCGCCCCAGTGATCAGTAGGACATCCTAATACGTTTAAAGAGCGTAGATGTTTTTGCGGTTCATTTAAAAGTTGTCTAAGCCATTCATGTGATTCTTTTGTAAGTACTGGCAAAGTAAAAAAGGGCCTTTATATGGTTATATACAAGTAATGGTTTGTTTTCAAAGCGTTCTGTAAGAAGCTTCCAAGCAATATTATAGTTAATGTCACAAACTGGTAAAGATTTAATTGTGTCAGAGCGGCACCTTGCAAAGATAAGCGCGAATAATGAAACTTCTGCACACTAGTAAGTTTAGTGTTTTCATGAATGATAGAGCTAAAACTATCACGAAAAAATAACCATTGATCAAAAGACCCATCAAACGTAGGCAAATTCAGTGCCGGTAGTCTAATATTGTTTAAGTTTGAGGTGTCAATTGCTTGTGAAACGTGAACGTTCCCCAAATTACTCTGATTATTATTACCATTTTTACAGACATCATGAGAATCCAAAAATTGTTTAACTGCAGAAATAAAATTGTAATAATTAGGTATAGGATTTGTATGCGCTTAAAAATGCTGAAATATGCATGAACTTATGCACTATAAAAACGTTAATTTTTCACTTAAATATGCACTTAAAAATCATGAAATATGCCTTTATTAGAAATTTTTAATAAATATATGCACTTTCATTATTAAAAAAACACCTGTTAGCGTTATTTACATTTTATTTACAGAAATTATTTTAATTAGACATCCTATGCAATAATTTAATTAATTATATTTTCTAAACATAGAGCGTTACAGTTCACAATGACGTACATTTTTAAATTTTCAAAAGTAAACATATGCCTATTATCCCTAAATATTGTTTTATATTTTGAGAAACTCCGTTCCACATCGCAAGACGTAATTGGGGCATACTTAAAATTGTTTAATTCTACAAGCGAATAATGTTTTAGCTCGTCGAAAATGTCTTGGCCAGATAATGCATCGTTTATGCTTTTAATTAAACCGTGAAAACCAGGATTTTTGTCCGAATTTAAAACGCCAATTATTACGTTAGCCACGTATCTGAAAACAAAAATTTGATTTTTATTTTATCGAACTACATAATTAGTCGGTTACAAACAATTAGCGCAAAACAGTTATTTAAAAAAAATTATATTTTAATCAAGCAAAAATATTGTTGTGATTAAATATGTAACTAACAAAATAGAAAATAAAACCACTAAATTGCTCTGCTGTCTTTAATTAGTTAAATTTTACTAACAAAACGAAGAAAATGAAGTTTCTACGCACCTTCCAGTAGTGTCAGTAGATTCGTCAATGGAAACCCATATGTAGTTATTCGCTACATGTTTTTTAATTGATTTTATGGTCTCTTCGTATAAACGAGGTAAATAATTTTTCCTGGGTGTAGACTCGTCAGGTATTGACATTTTTGAAATATCTTCCAGAAAATTACGAAATGCTGGGTGATTAATTTTACTTAACGGGATATCTGCAGCCACTAATGCACTACATAGTTCTTTATTAAATTCGGTAGATTTGCTGGACTCACCGCGCGAATTATTAAGGTACCCCGGTAACAATGTTTGTTTTTTTGATTTCAAGGCAACACACTTTTGATATCAAACCGTGTTCAGATGTTGTGTAACTTGAAAGCGTTTCGTTGCAGTCACTTTATCGTCGCACACTGTACAATACAACACCTTATCGTCAGTTGTAAGAACGCTGAATTCCTTAACATAATTTCGAAGTGTAACAGACACAGACCGTTTTTCTTTACCCATCTTTACACTCTAAAATTTCAAACTGAAATGCAGTTTGCAATTTCTGAACTGTCTTAATTGAAAGATTACAAGATTAGTAAACAAAAGTACAGGCAAAGTTTTCTATGAACAGGAAGTTGTCAAAGGGTCTTTGGAATTTCCTAATATCTATTTATCACAATATTTTAAACCCTAGTATTTAACAATAAGGTTAGATTATGGGTTTCCCCTAGACTCAACTAAGCCGCCCTTGGTCGGTTATCTAAAATACTAAAATCATTTAAAAAATTTTAGAAATATCATAATTAAAGCATGTAAAACGCTCAAAAAGTGGTAAAATATGCACACTCGTTCAAAAATGCTAAAATATGCATGCATTTTAAAAAACACTTAAATATGCATTTATATGCACATTCACATTGACATATGTGATTCATATGTTGCTTAAACATGTAGAAATATAACTCTGCATATGTTTGCTATAAGCTGAAAAAACATGCAAATGCATAGAAATCCTATACCTAGTAATAATCATCCTCAAATTTTTGCCTTTCATTGGCATGTACCGTATCATAATTGTTTTCATAATCACGGTCATCAGTTTCAATAAGGAATTGAGCCTGGTTAAATGTCTCTAAAAGTTCTTCAGCATTTAACAAACGCTTGCCCAAATCTACAACATCAATACAATCAGTATCTTTGTTTTTAATATGGTTAAAATGATTAATAAAACGAGTAAGAGAACTTTTAGCACACTTACGTTTAACTTTGTTGGGGCCAGACATTGTAAAATAACGTTAATATAGTTAAACAATGCACAGGAATAATATTCAAAATACATAAGAAATAAATGTTTGAACAAATAGCAAATATATGCGTAATTATGGTGTAAACTCAAAGTTAAATGCACAAAAAGTAAAAAAAAGTAGGTACACAAAATGTCAAAAGGTCCAAATGTCAAAATCAAAATGTGCACAAAATACCAAATATGTAAATAAAATCAAATATTTGAAAAATTAAACTAACAAGAGAAACGTGTAATTAGGCAATGTGAAAGATCAAAAGTTATAACATCAACGTATGCAAAATTAAATTAAGTACAAATAGAAGCTTTAATAAGTAAGGTAAGCCAAAAAAAGGAACGCACTGACCAGTAGAACTCCAATATTAACTTTCCTAGTAATCCAGCTTATAGAAGACGATGTCCATACGCTGTAAGTCAAGGTGCAAGGCGAAGCGCAAACACTTCGTCGAGGTAAAATCCAAATTCAAGGCCAAGGCAATAAAAGCGTTGGTTGAGCGTACTGCAATCGTCGTGGAAGGTAGCAAATTGCTGGTATTCTTCTTTTTAATATATCCGACGTCGAAGGACCAATATGTTGTGGAGTAAGTGAAGAGTTTTACGTTATCATTCAATATTTATTTATAACATACAAAAAATTGACATGTGTATTTTTAAATTATATAAATTTTACACACTTGTTTATATTTTCTATAGCGTCGGCATAACGACCTATGATAACGACGGCATATTTGGCCGTAACAGTGTTATCAAATCATACATCTGTCAGATTACGACCACGAAATAAAATCCTTAGTAAAATTTTGTTTTAGTCATTGTTATGTATTTCTGAATGGATTTGAGTTGATGAAAACAAAATTACGGAATTTGCAGAAAAACCTCGAAACAATACTAGTTGTTACCTTTTTAAATCCGTATTTTCACATATCATAAATAGGATTACAGTGTTGTTCGGAATGCATTCATGCATAAATTAAGGATTGCACTTTCGTCCGGACAGAATAAATCTATAAAATTTAAAATTTACTGTTTCTTTCAAGGATTTATGTTAAAGGTCAACGTCAAATTTATGATTGGGTATTTTGCGCCAAAACGTCCTTACCGAACCTGCTAGCGCCGAATCGTCTTCGTGCCGAAACGTCCCGCGCCGAAACGGTCTTATGCCGGCTCGGTCGCGCCGATACGTAAAATCCCGTTTCAAATACGTATCGGGTTTTTCTGATCTACATTAGATTGGTCTACGTAGAACTCTCCTTGCTATAGTTACTTGATTTTTACACACAGAAAAATGTATACTAAATTCTATTACATGCGTCTCATTTTGATTATATAGTAAGCTCCTATATAAACGATAATAGGTTCTTCTTGACAGGAATAGTTAATATATTCATATAGCAAAACTTCCTAATATTCATATTGAATGTTGCTTTTATTCCTCTCTGACCTTATACATATTCTTAAAACAAAAAAACAGTCTTTATCGTTTTGAGAAGATTTAGGAATCAATTTGAGTACAACACCAACTTGAAATAAGTACTTATAACACTCTATAGGAAGATATATTTATTGGATTTTGCATTGAAAATAAGCATAAGAACTTATTGAAATAAAGTAATGGACTGATTTGTTCAAAGAAAGGAACTATTCCATTCCATCCAAGTGCAGAATAGATCAAACATTTTGCTCTTCTCATTTTAAAGTTCTCTTAAGTTTCAATGCCAGCTAATGTTTGGTTGGACAGTTCTACAGACAAAAAAATAAGAGATATACAATGTATGCTATTGTAGATCTCTTATTTTTTTTTGTAGAACTGTCCAACCAAACATTAGCTGGCATTTTACAACCGAAACATAAGAGAACTTTAAAATGAGAAGAGCAAAATGTTTGATCTATTCTTCACTTGGATGGAATGGAATAGTTCATTTCTTTGCACAAATCAGTCCATTAATTTATTGTATACATACTTAAGTACTGACAAATGTTTCTACAATATTTTCTGGGCACTCCTATTCCTCTAAGCTTTTTCTTTTCATTTTATTATAATAAAAACTTAAAACTAGGTTTGCAAATGCAACCTTCCGCTGCAAGCTTGATCATCTGCGTCTGATCAATAAAAACACGTTTGAACTCCAACTCTTGTTTGATGATAATTAGTTCATATTCTCAATTTAAACTTGTCATGATTTTTAAAATATACTCTCGTGTAGTTGTTTTGATAATTTATATTGATTTTATTGCTCAGATAAGAACAAAGCATTCAAATAAGGATACTACCTATTCATCATTACCATTATTTCTTAAAATTGAGTATAATATATTATCGAATTATCCGAGAGTTGAATATATTCATTTTGAGTACAAAATCAATAAGATAATCAAAATGAATTTACCTTTTTTTTTTGATAGATTTCATTTCAATAATCATTTTGAAAATACTTATTGGTTTCTTTTGAGTTGCGTTATGCTCAAGCTAACAAGAATGGTACTCATTTTAAGTGTTTCTGACAAGTAATTTGTATTACTAAATTGATTATTTTTGTTTAATCATTTTAAGAATATTTTTTTTTGAAATAAATAAAGATTATTAAAAGTTTCACAGTTTTATTAAAATATAACCTGACAATATTGTTTCGACAGCTATGCTGTCATTATCAAAGGTAATATAATTATAAACAAACACGTCGCTAAGGTAGATACAAAATAGGTAACTAGATAAAATAATAATAATCAAAATTAAATATCTAATACTTCCAGTAACGGAGAATTCCTGAGCTCAAGTTGTTCATTCATTAAAGGTACCCTGAGTTTGTGTTTATATATCTCAAAGGCTTCTAAAATGTCTAATTTGCGTTTGTTATTACAAAAATGTAGGAATTTAATATTATTTTGAGGAGTCATTGTGTGATTTTGTTCTAAATTACACCAAACACCTTTTAGAACAAAATCACACAATGACTCCTCAAAATAATATTAAATTCCTACATTTTTGTAATAACAAACGCAAATTAGACATTTTAGAAGCCTTTGAGATATACACAAACACAAACTCAGGGTACCTTTAATGAATGAACAACTTGAGCTCAATAATTCTCCGTTACTGGAAGTATTAGATATTTAATTTTGATTATTATTATTTTATCTAGTTACCTATTTTGTATCTACCTTAGCGACGTGTTTGTTTATAATTATATTACCTTTGATAATGACAGCATAGCTGTCGAAACAATATTGTCAGGTTATATTTTAATAAAACTGTGAAACTTTTAATAATCTTTATTTATTTCATGATTATGGAGTTCCACAAAATAAGGCTGGAAACAATAAACAAGATTAAGAATATTTAATCAAATTGAGAAGAGCGTACTATTGTTCCTATAGTCTCGCTGGCAAATGAAGGATTTTAATGAACGCGTGCACATCAGCTGTGAGAACATTACGATAAGCTAAGAATGTAAGCACAGTATCGTGTTACTAGAGACGTTTTAAAAAGGTCAGTAGCGTACGTTCGGATAGTACTTTTTAACATTATGTAAATTTATCATCGTTGAAGTATCTATTCCACCTTAATAACGATTTATAATTAAAACTCTCATTACGTTTTAAATGGCATAGGGTAATGAATACATTTAAAGAAAAGTAATTGCAAAACTTTTAACTATAAATCGTTAAAAGTAAAAAATAGGGAATCAATCAATAATCATAACTACACAAAATCATAACTGGTGTTAATTTACATTTTTAAGTGCATAAAACTGATACTAAATGATGGCAATCCTTTTTATATATTAGGAATCGTACTGTATAATAATTTACCAATTTCAATAAAACAATTAATGTATAAACAATTTGTTACTGTTTTAAAGGAATTACTTAACTATTATAGTAGTTCTTAAGAATTTTTGTTTATAACAATATTTCTGCTTTCATATGTTTAATTTAATCTATATTTTTTGCCGTTTACTTGCATACATGTTACATGGAAAACAAAAATATGCCTAACTGTGAGTCAAATAGTATCTTATAGGTGGAATGAAATAATTAAACTTGGACGTTAATAATAATTGTTCTTCTAGTATAAATTAATTTCATTTTCCCTATTTTGTACGTGTATTTGATTATAATCGAATACAACATTAAGCATCAATGTTAGCCTTCGTAAAGGACATTTTGTGACGCTACTGAATCATTCCAGTTTATCAGTTATTTCTGTTATCAGATACATTTCTCGAGTCGACCACGTGATCATGAGGTGGACACTGCGTGATTTGAGATGCTTTTTACAATTCTGCCCTCGTGATATCGGTAATTTTAAATCCTTCATTTAAATGTTAGGGTATAGTTTATATTTTGATTACTTAAATGTAATCAAATAAAGTAGGGGAAGAGGGGGAACAGTGTTACACAAAAAATATTTTTTGATATAATTCAGAACCAAATAAAAATTTTTAAATTTATTCCCCTTCTAGTTTAAGAGTTACGAATCTTGTTTCAACTTTTACATTTAACTTGCTTTGACTATTTCAACTTTCGGAGAAATTAAGATTTATTCAACTTGGTGCTCTGTGTAACACTGTATCCTAATAGGGGGGTACAGAGTTACCAGGAAAGGTTGACAACGTTAATGTTAATAAAACAACTTAAAATTGTTATATTCTTGCGTTGTTCGTACGAATTTATAAGTTGGTTTAACTTCTGTATTCGTTTTACGTGTAATTCCCTAATTGAAAAAATTCTGTGTTTATACCTGGCTAATGATGCATCGTGAATATATGATAAAATAATGTTTGTAAGAGTAGGAGATGGTGTGTTTTTAAGAATTGTGAACATGTGAACCAGATTTTAGTCAGGTATGTACAGGATCATATTAGGTAGAAAGGATCTCTTTTATAATTATCTGGTTATATTCATATTTATACAAATTCCAATTCGCCCATGCGCAGATGGAGCTAGAATGCTAGAATAATTTTCTGCTGTAAACTTTTAACTTTCGCTCTACATAAAAACTTCAATATTACACGTTTTTCAATACCTTCGCATCTTGTTGAAATTTTAAACAAAGTTTAGGAAGTATGAGTCAAGCGGTAGCTCAATTAGTTATATATAGTTGTATTTCGTCATCGGGTGTTTGTATACAAATTATTCTCTTAAACGCCATGCCAAATTTCAGTCAATATTTGCATTATAGTTCCCTCGCTGATTAAATCTCGACATTTCTAAAGGAAGGAGCTTGAATGTTTCATGTGTAACAGGTTTGCTGTTCCGGCAGGTAATGTTCAGTCGATGTAAACACGTTGCAACTTTAATAAAGTGCAGCGCATTTGAATTGCCACCGTACTCCTAGCTGAAACACCCGGAGCGGGATCAAATCCTGCGAGACTGCCGGAGCGAATAAGCTTCTGCAGCAAACTGCAGTCGAGTAACGAAAATGTGCTTTACAAAAAAAAGATCAAGCTTGGTTTAAATAAAAACCCTAGTATAAAATTAAAATTACTATGAACTAAAATGGGCTTAACCGTGCGAGTGAGTATTAAAGTAACTACACAAAGTATTAGTCTACGTTACAGATATTCATCGTTTTCCAGGAGGTTACGTTATGTTCTGTTACTTTATTCAGAATAAGCTGGATAATACCTTCATCCTTGCTGATTACTACCTGCATTATTAACACATTTTCGTTCTTTGCACATGTTCTAATTTATTATTTTTTATGAAGGAATATGTTTCAATGTAAATCGCATATTGTAAATAAAAACGTTGTAGCAGTGAGACAAAAAAGTAAATTACTGCATCTTTAAACTTTTTGTTGTCGCTGCTAATTTAGTCAAATCCGCTCAAATGCAAGTTAGGAGATCAATAATTGGCTGCAAGTTAACATGTAAAACGTTTTAAAGGAATTGGGGGTAAATTAATCCTTCAGTGAAAAAAGATTAAAAGTTCTTTCGTCAGGATTCTACTTTCATCAGCTTTCTCTAAGACTACACATTTTATTAAATTATCAGGGTATATACGAGCATTTACTTTTTATCCATTCTATTACACAACTGTAACCATTGCATAGCTACAGAATAATAATCGAATAATCGACTAGCATTAGTTCTCACTCAAGTAGTAACTATATACAACAAATGGATAATAAACGTGGGATTATCCATTTGTTCTTTATATCTCGCACACGGATATTTCTTTCTCTATATTTTTACAAAACTTTCAATAAGATAAAAATTTCAAATTCTGACAGTTTTATTAAATATATGTTATTATACCAAAATACTTAGTTTTCTAGCAGTCTGGTTACTAGAGAAAGAAAACAAATCTATTTTCAATGTTTGTGAATAGCGTTCATAGTGTGAGCTTTATCTTGCCGGCAGTAGCGTACATGCCCCATAGGCCACCGGCTAAGAGATCAAAATGCATAAAAATGCGCATCATTTTAAAGCGAGTTTGGAAAAATAAATCAGTCTAAAGGATCTCAATATACAGGGTTATTATAAATGATGGACCCATTTTTAAAGATGAATATTTATTAAAGTACAAATCCAAAATGAACAATCTTTTTACCAATGGAAAGTGGAAGTTTCAAAGTTTTTTTGCAATACATTATAAATGTTCAATGTGTCCACCGTCTGCTGCACGGCAAACATCTATACGGTAGCCGAACTCGTCCCACACGAGCAAGTGTATCTACTGTTACTGAGTGCACGGCAGAAGTGATACGGTTCCGCAGATCGTCCAGAGTTATTGGTAGAGGTGGGACGTAAACAGCTTCCTTAACATAACCCCATAAGAAGTAGTCACATGGGGTGAGATCAGTGAGATCTTGGTGGCCAGAAGTGTAGAGCCAGGTCTGTATTTCCCCTGCGACCTATCCAGCGTTGAGGAAGGGATGCATTCAAAAAGCCTCGTACATTAAGGTGCCAATGGGGCGGAGCTCGGTCCTGTTGGAAAATGAAGTCCTGTGAATCTTCCATAACTTGAGGGAACAGCCATTGGTCCAACATGTCCAGGTACGTTGGTGGTTCAATACCGAATTTTGCACGAAATGCCCGCTGCACTACAATTTGTAACTCACTTCTTGCGAACTCAAGAACGCAGAAAACCTTGTGCTCCACGGTAGCCATCTCACTCACAAAACTTTCAAACTTCCTCTTTCCATTGGTATACAGATTGTTCATTTTGGATTTGTACTTTAAATATTCATCTTTAAAAATAGGTCCATCATTTATAATAACCCTGTATAGTAATAATGATTATTGATCTATCTAGTACCAATATAAAAATTGTTTGTATGTAGGTATTCTGGATAATTTTCAAAATTCTTTTAATTATTAATAACCTGTCTTCAGTAGTAACATAGACTATACAGTAGGGTGGTCCAACAAAAAAGCAAAGTCGTAAACCGTATGCTCTCACCCCCTAGGATTATTGTATATCGAGATAAAAGGTACCCCTATTTTTTTTAAATCGGACGATGTTTAGGGGTGCCTCAAAGCCCTTAAAGTTTCCCATGTATTTTATATGGGAAAAAACACTGTTTCATAGATTTGGCATAGAATTCTAGAAAATCAATATTTTTCAACCGGATTACTCTGTTTCTCTTCAGAAATGTTCAGAGAATGACATCCAATCATTTATTTATCAAAATATTTTATATTAAAAAATAGTAATAAATACTTTTTAACGATTTTTCCGTGTTTCTTCTATTTATGGGATTTTTTGCAAGTCAGTAAAAAATAGTTAATATAAGAAATTTAACAAATAAATTATTGGATATCATTCTCTGAACATTTCTGAAGAGAAACAGAGTAGTCCGGTTGAAAAATATTGATTTTCTAGAATTCTATACGAAATCTACGAAAACGTGTTTTTTTCCCATATAAAATACTTGGGAAACTTTAAGGGCTTTGAGGCACCCCTAAACATCGTCCGATTTCAAAATAAAAAAATAGGGGTACCTTTTTATTCGATATAAAATAATCCTAGGGGGTGAGAACATAAGATTTCCGACTTTGCTTTTAGGTTGGACCACCCTACTATACAGTATGTAACAAAGATTAGGAATATTCGGAATCAAATAAAAACGAATGTGTTTTCTACAATTTTGTTCAACTTTACCTGCAATTACCTACAGCCTTGGTAGTGTAATGTCTAGAGTGCTGGACTTTCACCCAAGCGGCCCGCGGTCGATTCCCGGTGCCGGCAGATCTGGTTAAGGTTTTCTGCAGTTTTCCTTAGCTGTGACACAAATGTGGGATTTGCGCTGTTCCATCTGTAAGTCGGCTGCAGCCGCATTTAGGGCCTACGTAATAATAATAATCGCCCCCTCCCTCCCGCACAAGCTTATAGCTTCTGGGGCCTGGTTTCCAGGCTATGGGTTGTAGCAATTATTATTATTATTATTATTATTATAATTGTTTTTGAGCTATTGCGATATTATTATTGCCAATTCTTTTAAATAGCAACCTTCACTTTTTCATCAAAATTGAGCACTCTGATACCTCATGAGTCTGTTACCAACGCCGCCTAGTAATTGAAGACCTGCAAAAATCGGCCAATACTAAATCAACATTTCTAAAACGAAAGAACTTTCCACATAATGCAATATAACGTTATAGTTTCAGTCAAGACTTTAGAGCTTTTCGAACTGTTATTATGCTCCGGACTTGTCTGATTTTTGCACCAATCGATCGGTGATCCTTTAAAATATATACCTAGTGAGAAAAGTAAATTTCATCCAAAAGTGAACTTGGTCGATTTTTGCACCAAGGTCTTCAATTATGAACTGACAATTTCCAAAATTCTTTAATTATTTAATTTATTTAATTATTAATAGCCTGTCTTCAGTAGTAACATAGACTATACAGTGTGTAATAAAGATCAGGAATATTGCGAGTCAAACAACAACGAATAAGTTTTGCGAAAAACGCCAAAAGTTGTCGATTTTTATTTTTTGTCCTTTTTCTACAATTTTGCTCAACTTTACCTTCAATTCTTTTTGAGCTATGGCGTTTATAGTTTATAGCTGATTTTACGACTCCTAATAATCTCTACAATGCAACTAAAATTTGTGCATTCCATCTCAAGAGCTTTCAAAATATAGGACAAAAATAAACATTTTTTATGTATTTATGGCTAGCTATTAGCTCTTAAGGATCTGTTCAAAAAGTGCATTCATTTGCTGTTCATCCGGTGCATCTCGTTGGGTCAATCCCACACTTTTATATTTGTAATTTGAAAATGGTACGAAACATATAGGGGAAAGTTGCCTATATTGGACCGACTCCTAAAATGGACCAGCAATGTTTAACGTATATAAACCTGCATCAGTGCTGCTATTCTGGTGTGAAATTGTGGTACTACTCTAAATATTCATGATAAACAGGTTCCACGTGGTCAGTCATCCTCAAGTGTTCTGTCAGAGAGGATAGTTGAATTTTACATCCCATGTAGTAAGAGTTCGCACATTTCAAATAAGCAATTGTTAGAAAGTGACGAAGGTAGGGATAAATTCAATTATTTTGCGATATAGATAAACTTGTTAGCAACATTTTTATGCATGCATGGCATAGTTATCTCTACCGGTTTTTTCACAAAAAGCTTTTTCTTACAAAATGGCGTTGTTTTCTAAATTGGACCGTCCAATTTGGGAGACGATCGCAATTTAATTATTATTCCTCACTATTTCCGTACGTATGTCAAGAGAGGCCTTTTTTTAGATATCAGTACGTCACGCAAATACAGTGAGTGGTCCAAAGAAGATTTGGTTTTAGCTGTCAATGCAGTTCGCCAAGAAAATATTGGAGTAAACAAAGCTGCTCAAAGATATGGTGTACCACAAACCACGCTGAAACGATATCTTAAGAACCAAAAAGAAGGGCCCATAGTCACTAAACGTTCCGGCCGGCGGCCTGTATTTACCGAAGAAATGGAAAAAGAGTTAGTGGCACATATACTTCAGAAGCCAGAATTTGATGAAAGATTTTTCGGCCTTACTATAAAAAATGTTATGAAACTCGCCTTTGATATTGCAAAAGTGTACGGAATTCCACATTGTTTCAATGTTGAAAATGGATTAGCAGGAAAAAAATGGTTCTATAAGTTTATGAAAAGAAATTCCAAATTATCACTGAGACAGCCAGAAGCCACATCTCTTGCCAAATGAGAGGTTTCAGTAAAGAGAGGGTGGACGCATTTTTTAAGATGTTAGAAGAACTAGTAGATAAGCATAAAATCAATGGCACAAAAATTTATAATGTAGACGAAAGTGGCTTCACTACTGTCCAGAAAAAACCACAAAAGATAGTTGGCCTGAAAGGCAAACATCAGATTGGAGTAGCAAGCATTGGTGAGCGGGGAGTAAATACCACTATTGTATGTTGTGTAAGCGCTTCGGGCTCGTTTATACCGCCTACTTTTATTTTCAAGCGGAAACGGTTAGCTCCAGAATTGACGAAGGGAGCCCCAATAGGAAGCGAAGTGGCTATTTCTGATTCGGGATACATCACAAGTGAACTCTTTGCACAATGGCTTCGCCATTTCAAAAAGAATGTAGTATGTTCAAAAGAAGAGCCAGTTATTTTACTCTTAGATGGTCATTCCACCCACAGCCAAAATTTAGAAGCATTGTTATTTGCAAGGGATAATGGCATTATTATGTTACAATTGCCTAGCCATACAACACACCGTATGCAACCACTTGATGTTGCCTTTTTCCGGCCTCTCGGAATTTACTACGTCCAGGCACAAGAAACATATCTAAGGCAACATGTAGGAAAACAAATAACTCAATACGACGTAGTTGCATTGCTTGCAGAAGCTTACGCTAGAGCAGCAACCGTCGGCGTTGCTGAAAATGCCTTCAAAGCTTCTGGCATCTGGCCTGTCAATCGGCATGTATTCAAAGATCACCATTTTGCTGCTTCAGAAGCGCTGAAAGAAAAATCTCGGGGCAATGCTGCACCAACCCCAACATGTGATAATGTTCTACCTACACCCGCAGAAAGTTTCGCAGAGTCGTTGAATATTGTTTCCCCATTGCCGCAGGCAATCGATGGTACCTCGAGGCAAAGAAAACAACAAGATGCTGAAATTCTAACAAGTACCCCTTACAAAGAAAATTTGGAGCAGCAGAAAAGAAAAACACAAGAAAAGACAGAGGCAAAATTGAAAAGAAATGTGTTTGCTGATAACAGTAACCAGGAGAAGCCAAAGAAAAAAAGAACAAAATTGGAAAGCGATAAAAGAGAAGCGGAAGTAAAGCAACAGAAGATAGAAGAAGAGGCAGCAGCGAAATTGAAACGAAAAGAGTTTTTAGATAACAGTAAAATAAAAAGACTCCAGAAAAATATAAATTTGTCGGAGAGCGATGACACATCTGAGGAATTTGAAGCAAGTGGATCATCGTCTGGTGGTGAAGGTTTCGAAGATGATTTGATTGGAACCAATGATTTTAAGGATTTTGATCGTAATGAATTGAAAGTCAATGACTACGTCATCGTGTGTTTACAAGACGAGAAAAAGAATGATCTCTATTATGCTGGACAAATTGTGCAGGGAAAATCTTCGAAAGGTGCAATTGAAGTTTCTTTTTTGCGAAAGTCTGCTAAACTAAACACAGCATTTTTCTTTCCGGCTGTACCTGATGTTTCTGTAGTTGATGATTGTGACGTGAAGATGAAACTACCAATCCCACAGAAACACGGCCAACCAAAACGTCAACAAGCCAGTATTACATTTGGTATTGAGTTTAACTTCCCAGTTCGTTAACATTTTCATTTCATGTTCTGTTTTTTGGTGACAAGATATGAGATATATAATTGTTTCTAGAATATTTTTTATTTTTGTACTTGGCTTTGTACCTATAAATAATAAACATATTCCTTTTGTTAAGCGATTATTTCTTGTAAGGTCCAATTTAGGAATCATACGGTCCAAATTGAGAAACTAGTTGCCTATATTGGACTGATTCCATTGTCTGATTTCAAGTTACGTGAGCAAGTAAGTTTTCAAGATTTTGAAGATTTTTTGCACATTCAAATCGTAAAAAAGATGGATGAAATTTGGTTGCGATTACACTAATTACACTGCCTACAAAAAATTTAATTTTAATTTCGGTCCAATATGGGCAACTTTCCCCTATCAAAAATAGGTCATTCGGAGAGTATTCCATTAGATAGCAGCCGTTTCAATGTAGCTGTATGAGTTGGCCTGTAAACGCTTTCAAGATTGATATCAAGTTAAAAATTTTAATAGTATTGTGAAAAAGGTATTAATATTCTTTTAAAGATCGGAACTGAACAACCTTCAATTTTGTAGAATCAGTACTTTATGTTAAGAACTGCAATTTCTCTGAAAATAAATATGGACATAAGTAAATTTTCCAACCTATAAAAGGCAACTGAAGAATATCGATCCAAATAGTCAAGGTAATTTACATACGATGTTTTGCAACAGCTAAACAAAAGATTATAAACCTTTCAGGTGGTAGGCATCGGAGTTTTTGGAGCATGCCGTAGAGGTAAACTGTTTGTCAAAGTAAGTAGACAGTAAAGAATATGGACTCTAAATCGACATGAATGGGAGCCCCAGGAAGTCCACTTGCAAAGAGTAAGAATATAAATACTCTTGAACAAACTGAGTTGTAAAGAACGAACATTTCCTTCTACTATGTGTTTAAAACTATCACATCCTCCAGGTCTAACAAAAAACTTGGCAACAGATGGCTAATACTAAATTGTGGAAAACTTAAAAAACACATGCGCATAAACGAACTCTAACTCCTATCTATTACACTAATAGAGCCTGCAAATCATATTATACAGTTAAATATTGATATAATTTTAATCTTATATTTTCATCCTATTCGTTACTCTTGATTAGAGATGATTTAGTCGAATTTTAGTTTTTACTGTGTACTTGAATATATTGAGGATTATAATAATAATTATATTAATTGCTGCACTCCATTACCTGGCGAAACAGGTCCCACAAGCTGTGAAGCTTGTGCGGAAGGAAGGGGCGATTTGGGAGTTACATTTCAAGTCAAATTTCAACCAAACTTGCAGTAACTGGAGGGAGTTTTGAAAGAATAACGTTATATCAAATATTTCGAAATGATTTCGTCTTTCGTGGCAATATACTAATCATCATCGTTTTCTATTCGACATAGAAGTGGTAAATGTGTTATTCAACCGGTTGCAAATACATTTGGTAAAAGAGAAAGAAAGCTGATACTATTCTGTAAATCTTTACGAATATACTGGCTATTGTTTCAGATGATCATCAGCATCGTTATTAATAACTGCAGAAGTTGATATGTTACGGAAGATTACATGAAAAGATCCACTGAAAGAAAAAGAAAGTTAGCTGTGAAAGTTTTCGAAAGTAAAAAATCTCCCAAGATAGTGAAAATAAGTAAAACACAACTATTATTAGTGTTCCTTCAAAAACGTGGGTCCAAAAAATGAAAAACAATATAACACATCCACTTAATGCTCAGACGTTCAAATATTAAATTTGAAAAACTGTTCTACATATACAGGGTGTCTTAAGCCCCTGCACCAGACTTTACCAGCGCATTTCTAATGGCATTTGGAACAAATCATCTTAATAAAGTTTTTAGATTAGAGAAAGTTTAAATTTTTAATAATTTTGACCGACGTTATTATAAAAGTACGTATAAAATTATAACTCATGGTGATATTGATATTATTATTAAAAAATAAAGTTAACTGTATATGTAAGTGCAAGGTTTGAAATTTTAAAGCCAGACAAACATGATGAGATCACATATTACTGTGCATTTTCAAGCGCCTAATTGTGTTACATTGTACTATTGCAAATTAAAAATTGTACTGTAAAATTGATTAAATCTAGTTACAACTTTCAATAGTAAAAAATGGGTAAGAGTTATCCACATCGAATTCCAATCGCCTATGGAATTTACTAATTAGTGTTAATTGATGATGCTAACCTAAACAAGAAAATCTGGGTCACAAAAATTACCAGGGTAAAAGGGCAAAATTTAAAAATGCAATTTAATTACAGTAACATTAATTTAGTTAATTTTAGGAAGATAAGTAAAATGAAAATGTACATCTATTGCCGCTATCCATATTTAGTCATATCGTATGACGCTGACATTTTTAACCGCTTAGATAATATCAGTGTTGCTTGAAATCTGATCTCATTTCATCTGTTTACACAAGTGTTGATCACTCGTTGACCCAGATTCTTCATTTACTTGTTTATTAGGTAATAATATCCGTGATTCAATGGGGGAGGATTACCTGGGTGACCGGTCAAGATGTCCCCGTAAAAAATATCCCCGCAAGAATAACCCCGCAATAATATCCCCGCAAAAATAACCCGAGTAAAAAAAATCTTCGAATAAAATATCCCTGACAAAAATATCCCCCCAGACCAAGGCAGTGATACATTTGATTGTCGTGGTAGTGAGTGATCGTAGATTTATATGGAAATGTGTATTGTATTCATCTGGTAAGTGTCGTGGACGTTGTCATACATCTAGTAAAAGTAAATCTGGTAAGTTTTATTATATTTGAAATTTTATGTACCAGTGATTACAATATATATTATAAACGTAGGTAATGTCATTGAAGAGTATGATCACCGCCTTGCACCTGATATTGCTGAAATAAAAGCTATGAAGATTATGGAAAAAATACGTGATAAAGCAAAAACTACAAATGGTAAAAGTGGTACTATTAACGCTAATGCAGTGTCAGAAGCATCAACATCAACTTTAGGTCAGCTACCAAGTTTATCTAATATCACTCGAACAAACGACGTCTTATTGTAATGCCTTATATTTTGTTTGTTTATATTGAGTATTTATTAAGAGAATATCTATAAATATTATTATTATGAGTACTGATATTATTAATAATAAAATTTAATTTTCTATATTATTAATTACTATTTTTATTTACATTAATGTAAAAATGGTGTATAATTCGTGTATAATTTTTGTTGGGGTTATTTATGTTGGAGATATTGTTGTCGGGGATATTTATTACTTGGGTTATTTTTGCAAAATTAGTTTTGTTCGAGACATTTTTACGGGGATAAATTGATCCAGAACCCGATTACCTGATTTTTCGAATCCTCATCGTTTACAATGACTTGATCTACACCAATATCCTTTTCTTAATTATCTTCGTTTGCGGAATTACCATTTAAGTGACTGATCTCATAAAATTGTATTATAAAAACGATCTTGTTGCAGAACTAGCAATGTAAACATAGCAAACCATAAAACAACTTGTTTGAAGAAAATAACAAACACTACTGTGTATGCTAAAAACATTATACTCGTATTTATTTACATTTTTTTCGAAAACTACGCTTCTGAGAAAAAATGTTATAGGGATTTTTTGTTTGTCTTATCGATGTCTATATACCTGCCGTGTTTGATGTCCTTTTTATAAGCCACTCTGTATACAGTGTGTATGTGTGTTTATTTGAAAACCTCTCATTTCAACTCATTTTCTAAGCTACAGAATATCAATTAAAAAAACCACTGTAACGGTATATTTTCTATCGGCTTTAAATATGTAGAATTTTACATTTATACTTATTAACACGTTGAGCGCTCATGAGAAATGATGCTCGGACCCCTAGCGCGCATCTACTTTTTTTACAAATTAAGCTTGAAAATTTTATTTGTATATTAAGAAATGAAAATAGAAATAATTCTGGTCTATTTTACGCCTTTTTGACCAAAAACACATATGTGCATCATGAGCGCCCAGTAACAATTTTATTTTCTCGGCCTATCTACGCATTTATGCGTTCAGTTTATTTTATGCCAATTAACTTGGAAATAAGTGTAAATTTATTGAATATGGCCAATAAATGAAACACACTCTTCATAAAAATATTTAATAAGAAAATGTGATTTATAAAAAATTAGGAATGCGACTACATTATATTTTTATTTTCGCACGCACGGTCTTCATCGTCCCCCAGGCTCTCAGTTTGCGACACTTCTTCTTCACCGGAACTTTCTTCGTTCACATCTTTTAATAAATATGACTCGTCGAAATCATCGTCAGACTCGTAAAGAAGTTTTTCCAGTTCATCGTGAGTCAAATATTATTTAGTGCAGTTTTTTTCGTTGATTGAGGTTTTTTCGAAGATGACGGTCCAGGCACGTTTGGGTCCATGATGGACAAGGTCGGCAAACGATTATAAACAAAACAAATCTTGTACAACGCACTATACAACACAGAATAATTATTACTGCATAACTGGTTGCACACTATGGAGTTGCGTGAAGCAAGGTCGACGACGCATAACTGTGGCATGCGCGCCGGAGAGAAGAACGCGCCGCCGCATTTTCGCGTTGTGAGCGCCCAACGTGTTAAAAATTTAAAGTTCGGTCCTGTAAGACTGTGTTTTATTTGAAATAGAATTTTGCCATGTAAATATTTTCTATAAAGAACATTTTAAGGAAAGATTGTTTTAAATTTGTATAAACTTAAAGGACGTCGAGTCATAAATTAATGTTTCTCGTATTTTGCTTGTTTATATTTATGCGTTAATATTGATTACATTGTGAGAAAGCTAATGAAAGACCTTGATGGAAACTTTGGGTTGTGTTTGGTCATCTTATTTAATAAAAACATTTCGGTTAATATTCTGGGAATGCATAGATGTGAGATTAAATTTTCTTTTGTTTGGAAGGTGACTTCTGCACGTGGTTAAAATTTAGTTTGGTTCCCGCGTAGTAATTCTGGAAATAATATTTTCTTGTAAGTCTAGACGACAGATGAGTGCTTTCTGGCACCAATTTCTGCGTGATTTCTGATTATTATTTTTAATCCATTAGGTCGAAATTCTCGCAGAATGCTAGCTAAAAACTTCCTTAAGACATAAAAAAATGTATTTCTACGCGTGAGATTAGGGTCGCAGATGCTAAAATCTTTCGCGCTGCGATAGGGTAGCGTCACTTGATTCCCGCCTGAGCTTCGAGTCACACCACTTTTCCGTTTGATCTTCCAGTAATGAAGGTCGATATTATTGAATTTTCGTTTTAGTTTAAATAATTAAAAAGACAGTTCGGCTAAAGTTTTTGTGCAATTGTGTGCCCTGACCTCGGCAGGGTACAGCCTTTATAAATCTCGTTATGTGAATCAATCAATTAATGTTTAAAAACTCTTCCGTTAGAACTTTATGAAAAACCAGTCGACTTGGGTCGATATTATCGATTTACCGTTTGTTAGTGAGTGTTTGGAAATGATGCAATTTCTAAATACAGTTCCGTACCGTTTAGTTCATCTTCGTTGTGAAGTGAAATTTTTGGAAGTCGTTTATGATCTGATAATCTTGTTCGAAAGATTTGTTATTACCGTATCGCTAATAAACAACTGTAGTTTGTTTTGAGGTGAGGAACTATTAAAAACAATTACCTCTCTCTGTTTGTGCTCCGAATTAGTGCAGTTTTGGGTAATAAGAATTTTATAGATTGATCTATAATTTAAAGACAGATTCCCGTTTTTCGGTTATTAAAGACAAATAATTAGTGCTTTACGGGAAGAATTTAAAAGTAGCAAGCGCTACCTATGAATAAAATCAATTAAGTTTTTGAAAGACTTCACTACTATACTTCGATTGTTTAATTTGTGCTTAATGAAGACTGTTCGTGAATTTATATGGGCAATTGACTGTATTTAGAATGCATCTCTTCCTTGGGACCTGCTACCGTAATGCAACAATTCCAGACCAGTTAGAGTCAATTACTGTTTTCCACAATAGAGGCAATTTTCCAATTTCTAATGGATTAGTTCCGTTTGTTTCCGTCAGGTTTAGTTGGATAAAATTTAAAGTACTGTACTTTATAGAAAACTGTTTATTATTGTAATTTTGTTTACGAATCCTTTATGCAAAGAACTTTGTAATTTTCTTTAGGAAGAGAGCTCTCATTAGCATTTAAAATTTAAATCATTATGGCTAGTGAATTTCAAAACTATTAATCTTGATAATATTTAGATAGGTTTAATTTGCGTAATATCCTTCAGATATTTGTTTGTTGAATTTTCATCGGAGTTATGTTTCCATAATTTTGATCAATTAAGTAAATTTTGCTGAATAATTTTGGTTTGTTAAAAATTAGTAAATCTTTTCTTTTTTTTGAATTATAATGGTTCAATTATTTCAATGTGGTTTGATAACTATTTACGAAGGTTGATTTCATGTGTAATTAACTTATGTTGCTTGTGTTTTCATAATTTATTTGTTTCGTTATTTCATTTTATCTCATTTTCTTATTATTTAATAAATGTTTTCAGTTTATATTGAGGATCTAAACGGGACCATATAATTATGAACGGTTTTTTAATTTCAAAATTTTTAAACATAAACAAAATTTTTGTTTTCAATCTTAATTATTTAATTCATTTGCTGATTAGTGAATTTAATATCTTTTAAAGCTCATTCATTTAACATCTTTAAGCTTCATAATCAAATGTCGCCCTTTTAGTGTTTTTATTTGAGTTCTGAAACCCTTATCTACTCCTTTTCATAATTTATACAACTGTGGAACCAATGCCTGCGACCTGAATAATAAATTTGTAAGATAGAGTTAAATCTCAAGCTGTGGCAACTATTTTGAGCATCTATGATAATGTAAGTATGATAAATTTTATTGTTTATTTAGTCCGACAAAAAAGCTTCGTTTCAACACGTCGATCAATTTTTTAACGGGGGCATTTAAATATAGCTTTGTCCAAAATTCTGCATCTCATTACCCCAACCACAGCAATGCCATCTTTAAATAGTCAAATGACAACACCATCTTTGTGACATCTTGTCTTAAAGGACATAACAGAAGAAAACCTTTGTTGCGTAGAAAATTAATTAATTTAATTAATTAATGTATTTAATATCTTTTAAACTATTTGAAATATCAATATCACACTAGATAAACACGAACTTTGGAACATAAACTTAATTAACATCAAAAAATAAAATTATCAGGCATATACCGACAACTCTAATCAAAAAATTGCATTGTTTATACAAATTAAAATTAAGCATCTCGAAAATGAGATTGGTGCTAGAATAATAAAGTTGAGGTAAAATTATAAATTAAAGTGGCTGTGGAAAAAGGAGTGAGCTGCAAAAAATTGAAAACAGTTTGAGGTTAATATCTCAAATAGTTTAAGAGATATTAAAGGAGGGTTTTTAACTTTCCCCTTTATCTCGGCAATCTCATGGCCCGATTTCAATTTCTTTTTCCATCGAAAATTTTCTTTTATCTACGCTTTAAAATAAGGAGTCACAAAGGTGGAGCTGTTATTTGACATATTAAAGTTACTGTTGCTGGGGGTGAAGGGTTGAGATGCAGAATTTTTCTGATATTAAATGCCCCTTCTTATAAAACGAATTCCCATATAGGAACTGCCAGTCTTGACAATAGGCCTCAGCTTGGCTGAATATTGGATAACCGAATGTCGTTATTTCAACATTGGTCGAAGCCTAGGCCAACCTTCATATCCCACGCCTCGGCTGCTTTGTCGTGGCCCAAGGATCAACCAACGCCTATGTATCAATGCTGGGCTCTCTAATCTCTGCCCAAGTCAGAGCCAACATTCAGCGCCCTAGTCTCGGTTTCTTACTGTTTGCCCAAGCCCCAACCAATGCTAGTGTTTTTAGACTTGGTTTCTTACCCTTGAACCAAGTTTGGGCCAATCTTCACATTTTCTACCAAATCAAGCTTGTGAAGTTTTCTGTCTTTAATATATCAACTAGTAATTAATTAAGAGAAAAATATGAGAAAAGTTAAACTAAAATACCTACATAGATTATAATTATTATTACTAAATATAAATTCAGCTTTCAAATTTTTGCGCGCTTCGTTTCTTCGAAACAAGCACAGACATGAAAAGTCAGTAACGCGGCAGCTACAAGGGGAAGCCTTTACCGACGTATTAGTCAGTGTTCATCCGCCTACCATGAGTGATGTTACGTTGAACCGTTTTGTAATATTATTAATAAAATAATGTATATGAAATAAAAAGTGTTTATTTAAAAACAAAGCTACGCTAATAAGAATAAATACAATTTTTAGTAGTAAAAATTAAACTTGTATGCATGAAAACAATTTTTTAAGTCACTTTTTTTAAATTTAATCACCTAAAATATTATTAATTTCGTATAAAATAAGTCTCAGCCTTGTTCTTGTGTCACAATTTTTTTAAGTTACGTTGTTATGTTACTAATAATTGAACGAATTAAAATAATTGGTAATAATTTAGAATGTTTGTGTTACTTTGTTTTCTTCATCAAAGTTATTTCATACAAGTCTTAATAAGCTATAGTACAATATTAAATATTAGGTTGGTCTCATACTCAAAGGTCAGTAATAACCCGGAGCTACCGTTGGATTCCGAACCTACACTATCAATGATTGTCAGCCATGATACCACATTAATATTAAGAGTGGCCCAATATTGGTTATATACCTTGGGCCAAGACTCAGTATTAGCGTCGGCACTATATTGGTTTTCACTATTGGGCCAAGATGTATCACCAATCTAGGGCCATGACTGATTAACTAGCTTGGCACGAAGTTATCATCCCGATTTTAGACCAGTCATGGACCAGTCTTGGATTTCAGGTTTGTACCAGAGTTCATAAGCATCGTCCCAAGCCTGAGCCAAGCGCGGGCCCTTTGTTATTTCCTATATGGGTTGGCGTGATTTTGCCAAAATCGATATTATATAGGAGAGGTTTGATGGGAGAAGTTTTCAGATGAACTCACTGTATACCGCATTGAATTTCCATGCAAAGTTCATGTTATTAATCTTCCAACCCACGCAAAATATAAGTTTAAGTAGGAACTGAAATGTAGAGTGTGATTAAATCAAACCTTATTAGTTTTTTGAATAGCTTCTTATGTTTGCTTAGTAGTTTAAAGTTAAAATAATGGCCACCTACTACAGCTATTGTATTCAATGTCTACAAAACAAATTTATCTCTAGTTTTTTTACGCTTAAGCAGTAACGTGTTTTATTTTATCTTCAAAAATTTTCCGTTTTCAAAGTAAATCATAACGCACATAAAAGTTATTGGAGTATTACAGTATTAGGTGCACAAAGTAGAGTACGACCGCTTTGTTGGCGTCAGCAATTCTTTGTATTTACTTCTGCTTTCTATATAAACAGCATAGTTTTTCTACCAATATTTCTCTTTTCTTCTTGTATGGAATGGAGGAACCACTTCAGTTGATAAGAGATAGAAAAGTGAACACCGGAAGGGTAGAAAACTCCCCTGCAAAGACATTCTTATCTCTGTGTTCCCAATAGCCAAACTTTGTAACTTTTATTCTAAGACATAAACCTCTAAGCACTCCCAGAAGTGCATTTCCGCGGTGTGAATATATCCGTGTCGCGCAAAAAGAACGTAGACGTTTATGGCACATGCCGAAATAATTTAGCTTTTACTGTACAGAATTCACAGAAATGTTGATCTTTCTACTATAAACTTAAAATTCCCCAAAAGTAAAAAGACTGTTGAAAATGAATGGGCCATTTTTCTCTTTTTGGTTGCATTTTAATTAGGGCTTATAATAATTTATCATTGAAAAGGGTTTTTTATTACGTTATTATCGTTAATTAAAGAAAGATTATGAGATTTAACTGCCAATAACAGCCACGCTTTAACCGTTTTGTGTTATTAAAGTATGGTGACCTCTGAAAGTAATGGGACGCTTAATATGCTGAAATAAAATTTTCGTATTCTTTTTATTTTCAGGGTTCAAAATTAATATAATTTTAAATAAGTTTTAAAAGATTTTACAAGCTTCTAAAAAAATTGCAAAATAACTTTTTAGTACTTTAATTTGTTGAACTTGCACACAATTTTGCCAAACCAAAGCCATCGCAGTGCGACATGAATGTTATCTTGATTTCTCGGTTTCGGAATTCAAAAAAAACATTTTTTAATTCTAACATATTAGAGAACTTACAATAAGCAGATATAAGTAGTTCTAAAATATAAATTCAGTACGTGTCCATCACTAGCAAGAAAATATTTTTTTTTAATAAGGAAAAACATTGAAATTAGTAGTTTACGTAACAAGTCAGGAAAGTGTTAAATTATATAATGTGTAGACTACGCCTACGCCTAAGTTTACACATACTGTAACACTTTACTGATATATTACGTAAACTATATCTTTTCTGAAACTCTTAAAAAATTAAGAATATTATTTTATCAAAATGTGAGGCAAAGATCAAGTCAACGTTAGGTAGTATTAATAATATCCGATGTTATGTATTAATAAATCGTTACAACGAAAACAGCCCATACTCGGAACAAATTAGTAGCAAGCTAATTTTTGGATATGTGTTACATATCGATGGTCTAGGTATTTTCTGAGAGTTCCCATCGTTCCCTTGCGGGTCAGATGTTCAAAACGGCAACCGAAGTTGGACAATGCTAGTTCACTACTTTTACCTCTTTAAACTATTCTACTGTCTCTCCTAATCAAGCTAGACTGGAAAACGGATATGATTTGCAAACCAGAATAAATTTCGAATCTGCGCATTGGTGTCTTCTTATTTCTTCTCAAACTTTTATTTCAGTCAAAAAAACATTTTTTTCTGCATTTTATCCTGAAATAAAACTTTCAGGAAATTTATCTAGATTTACAACGGTTAATTCCAAAAAACTGTAAGTTAAACTGTTTGGGCAGCAATTGAGTTTGAGGATGTCGTGTCGCGAGTGGTTAAGCCCCCCCCCCCGTACCCAATATTGGTGCTATATGGGTAACATATTATATTCAGGCCCAATATTTGCAAGATTCAACCAAGATTGGTATTATATCGCTTAAAGACTGGAATCCAACATTTGTAGCCAATATTGCTCCTACAAAGGTCCAATATATAAATAATAAATTTAAAAAATATGATTTCCTCTATATTGATCCTATATTGGGCTTATATCTCAGCCCACTATATGACGAATGCATTAGTAGATATTTAATATATATCTAATTAATATTGATGTTATATTGCTTCGAGATTGGCACCCAATATACCTAACCAATATTTCCTCCACATAAGTCCCATATACAATTTATTCATATTGTATTATTCTGTACTGGTCTTATATAGGACATATAGTGCAGTTAATATTTCACCTTTAATATAGTTAATATAGTTCCGACACTGAATAAGCAGCCTTCAAACAGGGTTACTTGATTATTCAAGGAATCAAAATAGCTATACATAGGCGGGTGCTTTATATGCGTGAAAATGTTTTACAAATGTGTACCACGTCGAGAAAAATGAAAGATGATTACAAGTTACCATAACTCACACGGTTTTATCAAATACTGAATACTAATAATACCTCAATACGTAATTATTGTATACTTCGGTCTAAATTCATAATGATCGCATTTCAAACTTCACGCCCAATAACGCATAAGCAGCCGTTTTCAACCATATGTCTTAGTGTTGCGATATCTGCTGCTGATCGTTTCTGGTTGAAAAACTTATATTTACTGTATTGTAAGTGCGTCAGTTATTTATATTCATTATATACTGTAAGTACTCACTATAATATCCGTATATTTTAATCGCTATAAGCGCCTAGTTTAATTAGCGTTTTGTTTAAACATGAATAAAATTATGTAAACAATATGTCTGTGATTCATTTTCAGAACGTGTAAATACGAAATAGGTACATAATTATGTAATTTCAAATCTATTAAAAATAGCATTATCTCGCCTTTAATACATTTTTACAGATTTTTTTATTGAAGTGAATGAAATATCAAACTTAAGCTACAATTTTTAACAAGTTATATTATTGGCCCAATATGTTTCCAATATATGTTTGTTATATTTAATTTTATTAGTTATCTGTTTTACGTTGATACAATTTGTTTAACGTTTTAACTAGAAATCCAATAGATAAAAGTCCAATTTACAAAATTTACAATGTTTGGCCAATATGTGGAAACATATTGGTTTTATTATTATATCTCTTTCAATTTATGTATCATATATCTATAAGACATTTAATATATGTATGTAGTATAATTTTTATAATGCAACAAATCTGATTAAGGAAATGAGGAAATGTGACCAAAATACTATGAAATTTAGTTGATTTATCTATAAGCAGGAGATTTATTTTATTAATATCAGTTTTAAATACTAATATTGCCTGACAATAAAATCGTCTAACAAACTGTAGTTCTAAAAAGAACTGTTTTGTAAAATAAAACAACAAGTGAAATAAAGCAAAAATTTAATGAAAACCAAGAACAAACAATATGGCAAAGCACAACGATGTAAACGAGAAAATGGCGTGTTGACGCTGTAATTTGACGCAACACATTTCAATAGTGCTACACTAAAAACGTGAAATACACTAAAACCAACGTGAAATTTAAATAGTCCTCACACATTTTGGATCACACTGTACTATGTTCATAAAATCATTTAACCATGTGTTCATTTTAATAAATATAACCTCTATATAAACCATAGGTTTTTTTCTAAAATGAGCTCAACTGATTGGTAATCATCCTGATAACAAAATATAATCTCCTGCTTATAGATATATCAACTAAATATATTTCACATATCGCTATAACTAATTAAAAACTGAATGAGTGTCATAGTGTTTTTGTCAAATTTCCTTAATCAGATTTGTTACAATATTATAAATACAACACTTACTTATTATATGCATTATAGGTATGTGATATATAAATTTAAAGGAATTTAATAATAAAGCCTTAAAAAAGGTAAGTAAGGCATAAAAGTTTGGGATGTGGAACTGGATCGGAGAGCAGTACTCATCAAGTGTCTTGACCTGTCGCGACTCTTAATCACGAATCTTCAAACTCAATTCCTGCCCAAACGGTATACGTAACTTACATTTTTTTGAAAGTTGTAACATCTACAATTTCTCTCATCAAAACAAAGCATAAAATACGCCGCATGATAAACGTCACTGTAACCTCTATAAAATTCAAATACGTACTGTACAACTTAACGATGCACCGGCATAAGACATCTTATTGACAATTTATAACTCAGACGTAGGTCTGATATCCATAGCTTACAAATTGTAAAAAAATAAGGTTTTATATTCATAATAAAAGGATATGGGCGACAGTTATTCGAAGTCATCACAATTTTCGTCCAAACCCTCGAATAACAACGGATTCAGATTATATTGATTAAAATTAATAAGAAAAAACTAATCATCATGAGTTTAATTGACGTTAAAGCAAGATAGAAAATTGAATAACTTTAATTAATGCTATGTCCATTATCATCATAGTAGGATTTAATTTAAATGTTCATTTATTTGCAAACAGAATATTCACTTGTCTCCCATGACAATAGTAATAGTTTTGGTAGTAATACCCTAATACGAATTCTTATTAAAGAAAACATGTACATAAATTTACACGAAAGTATCATTAAAGGAAATGGTACCGATAATATTCACATAAAACACTAATCAAACAAATTACCTTTTAGTCCTTGATACATAGCCCTTTAAAGTTACAAACACTTACACAATAATGCCCTTGTTTCACTTAACACTAGGTATAAAATATCTCACAAACTATAGATGTAAAACAGGAAAAAACTTGGAAAGTATAATCGCTGATACCGTTTTCCTTTTACCCAAGATCAACGAACTGAAGTCCGTAACAATTGTTTCTTAATTGCAATTTCTTTTGCATTCCTTTAATGAATAACTTAAATCATATAAGTTCAGCAACAACTTCCGTCAATTATGAAGAATTATGGAAATGACACTTGTGGGTGTCTCAGGATATACTTTTATTAGTTCATTATTAATTTTAATACGACACCCTTTTATGCAGTGTCCCAAATTATTATGACAAACAGGCTCGAAAAGATTATTGCTTTATTTTTTAACTTAACTAACCCTTAAATTATTTTTAAAGGTTTTAAATAATCACTCTCGAAAATATTTTTCTTGCTACTAAAACATTTCATTACGCGTTTTAACTTTAAACTTCTTCTGAAATGTCGATATTTTACTAGAAAGTCTTTAGTTTACTAGTCAAATTGATTTTAATAACTTGAAGGATTTAAACAGCAATAATAGCCACTTCAGTACCATAAGTTATTTGCAAATAATTTTATAATAAACTGAAATTAAGAAAGCAACCCTATACTGAACTTGAATTTTAAAAAAGGGAAAATTAAGTACCCAATCAAACACTAGGCTAAAACTTCTCTAGCTCATAAGAAAAATAAACACTTAGGAATTTTCTGGAACATTTTAGATCTTCGAGATGAATTCACTGGACTTAAAATCTGCTTATCAGAGTGTAACTTGATACTTTGCAAGTGGCCTCAAGCCGTTTTTTATTTGTCTGCGTGTAGAAAGATCTATTCATATAAATTGAAGATAGGCACGTCCAGGATCTATAAATTTAAACTAAATGTCTTTTTTGACATTCAATTCTTTTGTTAAAAAGTCGATATTATTTCGGGATATTTTTATAAACTTAATTTTGTCTATATTTTCGCTACGAAAAACAATTTCATCTGTATAACACTTCGGGGTGAACTTTGGTATTAAAGAAAACACCCCTTGTAATTCGAAATATCGTCTGCATTTTTAACTCAACTGAAATATGTTGAACTACACAGGGCCGTACTAAGATTCCTTTACTATTAATGCATATAAAGTTGCATTATTATAAAATTGGGAATTTGAACACGTTACAAAGTAACTATTGTAAAGGTAGATATTTCCTGAAAATTCGGGGTAAACAGCCAGAAAAGTTTTTTTTTCTTGAAAAAAGTTTGAATCAGCAAGATAGTATTGTTTCCGCAGGATATTTCCAACTTTTATGTTGAAATTTTTGAGTTATACCTATGCGCAGATTCGAGATTTATTCTAGTTCGTAGGACTAGTGTCATACTAGTTTATTTCAGGTTGTGCTTAAACAGGCATTTTTTATCTGTCAATCAACTATGTCATTTACGATAGGGGTTGTAGAAAAAATATTGTGTCACGCAGGTGTAATGGATCTTATAAATCGAGACAACTTAGCAGTCAAGAGCATTCGAGCTATGTAGTACCTACTTGCATCCCTTGATAAATAATTCTTATTTATTTATCTAACCAACAGCTATATATGTATGTATCCAAGCAAGAAAGATTTAGCATTTGTGTTTTGTTTCACAGCCAACCTATTAGTAGACGTTTGTTTCTAGTACAAACTTTATATACTTCATATATAATTCTTTAGAGAGACATTTCCAGCGGTAGAAATTTAGCATTTGTACGGTTGGTGGATGATCTGATACACTGTCTGTATGCAAGGCAATGCCATAACATTGCACTCAATGGAACTTGAATAGGAAATAAGACATTATATATTTAGATATTTGAATTTCAGTTTATTTTATTCCTTTTCCAAGTTCTCGTATCTAGTATTTTTCCGATTAAAGCCCTATTTAAGTGTGAAGGTAATATATTTCGCTTTCCATCTAACAGAAAAATGTGTAAACATCCCTACTTCAATTTATGAAAGACACATTTTCCGCATAAACTACCGTTATTGAGCGATGATTACTTTCTTTAACAGCTCACCACGACTAAGTGCATCGTTTATTGGCACGCTGGAAACAGTTTTGTAGCTCGTATTCGCGTACATCTACGATATTGATGATCCGTGAAGTGTCATCATTGTCAACACAGAGCAACTTACTCTGCCACGGCAACATTTATCACGTTCCCAAATCTAGGTTTTAAAGTATACGTTTATGTAGGTTATTAATATTTGTTTACGGAAAATGAGAAAACATTTCAAATTTTACTGATATAAATAGTTTTAGACTTCCGGCGAAAAGAACGTGATATATCATCTAAGAAAATAACTTCTTTTTTTATCCATTTTAATCCAAATTCAATTGTAGCACAACTGTCACGAGTATTCCTTAAGGATTTCCGCTTTTTATCGAAAAAGGTTTTCAGCTCTGACTTTCAATTCTTACAAAGTCTGAAGTGAAAAACTGAAAAAAAGGAAATCAACTAAAAACCTCTTGAAAATAATTTATAGCCTACAATTGCTTCTTCAAACTCGAACTGCGTAAACTTCAAAATACCAGAAATAATATTGGTACGTCTTTTTCATCGGTATAGATTTTATTTTTTCATTGTTTTTTTGTAGATGTTTGCCTTTTATAAGTTTTAAAGTTTTGGTAATTCTGGTTTATGGGAGTTATTGTAGTTGAAGAAATATCTTGTATTTTGTAGATATCCAGATCTTCCAATTTATAATCGAGGTAATCGGATGAGATATGAAAACTTAATACGGTAATACTATAACAAACCTATTATGTACAACGCGAAGGTGTTATAGAATTAAATTGTAACAGTTTTATCCTTTTCAAAAGCATGCATTATTGTACAAGTTTTGGCGAGATTTCCTTAGAAAGTTTAATCGAAAAGTTGCTTCAGGGTTCAATAATCTGGAAAGTGAAAAATTAAAATACTTCGGACATACGGAAATATCTTAGACAATTTATTTCAATTTTAAATCATACGAGGGCAAATGTCATGATATTTGACATATAATTATGAGGTATGCACCCCCATTCAAAAAGATGTTAGATGGGTTGCATAACCTCAAGGGGAAGAATATTTAATTAAATATTTTAATAAAACCAAAGAAAAGGTTTTAATTTAATAAATCTACACTCTAGAACACACTAGACAGAAAAAAGATAAATCTTTAAAGTTGATTTTTCTTACAATTTTGGTTTTTCATTGTTCAGCTAACGATGGATTATCGTTACGTTTTATGCAAGAAAAAAATTGTTATCCCCGCAAAGTTGTAATTCTTATAGAGTAAGATGGATTGACTTCAGCACATCTAGCAACTAAGCGCTTTATTTCCTAAGAGCATCAAAATTTATCTCTGATTTATCAGTAATTAAACACCTTTAATCTCATTTTGTAAATACAGGTCATAATGCAAGTCTGTAGAATTGACCATGTTATGAAAACAAAGAAATGTTTACTTCAAAATTTATTGTAAAATAAGTTTTGGTTTCAATGTCATTTTTATATCACCTTTTACAGGCTCGGATTCACGGGGGGGGGGGATGAAAAAAATTTCCCCTCCTCAAAATTTTTTGCAATTTTGAAAAATTAGAAAATTAAAAAAATAATATAAAATCCAATGTTATAATCACAACAAGTTTCCATTGTGATGGTAACCACCCAAACTGTCTTAACAAAATATTGTAGAATACTATTTTAAACATCTTAAATATTTATAATGTCAAAATCGCTATAAAAATATTTCTTTGCATTTTTATGTCAGTTATGAGAATGATTAAATTTCCCGAAATGCCAAAGAGAAATCGAAAATATGGTAGGTTTTTTGAAATTTTCGTTCATTCTGAAAACTCATTCATGCGGATTTTGGAATTTCGTCCACGCATACAAATGTCACATAAACAAAAAGTAGGATCCACTCACTAACGCTTTTTAGGTGGTGATACTATCGCATGCATACTAGGGTTCCTCTATAATAATATTAAATAATAAGAATAAGAGTTGGAAGTAAGGTTTCTGAGTCTCGACAGTTTTGCTATTCCGGGGACTCGAGACTTTTTTTTCTAAAAGTCCCAGGAATTCCCGGGAATCCTGGATAGTAATTTTACATACTATGTTTGTAACACAAAAATCCAAATATAAGTTTTTAAAATTGCTTTAGTTTATCCTCTAATTACTTTCTCCCAGAAGTTCCCAATAGAAAATAACTCCAATTATTTAATTAAAAGCACAGCAGTACATAAATAAATTCTCCTATCATAAAATTCTTTTCTCTCTCCCTTTAGTGCCAAAACCTTTCCAGTTTAGTGTTGTATTGGTTGTCGATAAGTCTTAAGTTATTCATGACTTTTATAAAACATTTTTTCTGAACATAAACATGATAAATGATATTAGCAATACATAGTTCGAATTCATATTCCATCTGCGATCTATTGAGGTACATACAATTTCACTTAAATTCCTTGTTACAAGGTACAAAGTACGATATCTTCTTCAATATCCTTTTAAATGATACTTAAATATGGATTTTAAATAAAAGCAATCTGCATAGGACTTACTAGGAAGACTACCTTACATGTTTATAAATAATAGAGGAAATTCCGAATGGAGACCCTTTTTAAATATAACTGGTTAAGAAAACCATCTGTACAAAGCGACACTCTTGTATAGAATTACCTTTTTTAACTAATAATTTGCTTAAGAAATTGAAACAAACAAAACCTTAATTCTAAAGTAAGAATTTTAATTGAATACCTTGTATATAAGTCCCGTGTCTCGAATAGTTTTTCCCGGAACTCGCGACAACAAAAAATAGAGTAATTCCTGGGTCAGAAACTCTAGTTGGAACATGTACAATGGTGGATTTTAATTGGATGGATCCAATTTCAAGGAGTACTATTGATATCATAATGATCTAGGACAGCAGGGCCAATATGATACAATATTATTCTCTTTTTTTCAATGTAACTGCTTAGGACAAAACAATATAAAATAGCATCTTATTGCTGTCCTAGATCATTATGAAACCAATAGTACAGGATCTTAATAGTCTTTGCCTTACACTTTGTTTCTTAAATTGTATAACAAAATTTACATTACTTTACATCCTAATACACATTTTTCTTTATGGAATTAAATTTTCTTAATAATAATATGTACGTTTAATTAGTAAATAAATTAATGTTGAATCAAAGGATTTATTGACATCGTTCGACATATTTTGTCAAGAAACAACTTGTCAAACCAAACAAATTGATAAGTGAAAATATGAGATGAAATATAATATAAATACAAAGATTAATTAAAGTTAAAGTTTCACAAGTTTTGTTAGATTCTCAACCTAACAATATTGTTTCGACATCAAATGTCATTATCAAAGGCTGATAAGATTGATAAACATGCTGCTAAGGATAAATACAGAAAATAGGTAAGTTGATACAATACACACAAAAACTAAACATCTAACACTTCTAATAAAGACGAACTACTAAACTCAGTTTGTTCATTCATTAAAGGTACTCTGCGTTTATGTTTGTATATTTCAAAAGCTTCTAAAATGTCTAATTTGTGTTTGTTGTTGCAAAAATGTAAGAATTTAATGTTGTTTTGAGGTGTCATTGGGTGGTTCTGTTCCAAAATGTGTTTGGCATAATTCGATTTTTCTGGATGTTTAAGTCTATAAAAGCGTACGTGTTCTTTGTATCTTATGTCGAAAGACTGTTAATAAGAATTTTTTTTAATTTAATAAGAGTTTTGACAGTTCTTTTGAGGTTATCAATGAATTTTTAATTCTTATTAACAGTCTTCACACAAACATCACGTTTACACTAGAAACAGAACAAAATAGAGCTATTAATGTGAGCTAAGTTGTGAATTTGCACCAAAAAGGGAGCTTGATCTGATGCTTAGAGAAGCACCAACAGTGGTTTGGTTACAGAGGTAGTAGAAGTACCAAATAATAATTCAGCATCAAATACAAAACATTTGCGGTTTTCAACCATTTTTGCATTAAATATTTATTGTCACCATATGCACTAGTGGTCTACTCTATTTTGGGGGTTGTTTTTGGATCTAGCGCAAGATTTTGAGGATATATGTGCTTTTCTAAAATCGGATTCGTTTTTAGTGTCGAAAAATACCTATGACTTCCATAGTCACGGTCCCAGATCCATTTATTTTGTTGTGGGGCTGTGTAACTGTTATTGCGATTAATTGTCAATTGTAAAGCATGTTTAGTTCTTTTGGATTATCATTTTCCCTTTCTATAAGAAAGAAATAAAAAATAAGGTAATACATTTTTAATTTATCTAGCCTGGCAGTTCCACTGGACCTCCCCATGTCTGCTGTTGTTTCTTCTATAAATTACCTTAGTTAATTAATAATATGCAGTGCTCTCTGAGTGAGCTGCCAGAAAATCATCAAAGGTCCAGGGGTTACTACGTTTTTGGATATTTGTGTTCTGTTATATATGTCTATATATGTTCTATATATGTTCTGTTGCAATTTTATTTTGAAGTGTTTGACCAATATATACCGACGACCTACAAATAGATTGCAGCGAAACTACATCTTAAAATCCCGTTCTAATTATGTTGATTTTCACACTTAAAGAAAAACTTTTTAGTTTATTGTAACTACTAAGCATAGAATAGAATTTTACATACCGATAACACAGCCACACAACAAAATAATGTATAGTATTGCGACGTATTCTTCGACGCTGAAACCGAACCCGACCTCTGAAAAGCACATATATCCTCAAAATCTTGCGCTAGAGCCAAAAACAACCCACAAAATTGAGTAAAGCCACTCCTGACATATGGTGAGTAATAAATACATGCAAAAAATGGTTTAAAACAGCCAATATTTAGTATTTGGAAATAGACCTCTGGTATATGGCCAAGAAAGCTCCTCCCTGAGGGGTTAAATTACCCCAATATGGATCAAAACCACCCCTTACATCAAAATACGATAAATACATGCAAAAAATGATTAAAAACCACAAATGTTTTATTTTTGCAAATAGACCTCTGGTATATGATCTACACCCCCTAAACCCTTGAAAAGGTTAACCCATCCCAAATTGGGGTATAATCCATCCCTTACATCAGACTGACAATAAATAAACACGTGCAAATAAATCGAGGCAAAGAAAATGCGTGCAAATAAATACAGGCACACAAAATGCATGCAAATAAATACACCCAAAAAAATAAATTCAATATAACCCCGACCTCGTCTCCAAAACGACTGCATTTGAATAGAAATCTTGCTTGAGTTTTAAGGACGTGGTTAAAAATTCCTTGGCAAACACAAATCAGAACACTATCAAGAAATCATTATACAGGTTTGCTGGAGAATTATAAAACATTAGGTTGTAATATGAGTGTGAAATTACATTTCCTCCATTCTCACCTTGACTACTTTCCAGATAGCTTAGGGGATTACAGCGAAGAACAAAGGGAACTGTTCCGCCAGGATGTGAAAGACATGAAACAGCGTTATCAAGGAATATTTGATGAGCTTATGATGGCAGATTACTGCTGGTCTATGAAAAGAGAGACTAATGAAGTACATAGAGGCAGCCAGTACGTAGATCGTTTGAAAATAAAAGGACGAGATATGATAAATCGAGAGACTAGATGATTAACGGGGTTATATTGAATTTATTTTTTGCATATAGTTAAATATCTATTTGCATGCATTTTCTTTGTCTCGATTTGTTTGCGTGTAGTTTAGTTTGCGTGTGTTTATTTATTATAACCCTTAAGTAAAGGGAGATTACATCCCATTTTGGGGTGGTTCTATCTCTTCAACGGGTGGGAGGGTTGATGACATTATACCAGAGGTTTAATTCCAAATACAAAACAGTTGCGGTTTTCAATCATTTTTTGCATGTATTTATTGTATTTTGATGTACAGGGTAGCTATGGTCCATTTTGAGAAGGTTTAACCTCCTCAGGGAGGATTCTTGGCCATATACTAGAGGTTTATTTTCAAATACAAAACATTTGCGGTTTTCAACCAGTTTTTGCATGTATTTATTGTCACCATACGTCAGGAGTAGTTATGCTCTATTTTGTGGGTTGTTCTTGGCTCTAGCACAAGATTTTGAGGGTGTATGTGCTTTTCTGAGGTCGGATTTGGTTTCAGCGTCGAAAAATACATCGTATTACCATAGTCACGTTCTCAGGTCAGAACATTTATTTTTCGTGGGGCTGTGTAATTTATAAATTATGGAATTTAGAATAGGCTAATATCTTCACTAGAAGTTAAATAAGTTTTCAGACGCAAGCCCGACAGTGCTTGAATATGATGAATGAAGATTGATAGCGTAGCGAACAATATTTTTTGTATTCATTTATATAAAATTGTACAAAACACTGTAAAAAGCTTAGTAAACAGTATTGGTTAATTGGAAGAAAATCAAAACTATCAATGGAAAATAATCTACTAATCTTCAAAAAAAGTTCTCAAAAGATGTCAAATTAAGCACATAAGCCATACAGTTTATATATTTAGTTATCTACCACTTTATGGGTTACGTATCTGACAATGAGCGAACATTAGGCTGCAGTCTCCCTGTGCCACCGTGAAACAATCACAACCATCAAATCAAGTTTAAACATGCATTAATCTATGTTGCTGGTCCTACTAAGTCACTGTTAGCCACCTACTGCCATCAAACGGTGACCATTAGTTTGAAATTTCCAACTTGTTCGAGTTTTGGTGGTCAGCGGTGGTTGAGAATGCACACGCGATAGTGGGCATGATGAAAATGAACACTAAAAATTTGAATTTCCTGTCAGTGTTTTTCGTTTTTGGTAATTGGTAGTAAAAATTTTGCTAAACAAAACTTTCCGTACCTACACTCACGTTTCGTGATTTCTTATGTTTTATTTCACAGATACCGTAGTACGTGGTTATAACTTCCTTGCGATTTGATTCATCTGACGATGTCATCTTTTTCCAAGAAATCGTTTAAGAAATAAACGATTTCTTTAACGATTAAATAAAATGCAACAATAGTAAAAAAACCAACGCCCATAAACTCATTAAAATGACTACTTCAAAAGGAGATAAGCATAAAGTACAACTACGAAATTTATAATTTTATATGGTACTGATGGTCACTACTTGCTTCAGTGGGAATGGACGGGATTATTTTAATTGGGGAGGTGGATGGTAATGGATGGCGGTGGATAGTAGTGGTTGCAATGAGACTGCAGCTTTATGAATTATAATCCCCTCTTATAATGCCCTGGTTGTTATGGACTTGCTTATATATTTCATACAGGTATGAACAAGCAATAGGTAAGCGAAGATATATAAAAATGACCCTTAAGTTCCTAATGCATTAACAAATTTCTTGATGTTTGAAAAATCACGTCACAGGATGTTTCTAATTTTCTTTATCAAATGCGTTTTAACAATTTATCTCAGTCCTGCTTCATAGACTCATAGCTAAACCTAGTTTTTCTATACTTCAATGTTCAACCAACAAAAAAAAACTACATTTAAATTTGTGCCTTTGTGAAGTATAGTTTTTATAGACAAAGGAAAGAATAATAAAATATATACATTTTTTCATTTCTGTGCTTTAAAAATCTCATTTGCTTATAAAAAATAAACAAGATTCTGGCGGATGCTGGTTCATGTCTCTTCAAACCCCAGCGTCAGCTGGTATAACGGATCATCCGTCTTTTTTAGTACCGTTAACCCTTCAATACTGTCGGCTCATTAATCAAGTAGTCTGAACTCACACAAAATTGATGCAACATTTTCGAACTCTAGCAATACAAACCCCATATAACCTATCGTTTAAGAGAATTGCTGAAATTAGATAAAACTGTTGCGGTAGGAGAAAAATCAGCGTCAAAGAATATATATTAGTGTTCAAATAAAAAATAGATACATTTACACAGTAGTAATGGACACAAATGGAAAACTACTTATTTTGTTGATTTGCTGAAAATGCACTAGTTGAATATGAAATGTGGAGGAGGTTTTATAATGTTAAATTTACAATTTTACTTCGACCATTTTGAAACAAAACCCATTTATTCCTGCACGTGCTTTAATCATACTTATAAACTAGCTTTTACAATGCATCATTACTTTCGTAGAAGTTGTATTTTGAATTTCTATTTTATTTTTCCGTAACACAAGCCAGATAAAAACAATATTTGAAAATGTGCGTAAGCCGTAATAACTTCTCATTAGAACCACACGCTGTTCTCAGTTCTTTTTTCTATTTCTCTCGTCCTTTGAATAAACTTTTAGTGTTCCAGATAAAACAAAGTAAACACTTTTATACTTTTATTTTTCAGTTTTAATGGCACTGTTATTTTTGAGCATTAAAATGGAAAATTAACCTAAAATTTCCAGTTATAGGTTGAGGTAAAAAACGCGTGCACTCTAAAAGCTTAACAACCTCATGCTTAAACTGTATGTAATCAATTAAGAACAAAGAGCATTTTAGATGCCTTTTACCAAAAGCTGTCTTGATGGACTCATTAAATATTTATGCTTTTCGGTTTCAAAACTGTTTACGCATAATTTACTGCTAACAGCTTAGGTTTATCACGTATACAGAATAATTAAAAAGACACTAAAGCAAATCAAATATTAAATATGGAAAAGCCCACATCATTGCTGATTAGTATTTTTAAAACAAATTAAAATTTAATTTCATTGTTTTAGGAATCAACTAAGTTTCCTTTTTAGTGACATTAATTTCTTGTTCATTGTTTAGCCTCTTAAGACTTTTATAAAATAGTTACGAAGCTTACATTGTATCAGGTGAATCATATTTTATACTGATAAGTGCAACAAATGTTGTTATATTTAGTTTAGACTGTCAGAAATTATACAGTGCTACTGAATTTTTTATATATATAGTTTTACTGGATCAGCACACAAGGGCTACACACAGTTCTGATATAACAATTTTTCACAGTGAAATAGTACTAGTGTAGATTATTACAATTTTAGAAGTATAAACATACATAAATGATCGTCTTAAAACTGCGTCATTACGTCACTAATCACTATCACTATCCGACAATAACACATCTTGTGGTAGCCGTGGTTTGAGTCTCGTATGTTGCGATTTTACACCTATGTTGAAGTCTGCTGCCCCTTGACATTGGTAAATAGTAGAGAAGTACTTTTTGGCAGTTGCGCGGACAAATTCGGATATTGTAGGAACACTAAGTTCTTTGTGTAACTGATTGTTGCGTATATACCATTCTGCTCCGGTAGCAATACGTAGCACTTTATTTTGTAATGTTTGTATTTTGTTTAGATGAGTTTTATTGCATCCACCCCACACTACACAAGCGTACATAATCACAGGCCGAATAATGCCCTGATATAGTAGTTTAGCACACTCGATCTTTAAAGGCGATTTCTTATTCAGCATAGGATATAGTATAGCTAGACGAGCATAACATATATTTAACTTTTTATTTATGTGTATACCCCAAGTAAGTCTTCTGTCTAAGTATACACCTAAGTATTTAACCGCCTGATCCTTAGCATTCCACGGTATTTGATGATTATTAATACGTAGTAATGGTGGATCTTCAGGTCTTCTAAGGGTAAAGATCTTTGCCTCACACTTACTGGGATTAAGTTGCATATTCCATTCAAGGAACCAGCTACAGAGGTTATTAAGGGCTGTTTGTAACAATTGTGATGCTTCATCAATATCATGGTGCTGAGTTATTACGGCTGTGTCATCTGCATACATGGCGTTGCAACTATTTGGGTGTTGTGGTATGTCAGCTGTGTACAGATTAAACAACGTAGGTCCTAGTACCGACCCTTGAGGGATTCCTGAGTTGATAGTTTTAATCTCGGATTTGGATGTGTTGATTTTTACCACAAAGGTGCGGTTTGACAGAAACGAATTTACTAGGTTTATTATATATGCCGGGATTTGCTGGTTAATCATTTTGCTTATAAGTCCTTTGTGCCACACCTTATCAAAGGCCTGGGCGACATCAATAAAACTTATAACGGTATGTTCCTTTCTCTCGAAGCCTGCAATTATGATTTCGGATAATCGAAGAAGTTGGTGTGTTGTAGAGTATGTGGATCGAAAACCAAACTGGAATTGTGGAAACAGGCTTTTTTGGATTATAATGTGATTTAATCTGTTTAGTATTATTCTTTCAAACACTTTTGACAGAGTGCACAATAAGCTTATAGGGCGATAACTGCTGGGATTGTTCTTGTTTTTACCTGGCTTTAAGAATATGATGATCTCGGCATGCTTCCATGTATTGGGAAAGTAGCCTATAGTCAAACAAATATTTAGTAATGTAGTTAAATACACTAAGCATTTCTTTGTTAGATGTTTAACTAAAGCATTGGTAATGTGGTCATGTCCAGGTGCTTTTTTATTAGGAAGGCCTTTAACTATTTCAGCAATTTCTGCTGGAGTAGTGGTTTCAACTTCTACGTTATCGTTTATTGGTAGGATTCTAGTGACTTCCTCTTCTATATGTTCGGTGCGTTGTATATTAGTGGGATCAACGCTTAAAGTGAATACGTCTGCAAGATGGGTAGCTAATAGTTGACATTTTTCTGAGTCTTTCACATAATTGACATTGTTATAACGTATGGCGGGTATGTTGCTTGGTTTTCGTATGATTTTTTTTGTTGCAGTCCATAGTGATGAATCATTGGTATTAATTTCAGAGATGTATTGTCTATATGAGTTGATACGAGATTGTTTCAGTTCCCACCTTACTCGATGAGCAAGTTGGTTAAGTAGAATTCTATCTTGAGGGTTTCTTGTTCGTTGCCATCGCCTTCGTGTAATGTTTTTTATTCTTATAAGTTCTAGTATATGACCTGGTGGTTGAGTGTAGGAGTATGATGATCTTCTAAATTTGCTAGGTTTAACAGAAGATTGTGTAGCCTCAACAATAGTGGTTGTTAGATATGTAAGAGATTGGTCAACGGTATCGACCGTGAACGGTAGGTTCCTAGGTTTAATATGGGTGTCGAGATAGTTTTCATACTTATCCCAGTTAATAGGTCCAGTTATTAACCTTGGGGGTTGTGTAAGAGGCTCTGGCTTTTGACTGAAAGTTAAAATGACTGGTAAATGATCAGAGTCTAATTCTGCCTTGACATTATGATTTAATGGGTTATTAAAGTTCTTGATTAACCCGATGTCAAGAATATCCGGCTGGTGATCAGCTCTATATGGATAGTACGTGTACTCCGTAGGTGCTGTTACTTGGATATTATTATCAGTAGTAATTTGCAATAATCGTTGTCCATTTGGATTATTTGCCCGACATCCCCAGAAGTTACTTTTACTATTTAAGTCACCCAGTAAAAGAGTGGAATCGTTAGTATCAAATACGGTGTTTATGTCGTTTGCTACAATTCGACGATTAGGTTGTAGATACGCTGAGATTAGGCGGCCGGTTTGATTCTGGTTAAATGTAAGTTCGATTGCAACCGCTTCCAGATGGGTTAATTGTGGTAGTGGGCATTCGTTGTGTCTGATATTGTTTTTGATAATAATTGCAACTCCCCCAGATGCAAAGTTAGCAATACGGTCTTTTCTATAGACTCGATAACCAGGAATTGTAAATTTTTCGTTATTAATTAAATGTGTTTCGGTTATAGCTGCAATGTCGATATTGTTTTGATGTAAAAATGACGTAAGAAGTGTTTTTTGTATTTTAACACCGTTTGCATTCCAGTTTAAAAGAATCATGCGATCGAATATTCGGTTGTTACACTGAGGCATTTTGAAGTATGTTAGTTAAAGCTAATGATATGTGAGTTTTTATTGTTTCTATAATAGGTGTGATGACTTGTTTAATAATATCTATAATTAAATCAACGATGTTTAGTTTACTAGTTGCGTTGGGATTTTGTTGAACTCTTTGTTGAGCTGTAATTTGTGCATATGTCCGGTTTGGTGTTACGTTTTCATGATTGACGATATGAGTAGCAGGCTTGTTGTTTTGTGGGAATATGGAAGTTTGATTTTGTGATCGTTTTGCTTTTTCTTGTAAATAATATTCACAACCTTTGTAATTTGCAGGATGTTCTTTACTACAGTTGACGCACTGCGGTTTTTCAGCTTCAGGTTTCGTGCAGTCCTTGTAAAAATGGTTTCCCAAGCATTTAACACAACGAGCTGATAATTTGCAGTAATTTTTTGTGTGGCCATACCTTTGGCATCTTTGACACTGTGGTATATTAGCGCTTTTTTGTCGAGGCTCTACTGAAATTATGCAATGAAACAAATTTGTTAATTTAAATATTTCTTTGGCTTGTTGATCATTCGGTAGTAAAACGGCACATATTGGAACCGGTAATTTTTCTCTATTGAGTATTCGTGTTACATTAATAACGTTAAATTTTTGTGAAACCAATTGATCTTTAATTTCATCTACTTGTAATGATATAGGTAGATTTCTAATGATTACTGATAGATTTGCTTCAGTGGGATTGTGATACGTATGATACTTCACTTTCTCTTTATCATAAAAAGATGTTAGATTTCTGTAATCATCAATACTAGCGAGATTAACTTTTAGCATTTTTCCTAAATTAATAGTAGTAAATTCTGATTTAACATTTTTTTCTATAGCAGTAAGAACCTCGCGGTAGTTAGGCACATCGTGCAGAAATATCGGTGGCACTTTACGTTTAGAATTTTCTTTTGTAATTTCATTTCCTGGATTTTGTGATATACTACTATCTTTTAGTGCATAAAATTTGTTTCGAGATATTAATTTATCGGCATCAAACATATATCGCTTGTTAGTTTCTTCATCTGGTGAGGGATGACCCCGCTTTAATATGTTTTCGCCAATTTCCATTTGTGAGTACTCATTATTTTTATTATTTACATTTGATAAAATAGAATTGTGACCTGTCGAGTCAGAAGCCATGATCAAGGATTATTATTGTTAACTAGCTACTATGACATGCAGCGACCGGCTGGTCGCTGCTTATTTTATTAGTAAACTCTTCCAGCGAGCTTTATTCAATTAATTAAATAAAATTAAATTAAATATTAAATTGTGAATATATGTATTACGAGATTGAGTTATAAGGTTTATAAATAATACTGACAGTTTTAAACTGATGATGAGCGTTGACAGCTAGAACTACACTATACACGATGCACTCGCGTTAGCGTTCCTGGAGCAACTCGCTACTGAATTAAAATGCAACGTACTTGCTATATTTCAATTTAAAATAATCATATCAAACCACTGCATTTACTGTATGTTATGTAACCAACAATGCACCAATACTAAAAATTCGCTAGACGTTTAACTTTTTCATTTTTCACTTGGGGATAATTAAAAACTAATAGAGTTGATTAAAACATACGTAAATTAAAATAATATTTTTGCCCTCCGTAGACTAAAAGTGCCATTTTAATCTTCCGTTTGAAAGACTAAAGTGTCACTTTTAGTCCCGGAGGGATTAAAAATACTATTAATCCCTCCGAGATTAAAAGTAAAACAAATAATAGTTATTTATGTATTAAGGGCATAACGAAGCTTTTATGGCCAGAAGCGGAAAAGGCTGTAGGGCCCTAAAAGCAAGTTATGCCCGCCATACATACACTATTTTATGCACAGATTAAGTTTTTAATGTCAAATCTATTATTGTGTAAAAATATAATTAAATGAGTACGTAGGTACATCAAGCAGCTGTGCGTATACTTACGTGATTATACGAAGTTCGTTACTATAGTTACTGTTCCAAAATATTTAATTTCATCTTATTTTCATTGGTAAGAAGTTTATAAATTATATTAAGAACCAATCAAGTTCTACAAAAAAACTTCTGATATTTAATTGACGTTTTGTTATTGCCCGTCTGACCATAAAGACACCCTTGGGCCATAAAAAGAAGTTTATGTTTAGATGAGTCTTGCAATAATAGTCTAATTATAATGCATGTGTTCATAAATGTTAATATAACGTCAAAGTTGGTCATTGTGAACATACCGCAAAACATGCTAACCTTACTTTTGTAATGTCAAAGCCAAGAAGACTATATACAGGTGATCAAACTGCAGAAGTGGGGGAAACACAAAATCCGCGGTAGGGGGTCCCAGAGAAAGCCTATACTTGGCAAGCTTAGATGTACCATAGGGAAAAAATATTTTTGAACGTTTTTGGTATGTAGAAGCTGTGTTTATGACAAAATGAACAAAGTATTTGTTTTTGCATTTCCGTGACCTTGATTTTTCGGAGTATCTATGGAGACACATTGCCAGCTTAAGACAAACTGTTGGTATCTCAAAAGATACACTGCGGAATTATAATAATCTACATACCTGTGTATTAAAATATACATTGCTAGTTTTTTGGGGAGTAAATTTACTGTCATGGTCATCGTCTCGTCTAGTATACTTGCCCGTCTAAATTCTAAAATTCTTTTGGTACGTTGACTAGCTAATTTTACCTATATAAAAAAAGAGAAATTTTATCGTCATGAGAAATTAAATATGTCTCTAAAAACGCATAACAATAAGTATACTCAAAAAGTATATTTTCGTAACTGCGTTTAGAACATAGATAAAGTAAGCTCTTATGAATTCTTGTTTGTCTATGCAACTAAGGAATGGGTACATACCAAAATAATATTGAAGAACGCAATGTGTATTATTATAGATACACGATGAAAATGATGATAATGAAGGCAATGTATACTATAAGATACTACTGTATGCAAGCAATTAGGCAAAGGGTCTCAGAAGATACACGTTTAATTCAAGAACTCTCTAATTTATCTCAGGGAAATAAAATCAAAACTAATTGCACACATACAATTACTATAGTCTTAGTTACACATCTGTATTACCAGAATGTAATAAAATATCATAGAAATCATAATATAACCAATTTTTTTATTTGAAGCGTGAGTAAAACTTGTCGTTTGACAGTAACACACAACACCAACATGCAAAACTCACTAGAAACAGCCCCGAATTTAAGAAACACGCGGAAAATTATCACAGAAAGCTAGTATACATGTCTGTCTAGGTATACACTGCGTTTTACTATACTGAATTCGCCCAAGATATGGAGTAATAAAACAAAGTAGGAGGAGTTAGTTGCGCAGAACTCTTGTGCACCGCAGCCCAATTTACACTGAAGCTATTTCAAAAATCGAAATGATTGAGAATTTTTTTGGAGGTAGAGAAAACATTGTAGATTTTTGCTGCATGAAACAAATTTTGTACATCAACAAAACAAAACGTAACAAAATGGCCGAGTCGGAGCGTCACCTTCATCGCGGCTAGAGCGAATGTGTTTGGTGTTGTGTGGTGCGTGCTGTGTGCAACTTTAAAACAACCAATAGTATGTCGAGATTCAAATAGCGCGGGCGCTTGTGGGCGTTTTTATTACTCTATATCTTGGGCGATTCCAGTATAGGATATGTTTAATTCTAGACTTGGAAAAAAATATAGAAGAACGTGTATCTTAGAATACACATTGTCAAGAAAAGGGTTAAAAATTACAATGACGGAGTTGTATATCATATTAATATGATCGTTTCTACAGAACACGATTGTCCATTATCAAATGAATGTGAAATTGGGAATATTTTTGTATATGATTATTTTGAACCTAAGATTTATTGTAAAACGGAATGTCAAATCTGGTAACATTCAATGTCGCCAACATCGTTCTGGTACTTTTTCTCCAGCGGCGATATCCATCGTTGTCGCTACTATTTGAAAATAAAGGGGCTATAATAGCTAGTGGTAGGGATCCTTGATAATAATTAAGATAAGAGATGAGACATGATGAACGAGAAACCAAGGCCCACCTGACTTGTCAAACCATTATTATTATTTTGACAGCGTGCTAGCTTGGTATCATGTTACAATTTTGTTATTATTCAATTCAAAATTTAATAATTATTCAAATTTTGAAAGAAAAAGAATAACCAAAACTTTATTCCACTACGTTAGCATTATGCATATAATCATTTAACATAAATCAATATATGAAATATTTAACCTAAATACGGGAGAGTGGTGCACGTTCAGACATTTATCTTCGCACATGAATGATATTCTCATTTAATAGGATCTGTCTACTTTCTAATATACAATTTATAACACGTTCATTTGTGTGCGAGATGGCATGTAGAAATTAAGATAAAGCTACATACGTTTTTTGGAAAACATATTTTTTCAGAAGTTGCCTCATAGCGGGGCACCTCCGGACAACACACGGAGCACATTCGTACATAATTAATTAAAACAACAATAATGTCAAATAATTATTTTAATGACTATTTACTTATTTTTTCAATAAATACAAGAATTGACTCTATTGAATGTTAAGATTATGGAAATTAACAGCAAATTTCAGAAATCCTGACTGCCTAACAGTCTCTTTAATCTCAAGACGGTCGAGAAAGCTTGGTGACGATTTCCTCCCGTTTCACAAGCAAACAATCGTTTGTTAAGGGAAGACAAATCCTTCATGCCCTTTCTTCATCATGAATTTGACATAGTAGGATGGCACCATATCCTCAGTAATCACCTTTTGTACTACCCCCACAAGGTATTTACAGGTTTTCTTCGTTGCAAATTTTACAAGGATGTAATTTCCTATGGATAAGCTTTCATCATCTAGTATCTCCTCTAAGCGGCCACTTTTTTCATTAGTCTTTATCAAAAAAACTTCCATATCAGAATCGTTAGAAATGACGAACTTACTTTTCTTCTGTGTGATAGGTTCTTCTAAATCAGAGGAATCAATCGACGATTCATTCATTGAATCCACTTTAATCCCCAGAAAGTTGAATATTTCATACAGAATGCCACTTTAGAATTTTAGATTTTGCATTCTTCTGTCCAACGTGCTAATTGAAGGAAAGGGTAAATGTAGCTGGAGTAAAGTGTTATAACCACTTGCTCCACAAGTAAATCTAAGCTGTGATGCAGCAGAAACTGTTTTATTTGATCAGGGTACAAAGCGATTACTATCACGTTGCATTCCATCAATTTGGCCTGCACTAAAAAATCATAGGTTAAATTGACTAATTAGCGACAACTGTCAAAATTGAAGTTTAAACAAAAAATTCAGTTTGTTTTCGAGTTAAATCAGAAAGTCCATGGATTCTGGTTCCAACCAATCAGAACGGGCGTCCAACATGTCTCATCTCTTATTTTAATTATTTATCAAGGATCTCTAGCTAGTGGTAGAGTCACTGCATCTAGTCACCTAGGCCAGCTGGTCGATCAGAGTAACGCAAACCGCCGCCATATTGGGGCAGAGAAGGGCGATTTTTAATAATGGGCAAATTAAAACCACGTTTTACGTGTTTGACGTATTAGAGGTTTGATCTTTCAGAATAAGAAAAACTTTTTAAAGTAAATGTGGATTTGATTAAATTCAATACAGAACAAATAATGAACAATTTCGTGCTTCGTTTGCCCCTATATGGCGGCGGTTTGCGGTACTCTGGTCGACCAACTGGCCTAGGCAACTAGATGCAGTGACTCTAGCTAGTGGCTAGCATTAGCGACATCAAGCGGCGATTAGTGAAATGTCAAAAGTTGTTGTAAAAGATTCCTGAATCTACTCTTATTAGGTAAATTCATTGCAAATGGTTTAATGATTGGCTGCAAACAAAAGAGTCGAAAGAATTACATACTGTAAATCTACCGTATATTTATTTGTATGTATATTTTCTGTAATTTATCGCGAGTTTTTTTAATTACTATTGTGATATTGTAACTAAGAATTATGACAAATCTATAGCAAATATTTTGTTCGTTGTATTATATCCTTGTATATTATTATATTATAATATTTATATATTTCCTAATAAAATTTCCCAATTTTGATGATATTATTTAACATTAATTATAAAATCTAATGATTTTAATGATTTATATATTATTTTATAACAAAACATTTTAGTAAACAAAACAGTTTCGAGTGCAATAATATTTAAACTATTATTATAAAATTATCAATTATTAAACTATTTGCAATGAATTTGAATTTACCTAATAAGAATCGGTTTGCGTGCTGCTGAGGAATCTTTTACAACAACTTCGGACATTTCACTAATCGCCGTTTGATGTCGCTAATGCTAGCCACTGGCTAGAGTCACTGCATCTAGTCACCTAGGCCAGCTGGTCGATCAGAGTAACGCAAACCGTCGCCATATTGGGGCAGAGAAGGGTGATTTTTAATAATGGGCAAATTAAAACCACGTTTTACGTGTTTGACATATTAGAGGTTTGATCTTTCAGAATAAGAAAAACATTTAAGAGTAAACGTGATTTGATTAAATTCAATACAGAACAAATAATCAACAATTTCGTGCTTCGTTTGCCCCAATATGGCGGCGGTTTGCGGTACTCTGGTCGACCAGCTGGCCTAGGTAACTAGATGCAGTGACTCTACCACTGGCTTTCTCTGGGACCGCATACGGCGGATTTTGTGTAAAGAATTCTTACCACCTCCACTTGAGTTTGGTCTCCTGTATATAGTCTTCTTGGTCAAAGCGTAATCAGCTGTCACGCATTTGATACAAAATTACAAAATTAAGGTTAGGTGTGTTTGCGGCATGTTCACAATTAACGTTTCTGGAGGGATTAAAAGTAAACAAACAGATGTTACTATGCCAACTACTAGTTTATTCAAAATACTAAACTAACCAAATTGAAAATTATTGTAATATAATGGAGTTAATATAAATTATGGAGTTAATTATTGCAATTAATATGCACAGTGACATGAGCACAATTAACAATATTAAATTGCAGTCTTCAGGTTTATGAAATAATGTGGAAGCTGTCAAATTACCAACTTTCATTTCATCGAGTACAATCGGGATGTCAGGTTGTTCATAGGCGAAGGGATAGAGGAGTTCATAGTGACGTTTTAGTATTTTTGCAATTCGAGTTCTGTTTTCGAAATGCAATTCGCCTGTTTTCATAATTACTATATACACTGTTAGAAATATCTAGTTAGAATAACTAAAAAATGTAGTCCCAATAGGTCCACTGTAAATTCTAGTTTAATTAACAACAGCAGATGTATATCATTTTAACAAACAACATATTGTCAATAGCACTGTCTATTATTCCTAAGAAAGCAAAAGAATTTTGTGAAGTAAGCATTACTTTCAATTATATTAATACAAATAATAAAACTAAATTTTACTGAAGTTTTTTGTTATTTAAACAATTAATGTGTGCAATATTTTACAAATTGTTTTAACTAATTGTGCAAATTTTTTGAGAAAAACCAAGGCGTTTTGGTTTAAGAATGATAAAACATTGTACTCTTTGTACAACCACAAAAGGCTATATTTTAAAATAGTTTTTGTATAATATACAAAATTAAGTGGCAACTTTCTCAATAGTTTATAGTAAAATATATGAAGTTTATGGCTTAATTTATACACAAAATTTTGTTTTTTCCACAAAAATTCCTTGTAATGAATATAATTTAACTTGTCAAAGTCACAAAACATTTTGCTAATTTTACCAAACAAATAAGGAAATTTTCCGTTATATTTATTTATGTACTTAAGCACATATGTGTTTCGCTTACCTACTTACCTGTAATTTTGTCTCAAAAATATGCTTTATTATAAAGGTATATAGGTAAGTAAAAATTCAAGAAAACCAGTTTTATTTGTAAAAACCTTTTTTATTTAAAAAATTAAAACAAAACATGAATAAAATAATAAAAACAACAAATAAAAACACAAAACAAAAAATAGTACAATGACTTAAAACTATAATAATAAAAGATAATTCAAAAAAGAAAACTTGGATTAGCGAAGGTATAATGAACTCCATCGAATATAGGGATAAGTTGAAAAAACAAGTATTTAAACAAAAATAGACAAAACATTGAAATTTTAAATTACTATATATATGTAGCATACAGAAATCTACTAAACATTACTCAATTAAATATTACTCACTACTTAAATATTACTCAGATATCTTGGATAATACCAAATATATAAAAAAAGATTTATAAGAAGTAATAAATCGTTTCATAACTAATAATCTCATATTTGGTCATAAATCTGTAACCTTTTACTTAATGTACTACTATTCTTTTATATTTTATTTAAATACTTTTTTTCTATTATACTTGTAAATGCACATCATACAGGTGCATGCACTTAGGTGCACATTTAATGGTAACTCCAAAATACTTAAAAAGTGAACAAAAACTATCAAAATAAAATTTCGTACTTAGGTACAATTAAATTGTACAAATATTTATCAGCATCAGTGCAATTGTGTACTTCATAACAAACAAAGTGTTTTAAATCTTTTACAATGTGAAAAATAGTTAAATCATAAGTTGATGGTTTGGATATTACATATGCTTGATCTACATCACTAAACTCTTGTGTGTCCCAAGACTTGCAAATTAAGTAGGGACTATTGTCCATTATACAAATTTCAATTATTTCTGAAAATACAGGGTATTCTAAAACGTCACGTTTGTTTGTTATAAACATTCCTTTTCTGAAAGAACTACCAAGAGCATTAACAAATTTTGTAGTGGTTACTTCAATTATGGGCTTTTTAAAATGATCTGTAAGAACTGGTAAATAAGATTCATTAGTTAAAGTTTTTGGTGTTATTTTACCATAAATGGGTTTAAAGATTTCAAGATTTATATTATTCCAAATATACCACATTTTTTCTTGGTGTCTGTAAGCAAGAGTTTTTATCAAACATTTATAATTTTTCATGCTCGATACTAATTGTTTAAAATAACCATGTTTGGCTTCAAAACGCATAGTGCTTAAACTGGTAAGAGGTCCCATTTTTAAAAGTACATCAGGATAATGGATCATCATATGATGTTTTGGTGTTAAATTTGCGTTATATTCGTTTATAAATAAATGATGATGTTCTTGAATTAAATTAGTTAAATGGCTGGCCATGCTACGTAATGCTATAGGGCAAAATACAATATTTATTATTTGAAGAAGCAATTGAATAATTTTGTATTTTTTGCTACAGTTACTTAAAATAAAATTCATTTTTTCAGATAATATAATAGGCAGATATTTTACCAAACATAAGGTTTGGGCAGCACGCTGACCGATTGAATGACCTGGTTTATCCAGACAAATTGGACTGGGCTAGTTGGACATTTCATTTATGCCAAAATTAAAAGATGGTAATTTCTGGTTTATATTACCAATAGTTATAATGTTTTGAGAAACTAAAAATTTTAAAAATAATTTAATCTCCAATTGTACTACTCCTTCCAATAAATCGTGCATTATATCAACAGATGGATTATTACATACTTTAAATTCTTTCAAATTATTTAAAGAACTTCTAAATTTTATGCCCATAACATGTAATAAATCTGAATTTTGAATGCATTCGCAATGCTCCTCGTACAATTCATTGCTTCTTAACAATTCATCATTTTGTAGACACATTTGTTGTGCGTCACTTTTTTCAGCAATGCAGATGCGGCAAAAATGAGAGGATGAAAACGACTCGACCATTCCACATAACTGATTTGCACCTAGATTGTCATGACTTAAGTAAACTAAACTTCCTTTTAGATTTTCTTGAGTGGGCTCATAATATATTCCTGTAGATTCTAATAGTGATATATCACGAACTATAATATCCAAAATAGAATTAATACCAAATTTCTTAACATCACCAGAATAGAACAAAGCTACTAAATGAATATTTTCTAAAAGTGAGTTTAAAGGCAAAGGTAAATTCTGTATAACCATATAAATTGCCCCTAATTTATGGCCTCCTGTTTTTGAACCAAGTGGATTGAGTGTTTCGAATTCATCAAAATATAAATGAAGCTGAAATGCCTTTTTATTTAGTGTAAAAAATGGACTATTTTTAAAAATATTCCCATGAGAAAAACTTTGTAGGATGTTGTTATGGCAAATACTCTGATCCTGAAATATAAAATGGCAAAAAGCACTATTTTTCAAAAGAAATTTCAAAGTATCGATAATGGGAATATAAGTAAAGACACTAGTAATATTCTTGTTCATATACTCCATTTTGAGCATTCCAAACTTGATCGTACCTAATACCAATTGGTACCTCAACCGGCTTTACAATGTGATTTAAAAAAACTGGTTACGTGCATATATAGTGTTAACACTTGCAAATGCTTTTTTTAACTGTTCTAGATTTGCCGTTTCGTGTAAGAATGTTTGTAGAAATTCTTCATTTAATTCTACAATTTGTTGTACCGTGGAATCAGGTAAATTCATAGAATACAATTTGGATATGTAATGAGATATAAATGATACTAAGGAGAGATTCTTTGACGATAATTCTAATTGTAAGTCAAATTTGTTCTGAGGCAGGTTGTATTCTGGTGATGTTTCAGAAAGTTCCACTGCACTGTTTTCATGGTTATTTTCAGTAATATTATCAGTTAGTTTCCTGCCTTGTATGCATCGCATTAAATGTTTTCTATAACCACTAAATGTGTAATAAATGTTTGTACAATTGGAACATTTCAATTGCAAACTGCTACTTTCATAAAATGCATGTCTCTTTCTCAAATGCTTTATGAGATGGTAGACAGTATTTGCATCGAAATTGCACACAAAACAGAAATACATCTTTAAAAACAAAGAGAAAAACACAACTTATTAAAAAACAATGACCCTAACATACTTGATAAAAAAAGGTTATAAACTTAATATAGATTGTCCATTTTTGTTCTTAATTCTCTAATCCTATTATTAATGTCACCTTTTATTTCAATGTTATAAAATTTAGTTTGAACAAATCTATAAAACCATTCCAGATTTTCCTCAAATTTTATATCAAAAACATAATGAATCTTGAATAAAAGATCAAATGCAGATAGTATATCTTGACTTGAACATTGAAGAATATTTTCGTCAAATACTACATAGTACCTATTTATTGCCGCTTTACAAGTGCCGTGTGCTAAAATAAATGGCTGCGTTGTTGGTTTGTTTTCTACAATGGTATTAATAGGCTCTTCAAATTGCCGAAATACAATCAACTTTTCAACTGCAGTGGAATATGTACCTCTTCTCACTCCCTTTGCTCCAGTCGGTGGCAGCATATGTACTAGTATAAAAAGAGCTTTCGTGTTAGTGTTCCAGTCTGAAAAATTATAAACTTTGTATATTTGACTGATACATTTTTAGAATAAATACAGTGTGTAAAGTGATGAGGCTTCCCATAGGGAAAAATTTTTTAATATGAGTTTTAGGAGAAAAACTTATTCTTTATAAAAAATTGTGCTTGTATAGAAACCCCTTATGGTAAAAAAATCCAGTAATTACTTAAGAAAAGATCAAAAACTTGAAATTATGTCAAGTTGTTGATTTTAAATATGACCAAGTTCATTATTATTCAGAAAAGAATAAGATAAATGTTTGAGTTTCGTGGCCATCCTTGTTTACACAGAAAAGTAATAAAAGTTTTATCGAAATGACATTTGCCTTCTGTCTAACGTTGACAATTACAGGTAACACGATACCGATGTAATATTCGGACTTAGTCATATTTAAAATCAACAACTCGACATAATTTCAAGTTTTTGATTTTATCTTAAGTGATTACTGGATTTTTCTTTGACTATAAGGGTTTCCAGCACAATTTTTTATAAAGAATAAGTTTTTCTCCTAAAAATCATATTAAGATTTTTCCCTAAAGGAAGACTCATCACTTTACACACTGTATATTACTTATATACCTTCATTATCGCTACACTCTTCTAATAAATTACGGTGAGGAAGTTTGACGGTGTTTTTATATACTTTTTTAATCGTAGCTATGTTTTCAATGAAAGAATTTTGAAATAACTCTTCTTTCCCGGGAAACATCAATGAAAATTCAAACGAAATCTGAAAAAAAACGAAAACAAAATTACAATTAGAAAAAATTCCCCAGAATAAAAATCTAATTTAGGATTTAGTCATCAATACCACTATATGATCATGAAAAACTTTACATTACGTACCAATCCCTCAGTATCCAAAAATCTTGGAAATTCTTTAATTGTGCTATGTCTGTTCTGATGCTGGTAACTAAATGTTTCCATAATGCCCGCAAATATTTCATCTTTTTGACCTGATGGAGAAGCAAACTTCAAAAATTCTATTTTTTTCTTGAACTGCTGTAAAATTTTCTGTGGCCACTTCTTTCTCAATGTTAGCATCTTTTGCTAACAAGCAGCAATAAGATATTTGTCTCTAAATAGAGTTCTCAGTCTTGTCGTTATGAAGCCTTTTTTTGAAATAGGATCGAAAAATGCTTCCTGAAAAAAGTAGACAAAACATTATTAATTTAACGTGTTTACATTTCAAACATTAAATGGCATACGTATCCTTCGTCGCTATTTTTGTCTCTCAATTTAGGAAAAATTGCCAGTATGCATTTCGCATATTCAATTTTTGTTTGATTGCATGGGAGAATATTAGAAGGCATGAATTGTAGCATATGGTCTACAACAATGTTTACTAATTTTTTTCGATTAGGATCATTTAGTGTTTTATTTTCTTTATAAAAATTAATAACCTCTTTCCCACCGGAATGTGATAGAAGGTAATTTTTCAACTCCTAAAATAATTATCGATTGTATGGGTTTCATCAAAACTTATATTAAGAAAAAATAAAAATAATAAAATAGATCATACTTGATTGGTTATCGTATGATACGGAATTGAGGCTGTTTTAAGCCTTTTTCTGCCACGATGTAAAGGGAATCTTCCATCGTCCCCGACGGTAACGTCTTCTTCATCAAAACTTGCGAAGAACGGAGACGAAGGTAAAGACGCCACTGTCTCTGTGCTACAACTGCTTATCCCATAATTGTAAGAGCTCGAAAAACACGAAACTTCAGAAGCAAAAGTGCTTGATGAAGTGTTCAGTGATTCTACAGCAAAAGCCATTACATACTTACTAAATTTCGATATATTTAATTAGTAAAACTATACCTAAAGTCTTTTGTTCTATCTTCACCAACTTCAAAATTACTCCGTTAACAGAAATATTTAAAAAAGTTTCAATAAAAGTTGGACCCACAATACCTCCGTCAATATCCTGAATTTCAAATTCAGTCCCAATAATTTCTGGAAAAATCTTACTTGCTAGAAATAAAAAGGTATTTTATTGTACTCGTAAAACAGTTTTCGTCAACTTAGAAAAAAATCAATATGGTTTTATTTGCAACAGAACTGCCTAAGTTTACTATTACTTTTAAAACTATAAGTATGTAAAATACTGTACGTATTTTGTATTTCTAACTAAATCATATTTCTAAATAACCAAAATAGAAAATGCAAATGAACAAATTTGTCTATTTTATTGTCTATAATTATTATTATTATTGAAAATCTATGCAAGCTGCGACCTGCAAGATATCTATACGTATGTTTTAGGTATTAAGATAAAAATTAAAACAATGGAAAGATTTTCAAAGTTCACCTTATACATAGTACCTACTCAATTAGTTAAACATAACACGTCTAGGATAATTTTTTATCCTTCATTGAGGAAAATATACCAATACTTAAATATGTAACAATCATTAATACTACTAACCTTCTAATTGTACCGCTTCGTAGTTTGTATTTTGTAAAGTACACCACTTTAATTTATCCCTATATTGGAAGCGTACGTAATATTCCCGCTGGTTAATATTGTCTTCTTCCTTAAATAAAGCATAAAGATTTGCGAAGTGAAGAAACAAAATAAATGATATCCTTGAAATAATTAATCACAATAATTAGAACCATGAAAGGTCTATTCGACAAAAGGTAGCAAAAGCGTAATACGATATTACTTTGTAAATGTAAAATGTTTAATATAATATCTAATAGTAATATGTATTTACCAATCTATAATATCTAATAAATAATACTACTTACCATTTCAAATTTTCCAAAATCACTTCAAGACTCCACACTTGCACTGCGACTTCGCAAAACACACTAAACTTAAAAGATTGTTATTAAGAACTAAACGGTAGTAATGCTGCAAAATATAACCGAAACAAAAACATATTAAAAAGGCACCAGTCTGGCGATGGCGAATTGATAAAATTCTGCTAACTCTACATATTATAAATAAAGGAATATAAAATTACCTAAAACAATGAGTAATGTTAGCCGTTTATTTGGTAGAATTTACGTATCTTTTAAGATGTAGATGAATTTTTCGTTGTTATTATCAGCAGAAAATAAATGTTAGAGGAAGCAATAACATTCGTCTTTTATCAACAGCATAATATGCTAAAACTTGATTAAGTATGCTGTTATTAACAATATTGTGTTGTTACCTGACCAATACATTAATTTGATAATTAAATTATGTTAAACTAACAATTTAAAATATTAACAACTATAGGTTGAATCGAATTTGTTAAATTAACCATTATAATTAGTTTAAAACGACAATAAAACATTAACTATAACCAATCTTGTAAATTTAACTATATTTTTCTTACAGTGTACAATATGTTCAGTTACAAGCTGCATTGACTATAAATTTTAACTAATTATTACCTAAAGTTATTATATTACTTATTTTGGCAATTTCTTGTTTCACGAACTCCCTAATTTAAAGGCATTTAACTATGCAGTTACCGGCGCCGCGCTAATGAGAACCAAAACAACAGACAGGTTTTTCAGTTTGAAGCAATTCTACCAATTTGAGTTTACACAGAATTCTATAAACTTTACCAAAAAGTAATTTATATAGCACATTTTACATAGTGAAAAATAAATCAATCTTCTACGTATATAATAAAATGTGTCGTCTTTTTCTGCTTAAAATTTGTACACTTAGCATTTGCAATCGGTTTTGTAATTGTAGTTACATTTATTTAACAACTATACAATTAAATCCGCACAAAACGGAGTGCAAAAAATACCGTATATACCACGGAACTAAAGTGCCTTTTAATCCCTCCGGTGCAACAAATTGCACCCTCGGGATTAAAAGAGGCACTTTAGTCCCTTGGTATATAATATGCTATTATCGTATAATAAAAGATGCAAAGATGTATTTTTTTAACCAACCAATTTAACATAATGCTTTTACTTGGTTATTTTCAAATGCAATATAGAGTAATAGTAATTGTTTCCTACCACCACTTTAATGTTAGATATTGGCGGTTAAATCTTTTGGAAAATTCCTAAGTTCGGTCAGGCTCTCCTTGCCATTATAAGAGTGTTGACGGAAGATTTATGTTCGAAAGTAATAATTGCACGTGCAGTTTTGATCCTTATTTTCTTACAGTGGTTTCAATTATAATCAGGCGCGTGGTGGGTCAATTTTAGGAGCCGGGAAAATGTTCACTTAGAGGTCCCTACCACCACACTTCGGTTAAGTTTTTAAGGATAATTTATTTAGATTAATTGTTAGATATTTTAAACTAACCAAGGGTTTTAATAAAGCTTGTTAGGTACTAAATACATATAGTAACATTATTTGATTATTCAACTAAACCGACCGACTGTACTTAAACAATGACTGTAAAGTTAACGAATAATTTTATGTAATTATTTCTTTTTATAAATATTATACTTATAAAACAATTGTTTATTTATGATATATATTAACTATTTATAAAAAAGAAAATTACCCAAGCTGGGATTCGAACTTGGGTTTTTTGAATTCGAAATCCAGCACGCCCTGCATTCCACTATGGTATCTGTTGTCATACATTTCATCTTTAATGAATGTCCATTTATCATACATTTTGGTTGTTTCTTTTCATTATTAGTTACTAATTACAGTATATTTACTTATCAATTGATTAATATTAACTAATCAACAATTAATATTAATTCATCTGCGCATGTTAATATAAAATATTAATTTCTTTCAAAATCTTTTTATTGGAATTCGGAATAGTTCGAAGTTAGTCTAAAAAGATAAATGTTCCTGCATAGTATAGCCCCATAAGAGAAATAATTAAATTTTTATTAACAATTATTTCTTCTAAACGTCTTATTCAATAAGTTACTTTACTTGGAATGTCATCTATAAGTTTCATGGACAGTTTATGGGATACTTCAATGTTAAAGAGTTTGGAGAGAGGAGTGGGCGTGATTCAATCGTCGCTGTTCGTCAGGTGCGGTTGAGTTGACGAGTAAGACGGGAAATATATTGTCTCTACTTTAAATATAATTTAACTGAAATATATATAAAGATTCATAAATAGTTTCACAGTATTTATTAAATTATAACCTGACAATATTATTTCGACAGGTTTGCTTAGCTTAGAATGGAGGGCTGCAGCCTTTCACGGCATAATGTGGGAGTTTTCTTAGATAAATTAGAGGACTTCTAAAAAGAAACTAACATTTGGTAATGGAACAAGAATTTGGAATCTCGATGGGACCGGAACTACCACTCTGCAGAACCCAAAGTTATAGCTTGCAAACAAGTTAAGTTGGTATGCTAAACGACAAATGGGAAGCGAGGTTCCTTAGCGACAGTATGCTGTTTTATAAGTGCGACGGGCAATACAGTACCACCAACTATTATAATCCCTAAAATCCACTTTAAATTGCACATGCTCGTCATGCTTCTCCTGAAAGTTTATGGCTTGCAACACCCCAAATCGCACTATAATCGAGTTGTTGACTCCTGGCTAATGCACCATCCAGGAATACTTATGACCATATACGACATTCCTGTCGATGTTGATACTGCACTTCAGCTTTCTATGGCACCAATTAACATAACATCGGGTTTCCGCAAGTCAGGAATATTTCCTTTCAATCGGGAGATTTTTACAGACGATGAATTCCTCCCCAGTAGTCTTATTTACTGACAGAGCTTTGGATGATCATCCTCTTCCATGTTCTAGTAGGTTAAACACATTCAAACTTTCAATTTTTGAATAAAAATAGAAATGTTGAGCAGCAGTGTGATGTTCGTGTAATACCATCTACTTTAACAACCAGCTTTCCTGCAAATGACAATAAGTCCCCTAATGACGACGACGTTTTGGAGATTTTACCGAACCCTAAACAAAATTTCGTCAGTCCTCAACAATTTAGAAGGTTTCTAAAAGCAGCAGCTAGAAAACAGATGCAATGTCAAAAGTGCGACAAAAACTTCATTCCGATCGATACTCCCGAAAAATTAGAATTGGAAGCAAAGAACGCAGAATAAGCGCAATAACAGTGAAAAAGAAAACTTGTAGAATCAGATAGTAGTTCATCACACAATGAAGTTGAGGTTTCGGAAAGTTCATTGGAGTATGAAGGGGATATGAACGCCCGGATAACAGGATTTGAACAACTTGACAGGCATGTGACAAAAGAGGATTGCGTCCTAGTGAAATTTTCTGGTAAAAAGTCAATAAAAAACTTCCTCGGAAAATTATAAGTGAATTAAAAAGTGACCAAGAGTACGAATTAGTTGCCTACGAAGAAAAGCTAAATTTAACCAATTTTTTATCTCAATTTCTGAAACCATTTCTGTTCTGCTAAACGATAGTGTTATGATTCTTCCAAGCCCTGAATTATTCAGGAAACCCAAGACGAAATGAATATGTACAATTAAATGGAGTAAATTTTGGAGATATTATGTGTACCATTAGTACTGTCTCTCACTGACCCTTTTTGTTAAGAGTCATTTTTTATAAATTATTTGATATATGTATATATATATTAATAGATACGAAGGAGGCACATAAACAAAGAACGAGAAACTAGAAATAATGATGATTATAACCACTATATACATTAATATCGAATGTATTACATACGTCTTTATATTATACTAGGGAAACCTGGTCAAGACATGACGGTCAAAAGCATTGAAGGATTTCCCTATATACAACCTTCGATGTGTGATTACAATCCTTTGGGTTTTCGTTAGTGATTATTTAAATAAACGCAACCAAACATAACCATAAGTTGAAAATTCTTAAGCCTAGCAATTCCGACATATAATTCTCTCTGGCTTACCCCTCCCCGCCAGTTTATTCTACATACATACATACGGAAATTCTACCTTACGAAATGATAAGAATAAAATCAAAATTCGGTCTTGTTTAAATCATTCTTGAAAACGTCTATTAGTACATATTTCAAAAACATGACATAAACATACTGTGAGTATGTACTATTAAATCAACAATCACAATTAAATAATCACTATTAAATTAACAACATGTTTAATTACCATGGTGACCAATTCTAATCTTTTCGCACCTATTAGAATTAGATAAAGCTATCTTTTTTCTTGTTGAACTTAAACGCAACTTTAGTTAGAGACACTTTTAATCGAGGCTCGTAATACGGCCCAAGTTGGTAAATTTTCTGCGTTTTATACAAACAATATGAAACTGCTCTGAATAAGCAATTGCCGTCAGCTATTATTATTAGTATAATAATTCGTCTGTTGTCCATAATTTTCAACTATGCGGGTTTTGTCTACGTAACCTAACAATTCTTTAAACATTAACCGCATATTAACTGATTATTAATGATTGAAGTGAACTGCTGCATCACCCTTTTATATTTATAAGCGGGAGTACTCACCACCGTAAAAAGTGAGAGGGCGCCCCTAGTGAATGTCCGATTCGCCCGTATCAAATTAAACATTTTATATTTGTTTAAATAAAAAATATAAACGCTAAAAAAATACAAAAATTAAATGTTGACTGATCTACACAGCGAAAGCTTCAATTAAAAAAAATCGCTTAGATCGGCCCGGTGGAACTCTCAAACGAACTGGAACAAAAATAAGCCTTGTGTTTTAAATATATAGATTCTATTATCTTATATTAGCTAATATATCTTCTATTAGCTTTCAAGCTATTCTAAATTACGCATAATTTTTCGTTAAAGTCAACAAATTTTATAATCCAATAATTTCTTCAAATGTTTATCTACAAGTTTATCTTTTGTTATCGGTCATTCATTATTACTTAAAATATTCTCATTAATAAGTTGTCGTCTTGTACAGATTCTAGACCATTGTATGTCTCATAGTGGATCATGATGGGGTGACTCAGATCCCAAAGAAATTACTTGTTGCTTTTTCATTTATAAGTTTTTCTTTTGATTTTGTATATGTTATGTTAGAATATAGAATTATTTGTACCACCCAGTGTTGCTTTAACAGACTTTAGATTATATTTTTGTAAAACTACTCACCAATATAACCAGTAAAACCGTCACACTTTTATGAGGTATTACTCTCGGATATTCTCGAGTAGCTTGTGCTATTTCGGAAAAGCCATTTCAAGCATTTTTTTAATTTTTATAAACTATTGTAACAATATTACAGATATTTAACTACCAAATATCGTGTTCTAGACTAAGGGAAATATTCGCAACGCAGTGGCTAGCAAATTCTGCTTGGAAACTGAGACGAGAAACTTTATAGATATTATAAATAGTTTTTTCTCCAACCGCACGAATATGACACTATTACATCAAATTAGTTTGTAAAAAAAAGTGGACCATTTAGGAACTGTTACTTGTTACCATAGCAACTGTACAAAAAGTAATTACTTTTTGTACTAGGACTAAAAGTAATCTGACGTTACGCGTCTCATATTTTGTCGTGATACCCTAAAACATTTTATTTTATACCAATAATGCAAAATAAATAGGAATTTTCAATTAAATAATAATTATTTATCTGTTTTTTGATAATATTAATATAATTATTAAATACATTTCTTAAGACGAAGAACAAAAAGAATATCAAACAAAAACAAAAACCAATCCTAACCTCATTTCATTTAACACATACCTCTGTCGTCTGTCGAAAGTTCTTCGAATTCTCAGTAAAACGAGAGTGAAGATTATACATTTGTGAGTATTTCTTAATTATATTATATTAAAATTGCCACTTTTTACCCGGAAACAAGAATTCATTAAAAAGTTGCAGTAAATAAAAAATAGTTTAACTTTATATTGTTTTGTTCTAAACAGTCCTCTCACGGAGTTTACTAGTTAGAAACGATAGGAGAAAAAAAATAGTATGTTTAATTCATACAAAAGTGCATTTTTGGGACTCTTAAGATTGCCAGACTCTGCTAACGCGTCGTCCGGCAACTTTTTTATTCATTCCAACAATATGTACTTTTTGTACTAATTAAAAAAATAACTAATTTAAAAGAAAAATACAAGTTCTAATATATTTTCTTTCATGAATGTGTGAAAGGTATAAAGGCTAAAATAAAGATACTTGAAAGCAGTTATTTGTATACCAAAAGGCACTAAAGTTGTACTTTTTTATAACGAATATGGAGATTAGAGAACCAAAATGAGTGATAAAAATCCACTTTAGTGCTGAGGTGTCATTACGTTTTTTCAGAAATCGTGAAATTAGAATTAAAAAAATCCAAAGTGTGATTTTAACAGTAGAGTAGGCAACTAAGTCAACGTGGCTGTGTGCGACATATTATATCAAATACATGTGAAACAAAATGCCAATGAAAGTGACAGACAAGTCCGTAAAAGTGCTGCTTTACAGACTCAAGTAAGTCCGTAAAGTGTTTAATTTATGGACTATTTCAGAAAAACGAACATGTTTTTTATTCATAAAAAATTCAAACTAACTCTGACGTTTGAGTATGAGAAGATTAATTCTTTAACACTCCTTTTTACAGACTAGCAAATTTCTTTTTATGGATAAAGAAAAGGTAAAGATTTGTTGACCAATCATATGAAACTAATTTGGAGGTACTAACAAATACTTTTCGATTTTATATGCGACCATGACCATGAAGATGATAGCCAACGGTAAACACTCAGACTAAAGTTTCTCAGCTCACGGATTGGCTTGTTTTAGACACTCTTTGATAATTCTCAAATGGAAAGTATTACAGCTATACAGTAAACTGCGAGGCTGTTTGTAATGGCACTCACTACAAAGCTATTCTAATTAGATAATGGACACTTAAATAACTTTTTATAGCCGCAATAGGTATTCATATAAAATTTAATAAAGTATATATTCTGTTTTGAAATTCATGAAAGTTTATGTTTCTTCTTACTGTATTTCACAATTAGTGATAAATTAACCTACCTTTCGTATTTTCAACTTTATATGATTATGTGCACTTACTTAGACATCCACGTAAATACTTACATCTAGAGGGAATTTAATTTAATATTCTTACCGTGCAACATTTTGCAAACGTTAATCTCAGTAGAGCTATAAATGCAAAACAACACACGGAATAATGACGCCATAAAAACTTTTACTTGTACTGGGTGTTGCATAAAACTCGGAATTAATCATTGTTTAAGGACTTGCTTCAATTAATTAAAGTTTATATTAAAGATCCGGACAGGATTTATGCTTTTAATAAATGAGAAGCTTCCGTAGTTTACACACTGTAAAATTAGAAATGTTAAGCATGCACTTAGAAACTTACAAAGAATGCGCTTGTATGCTTGACTGATTTATTGAGTTGCTAAATGAAAATGTGCATACGTATTTAAAAGTTGCAAGAAACTTTGTACCTTAATTATAACAAACAGCAAAATTGCAACTACAGCAACATATTTATTAATAGCTATAATTAAACTCTTAATGTCAGGCTTTTAATTATTGGAATTCAAATATTATTCTCTAGTAACCCCAAATTATGCATTATCTTGAAATAGTGTTTTAAGAGTGAAGATCAATACAAACAAGTTCTGATCAAATTGCGGTTTAAATACTCAATATTTGATCTGAAGAAAAATCTTAATTATGAATATTCAGGAAGAAATTGAAACTTGTCACCAAAGTATACAGGGTGTCCCATTAAGACGTAGTCGGACTTTGCCAGTGGTTAGATAACCATTAAAGAAAGGAAATTCCTATATACCATTTTTCTCGTACTTCTATATTTTTGGAGAAAAACGGCATCGAAGTTCAGCCTAATGTTTTTAAATTTAATAGTATGAATGCACATGACACATATTTTAAAGTTCAAGCTTCAAGGTGATAAACAACACTACTTCGAGAATGTGCAAGCTACCATAATAATGTAATAATCCGTCCCTTTATTTTGGTCGTGGTTAAGTGTTTCGTGGAATAAGAACAGATAAATAAATAAGAAATGTACTCGTGTTTGATATTATGTTTTAAAAACGGTATTTTTTGTTTTGTTGTATAAGACAATTTCATATTCTTTTAATAGGTACGTTAACCCCTATTATGTGTAATACAAGCAGGTCTGTGAATAAAAAAATATTTTCGTATTAATTTTGTTTACAGTAAATGAAATAAGATATTTTCGAAAGGTAAAGGTAGGCTACAAATTCTAAAAATGCAAAGTTGTTATTTTAAAGGCCCTAATAAAACATTAATAACGGTACTTCAATAGATTATAGAATATGGTAGTTTATTATTGTTAGAAAAACAATAATAAAGTATAACAAGTAAAAGTAAAACAAGTAGTAAAACAATATAAAGTTGGGTTTACAACTTTAAAAGACGCTTACAATACAAATACCGTTTGAAGAATTGTTACCAATGTCAATGACGTCAACAAACACGACGGTTGACGGCGACCGACTGTTCACACTAACCGTTTCTTCCAGGAACGGACCGACACCGACCTACAAAACATTCTCACAAACAATCATGACCAACAACTGTTGGCGGCGGACCGTGTCTGTGGTGGTTGATGCGAACACCTTCAAATAAAATGTATTTACATTACAATGTTTTGTCTGTCCGGTGTCTGTTGGTAGCCTGCCGTATGGTGAGAATCGGCCTTAACTTGTACAACATAATTTTTAAAAACTTTTTGTCAAAATTATTACAAATTTTTACTTTTTCCAATAAAAAACTTGATTAAGATTTTTTGTTCCAAATGCACCGGTAAAGTCTGGTGCGAGAGCTACAAACACCCGTATTTACATTACACCAAATCAGTTTTGAAATTGAAGTTACTTATTTTTCTGAGAAATGAGAATTTATTTCCCTTTTTTGAAATGATTTTACCTTTTCTGAAATGTTATAAACCGTCCGCCATGTATGTATTTGTTAGGTGGTTTTACATTTTTACTAGATCCTACCTTTAAACTGCTTGAGAGTGAATAAACAGTTATTTTTGTTAAACCGTTAAGTAAGATTACTGGGGACATTACTTGAAGGTAAATAAACTAATAATAATCACGAAAGAAAGTAAAACAATAATCATACAAAAGTGTCGTTTTTGCCATTTCTCGTCTCTAGTGTATCCTGATGTTTCTATCATCACATTAATTAACACTAATTAGTCAATTCAATAGGCAATTGGAATTCGATGTGGAAAACTCTTTTACTCAATTGTTTGCTATTAAAAGTTAAGGCTAGATTTAACCAATTTTACAGTAAAATGATATGAAGGTCACGGTTAAATAAAATTAAATTTACGTTATAGACAGATGGCTTGTAAAAATTTAAAGGTATACACAATTTTATTTATTTACGATCCGTATTACAATTCGTCATCATTTTACACGAGCATTTTAGTAAAGCAAAAATCACTATGTCAACTAAGCGAAATAATTTAATCTGCAATAGTACAATGTAACACAACGGTAGTCGTACTCTGTAGCTCAGTTGGTAGAGATACCACCTAGACAGTGGAGGGTCCTGGGTTCGAGTCCCAGCAGAGTCGATGATAAATTTTTCTATATGAATTTGCATTCTAAATATTATTTAATGTAAAATCATTATTCAACTTAACAAAAATTAATTTCAACTAAAATTTATATATAATTAATTTCCTTTCGGAATGATTAAAAATAATCTAGATACTTTGAATATTGATGTTGTTGTCATGCGACTTGCTGATCTTCATTAATAATATTCAAAAAAATATCTAGTTACTTTGTATGTCTGCTTAAACATCTAATTCATATGGAAAATTTCTCGCTATGCTGGTAGTCGTACTCTGTAGCTCAGTTGGTAGAGATACCACCTAGACAGAGGAGGGTCCTGGGTTCGAGTCCCAGCAGAGTCGATGATAAATTTTTCTATATGAATTTGCATTCTAAATATTATATATATATATATATATATATATATATATATATATATATATACGTGCTTATCTATCTTTTTCGACTCCGACAGGCTATAAGGCGCCCGCGACTCCGGCCTTAAATATACAGATACGGACATACTAGTTCTCGCTATTGCTTTATACAGCTTTGTTGATGATGAGCATGTCGAGAGGGGAAATTTTTTTTTGTAAATTCTTTATACTTAGAGTGAACAAATTACCGTACCATTTCGCCTCTGAATCTTTAACATGCGCTTTTAACTCCTATTTGTATATTTTATATATGACAACCAGTTGCGTTCGCCTCCAGCGGCGTTGCTATTATTTCGGAGTCGAAAATGTATTATTTGTATCTCCTTATATATTAATAACCATATTACCAAAGCAGGCACGGTTCTTCTGTCCTTGTTGTTTAACAGCTTCGCTGAGTACCTCTGTTATAAATAGTATTATTTGCATTGTTATCTATAAGTCGTCTGCTTACTAATGATAATATTTAATTTAATAGAGATATGTCATATTTTAGAAGGAAGGTTGATTATATTTGTATCGTTGGCGTGTAATATTATATCATTTTACCACGTACTTTCACGTATTTAGAGTTAAAGGAATTGGTTAAAAGACTTAATTTAATTAATTTAATTTAAGAAGCTTATGTTTTTGTTAGAAGTTAACTTTTTATTTATTCAGTTAGGGAAGTACATTTATTTATTCCTCAAAAATGACTACTTTAAGCCTAAAGGACTAATTTTCCAATAATTTAAAAGATTTAATTAAGCAAGTGCAGCATACAAGGTGTAAAATCGCTTCACGCACGATACAGTTTTATGTGCATTTTATTTCAAACCCTAATACTATCTCCCCTAATTATTTTACAGTAAAAATATTCGGGAGTGTTATAAAGAAAAGAAATACGAATCGAATGATACCTTTGGTTACGGATTACATTTGTAGAAGAGTAAAGAAAATAGAACTTTCGTTTCTGCAAAACATAGCTATGCCTTGGAAATATTGGAACGATCAGAAATCAATTATACCTTGAAAATATTGGAATGATAGAGGAAACATTTGCTTCATAGTCAAGATTATTTTGACAATCCAACTCGAAAATTTTTAACCAATTAAATTACAGAATTTTTTAAATTAGGACAAATGAAATTAGTTTATAGTGAAAAAACCAGTAGTGGTTTTTTCTCAGTGAAAAAATGTATGTCAAATTTGTTCGATGGATTGTCAAGCCGAATTCAACTCGTGATCTAATTTTTTCTTGCAAAATTTGTCATTTAAAACATTCGTAGCTTTGCTTTTATAAAATTACACTCGTCTCTTTCGTCGACTCGTGTAATTTTAGTTGCAAAAGATACTCATTTCTGAAATGACAAATTTTATCGGAAAAAATTAGACCACTTGTTAAATTATATATGAAAAATTGAATTCATTCGTGTTTTGCAGTATTTTTGGATGTAAGATAGGACAAAATGTAACTCATATCGGAGAAAGTGCAAATTATTTAAAATTTGTTATAATAAAACAATCGTATTTGTTGATTGGACCTTACAAGGACTGAGGTTGTCTCTTTGGGGCCTTCGTGGCGGCCTCATCGGGCTTTCTTAAGTTATTTAATTGTAAAATTACTTCAGATTGCCCCTTTTGATACTTCATAGCGATCTTAAGTGGTTCCCCTACGTAGTTTAATCCAGAAAAAAACTGTAGCTATCCCGATCGGGTCTTCATGAGGTCTTAATCAAGCTTCCCTAAGTAACTTATCCTTGAAAGAAATTGGGGTTGACGTAATCGGGTACTCATAGGAACTTGATCGGGCTATCTTAATTAGGGCTATCCTCAAATACACCTTATGAGATTTCTAGACCAAGTCGGGTAAATTTCCAATGTCGAGTTGTTTTGAAAATAAAAATCTTTTATGTTTCACTTGCATATTATTCTTTGTTTATACCTGTGATACGAACTATATAAACAACTCTATAACAACCAGGGCATTATAAACGAGCGTTATAGACTATAGCGCCCGCTCATCGTATCGTATACTTTGCAATCGGGTTCGGCGTTCCATTCATAGTAATTTGTTTGTAATAGTCAATGTTTGCGTACGAGTGTGTTGCAACACAACAAATAACGAGTATTTGCAACGTAGTTTCCGGGCGCGTGATCCGCGAATTCTTTTGTGCCTAATTCTGCAGAAATTTCTTAAATAAAATTAACTTGTTCTTTAGATGACATGAGTGCTATAAGGACTTTTTTTGTTTTCATGCTGGTAACAACAAAACATTTGAATTTAAATTGTCATATCTCTGTTTGACTTTTGTAGATTTAGTAAAAGTTGTTACCATCCGACAAACAAAAAAATTCCTAGCTTTATAAATATATAAACAACGTCCTTGGCAACGCCAACAATATTATAAAATAAAATTAATTTTCTACTTGTACAATGTATTTTCGTGAAAAATAAAATTTTGTATACATCACGAGCGTTACTAGATGGTAATGCCCATCGTGCGACTTCCATCCCACGGGCCTTTCAGGTCCTCGGGTTGCAACATCGTCCCCTCCTGGCATTATCATCATCCTAACGTTCTTGGTATATAATAGTTATTTATGTATTAAGGGCATAATGAAGCTTTTATGGCCAGAAGCGTTATTTCTAGCCCGAGGCGTTAGCCGAGGGCTAGGCAAAGGCTGTAGGGTCATAAAAGCAAGTTATGCTCGCCATACATACACTATTTTATGCACAGATTAAGTTTTTATCTCAAATCTATTATTGTGTAAACAATATAATTAAAGAGTACGTAAGCATATCAAGCCACTGTGCGTATGCTCATGTGCTTATACGAAGTATGTTACTATAGTTACTATTCCAAAATATTTAATTTCAGCTTATATCCATTGATGATAAGTTTACAAATTATATTAAGAACCAATCAAGTTTTACAAAAAACTTCTGACATTTAATTGACGTTTCGTTATTGCCCGTCTGACCATAAAGAGGCCCTTGGGTCATAAAGAGACTGTTATGTTTAGATGGGTCTAGCAATAATAGTCTAATTATAATGTATCTGTGCATAATAGTTATTTAAGTATTAGAGGCGGTAGGTACGCTTTACCAGTCGAGGTTAATAGTGTGGAGACCGACGCGTAGCGAAAGTCTCCATATTAACCGAGACTTACAGCTTACACTATTTATTGCTCGATCGGATCTATGAGTGAATTTTAAATATATAGAGTAAACATTAAATACATCACACTGAAAATGTGAATTTTCATTCGGTTAATGTGCCTGGTTGTTATGGAGTTGAATAAACAAAAACAATTTTTGTCTCAATCCGGACGAATTTTAGAATGATAGTGAGTGTTTTTCGACTTAAATGACTAGGTACTTTATTACCGAGCCTTGGACGGTAGGTTGAACTTACCGCCCTGAGAGCAAAGCTTATAAATGAACCAAAACGCCCGATCGGAGCGATATATGTATGTGACATACTCTGGGTAACTATTAAGAGCATAAGACGCGACCTCACTTAAAATTAATTTATCTTAACGTATTCCATATTCTATTTCTCAGAAAACCATCTATAGTAAAAAATACCTACCGTGCGGTACCTAATCGAACAGTGAAGGGCACTCGACTGCAACCGGCAGCTGATAGCGCCCGAAGCTCGCACACCGGCCACGAAATAGATACGAAAAACTTAACCAGTTGCCCAACTATGTTGTTATGATAAATGAGCGACGTAAGTATTTGTATCTTATATGGGCGATTGTAAATCTTAACAGACATTTAGAATTCGACAATATACGACAATGATAGTGCATTAGCCTAATAACTAAGGGGAACTGAGATGGGCTATGCAGCTTTTTACTTTAATCTGGTTATTGTTATTTAATTAAACAAAATTTGCATAAAATAAAAATATGAGCAGTTACCTATATGTTTATAGATTATGTGAAAATACTTAATGCAATGCGGTTCAATTAAATGTAGTTAGTCTAGAAATTAAATGTTTTAATACATATAGTAACGAAGTTTTGTTTTTAATGCCATTTATTTACACAAATATTACAAATTGTTTAGTTTAACATGTTTCACACATTCTATGACCCTTTAACTATCCAATTGACTATTTTGTTTCTAATAAACATTTTCTTTTTGCTATATTTACAGGTTTATAAAAATACAAATAACTCAGTGTATTTCCTTAGGATGTTTTGTATATCGACGAGAGTAGAAGTAGTCGCGACGCAGTACGCGCCTTGTAATGATCGTTTAATGTGGGATAAGCGTGACTTATTGCTTTAAGAATAATGTTATTGAATTTTTGAAATGTTGAGTTTTCTAATGAATAAGTTGGTTAGTAACATAGTAACCAGATAGTTTTCATGATATTGAACAAAGGATGATTACTAGTAGTTTATAAACCGTCGTCTTCATTTATTTATATATTTTGTAGTGTATTCATTTATTAGATTTTAAACGAAAGGACACTGTGCAATCGTTCCCCAGGCCAAAATGTTTTTGGTACACCAGGTGGCTGTTTCTGGTTATTACAGTGACATGATGTCCCTGCATTGATCCATGCTAGGTTTCATTAAATTCTATTAATGAACTTCCTCACACCACTTCATTCTGCGTTCACAGATTTATATTATTATTTTGTGTTTCTGGCAGCGAAAAAAACGTTATAAAAAACTACAAGAAATGTAAGGGAGTAACATCCTCGGAAGTAAACCGGTTTCAAAACAAACCCTCAGCCCGTATATACTTCCTCAAACGGTTTGCCTATATTATTTGTGCCTTAAAAAGTAATAATACTAGTAAAAGTGTGTAAATATTTGTTTTATAATTCTGGTTTTGATTTACTACTTTAAATCGTCTACATCATAAACTTTCTAATATAGTTTTGCTCTACATATACGGAAAGTTTACGTTTAAATTACGTTTAAGTTATGATCTTCTTTTATATTTTGCAAATGGAGCATTTTACGGTTGTAAACCTTATAAAAAGACAATTATAATCAATACTGCGTATAGACTACTGCGCAATGATGTTTAAGTGCAATGTGTTACAGTGTATTCATCTGAAAACTTTCCACCTTGAATATCTCCTAAATTAAACAAAATATCGATTTCAGCAAAAACACGTCAATTTATTTTTCGAGGGGGACATTGAAATACACAATTGTCAAAACTTTGCATCTCACACCTTTATCCCCACTCCACCAACTTTTTGACCTCCCCCCCATTGTGACAGATCATTTTAAAGGGAATGAAAAAGGAATCTTTGGAGCAAAATAATTGAAATCGGACCATGGCTTGCTGAGATACAGAGATAAGTCTTTTAACAACCCATTTTCAATATGATTTAAATTATTTCACATACAAACGTCTCACACGTTTCACATACAGACTGGAGCCAAATTGTGGCAGTTCAGTCCTTTACTTACAGGCAACTCAACTTTATTATTTTAAAAATGATCTTGTTATTGAGATACCATCTTTTAGAGCCCCATCCTTCTGAAAATGTAACTGATCATCATTGACCATCATGTTTCCTCATGTTCCATTCATGTTTCCTTCATAATCAAGTTGATTTTTTAATTCTTCAGTTATCAGTTATTAGTGGATCCTTTTTTAAACAAAGTAGGTCAATAATGACATTACCTAGAATTCCCTAGATCCCCAGCTCGAAAGTTCATTGGGAACCTTTGAGAGTTATTGGACAGACGAATTCGATAACACTACATAACATTCTAAGCTGCTATAAAAGAAGTGTTGGATAAAGAATGGAATAAAATCACAGCCGGAGAAAACCTAAATTAGTTTTAAATATGAAAAAACGTTAGAAGTAATTAAACAAAAAGGATATTCTACAAAATCCTGAAATTTAATTTTATACTTTCTTTCAACATTTATTTAGCATAATTTTCTACTCAAACTTTTTTGTTATTTATAAGTTTAGTTAGGTTTTGTTTTAGTCTTTTTTTAATATATAATAATTAATTAAAGTTTTAGTACCTCTAGAGTCATTCGTGAAATAATTTTCAATATTATTATAATTTCAGTGATTATAAATTATCTGAATATCTGCAAGTGCAACTGATATACAAGAATTTTTTCGAGTTGTTATTGTACCAAAGTATGTAACAAAATTATTCTAAAATAAATGTTCCTACTTTTCTTTGCTTTACGTTTCGTTTAAGATTATAATGGAAGCTGTTTTTTTATTTACTTTTATATGGAATTTATTTTTTTAGATATTAATAATCATATTGTAAAAATATTAGTAATTACAGGGCCTATTTTAGGCAAGGAACTTAGCGACACTGTTTATCCGACTTTTTGACTTAAATTGTTGCAACCTTAGTAGCAAGTTACCTTTTGACAAATTACTAAAATTACCACAAAAATTACTAAATGATATAGATTTGCTAAATTACAATGGAGAAGATGGTTATATGTTTATGTAATGAGCAAAACGTGTTATTCCAATTATTAACGTTTTTAATAATAAATATTTCACTTTTTTCTCAAGTTGCTTTTTATTAAAAATGTTAAATTTCGAATATAAATATGAAATCTTTATTCAAAAATGTAATTATTCCCTAAAACCATTTCTCACAATTAAAATGTTATTATGGACAATACGATGGGGGCCTCAAAGATGTTTTAGCTTGGGGCCTCGAATATGGTAAATCTGTGCCTGGATATTATACAATAAATTATTAAAGAAACGTTTTAGTATGATCAGTCTTGTTTTGCATGCATCATGCATTGTTTCTGCTAATATGATTAATTGATTAATATGAACAAAAAACGCAAGTTAAATGCTCGGAGACATGTATACTTAAATAAATACTTATCGTACTCTGTCAACTCCTATTAGTATATATTGTATGTACTTATCAGTTGTGTATGCCTCCAATGACGTTGTCTTCTCATAAGAGTCCATAAGGAATTTTGCGTGTACCATATGTATGTATGTATGTAAGTAGATGAATTGAGTGAAACCAAATAATTAATAACATCTTAAATAGTAAATATTGTGTTACTTTATTTATTCATTGTAGTTTTAATTGAAAGATACCATTAAATTTCTATAATAGCTTAATTTTTTAACAACGGAATTTTGTTATTCTTGCCTACATATAATGTGGGTTCTTTATAAATTAAAGGTTTGTCAGTAAAAACATTCATTCTTAATCTTTGGAAGTGATAATGGTTTATGTAACAGCGTTTTATTAAGACAGTATGCCCCCAAGAATGGCACTTCTTATCGTTAGAAAATAATATAATTATGATAATTATGGTTATTTAATGAGTAACCCGCTTCTATAAATATTTTTTTGTTTAACGTGGTTTTAATATTTATTTTCGATTCTCAGGAATGGCTACAAAATCAAAGGTTTCAACACAAAGAGAACCAAAAGAAACCGTTGAGATTAAAAAGACGTAGAAAGTTAAATTTTTCACATAATAGCATTTTATTATATACAACAATCGTTGATTCGGAGATGGCCAGTGATAATAAGGTGATACGTACTGCTGAGTTTTTGTTCTTCTTAAAATTATGAAGTCATCGTAAAATACTGCGCCTCTCTAGTTTCGACAGTATCACTTTACAAACTATTGCTATAAATACAACAAACAATTTGTGACAAAGCATTCTCAAATCGTGCTAAAATGTTTATGATTGTTTGGATTTAATCATAAAATGCAGAAGAAAACGTCTAATATAGCCTAATTACGCTTACAATTTTAATAGACATAAATATTAAACTTTATTTCATAACGAACAAAACTTTTTTGACAATGAAGTATTTAAAATGATTTCCTAAATTCATTCCTATACTATAATAAACAAACACGAGCAGGACGTGCGAGGGCATTTGCATTGCAAAAGTATTTTGATTATTTTTAAAATACGTTTAAAGTGCCAAGGAAGAAATAAAAAATAATATCATATAAATTTTTTTATAAGTAAATACGTAAATAGGCAGTCAATTGAGATAATTCCAGAGAATTTGTGTATTTATTAGAGCTATAATTAGATTTTAATAATGTATACCGTTAATGTATATACGAATAAACAGGGTCATTACATAACAATTAAGAATTTTGCTAATTTTTGAAACAAGCTTTTGGTCGGTCTACATTCCTCAGAAATTTAAACAGGTGTTTTTGAAATATGATTATAAATTTTATGTGTAAAACTATGTTTTAATATTTACATAAATTACCCAAATCATACATAATGCAAGTAACCAATTGTAAAGATTTTAGTAACAAAATTTTAGTTTCATTTTAATTTGTTGATCTTATGAAAAATCTATTTTTTAATAAATTTGAAAGCCCATGGTCAAGTGTATACAATAGAACAACTTCTTGAAGATGCACATAGGTAGGTGTCGCCTCTACGCTGTGTTGCCGCTAATATGAACAAAAAATGCATGTTAAATGTAGGGAGGTGTATAATGCTGTAACTTAAGTTAACACGTATCTCGTATAAAGCGAAGGCGCCGCCTAGGGTATAACACGATGTACTAAAATGTATCTATGACTGGGTGAATAGGTATTTTTCGACTCCGACCTAAAATTTGGGAAACGGCATAATAAATGATTTCCAACATTTTAAACTACATATACACGGGGATTCGTTTTCGCCTCCGTTTTTTCCACTTCGCCTCCAAAATCGGAGGCGATCACTATGAACAGACATATATTCGGAGGCGTATCAGTGCTTTCTGCATGTATATATATATATATATATATATATATATATATATATATATATATATATATATATATATTAATAGATACGAAGGAGGCACATAAACAAAGAACGAGAAACTAGAAATAATGATGATTATAACCACTATATACATTAATATCGAATTAAAATTACATTTAATGCATGAACTGCAGCGTTCCGAGCGGATAAATCTTTAGCCCGATTTGAATTAGCTAATAATGTGTGGAAATACCGATTATATAGTTAAAAGCATACCTATTTAAGTCAGTACCGGGCTCCCGATATCATAGCACGGCATTGCTGCTACATTGCACGGAAGAGCAGACCCTCTAAATTCCATACGATCTATAATGTACAACTCACGAACACACACACACCAACCTTAAAAATAGATACTAATCTAATGTAGAATGGTCACTGAACTTGATTTTTAGTTCGCCCATTGATTTGAGATTGCCAAAACGACCGAATCTCCAATTTATGAAAAAATACCTGTTAATTTTTATTTTTCGCATAACACATACCTTGTTTATTTCACTTTTGATTAACCTCAATCTTTTACACAACATTTTTCAAGTATTCTTTGACAAGTCCATGATAGAAAACTTTGTTTTGACACGAAATGTTTAAAATTTGCAGAGGAAAATGTCTGATCGAGGTAACTTTTTTATTTTTAGAGTTAAGTGCCTACTATACGCGACACAAATATTTCAAATGGATTAAACAAAAAAAGCTTTTATTAAGGTTTTTTTAAATTTTTTTTCCTGGACCAAATATTTACTGATATATAAGCGCATTGTTTGGATTAGCGCTCGCCGGCCGTTATTTATTCTCGGTATTATTTATTAAGCCTTTTAAACAAATTAAATTATTTATAACTTCTTAGTGAAATATTTACGCGAGGTTTGTCGAAAAATTTTTATTTTAATGTTTCAGTAGCTAAGAAAAAAGATTTTTCCAATGCTGTTTAACAAACACATGGTTTATTATAAAAAATTACAAAAATGCAAAAATTATATTAAATTTTTATTAGACTAAAAAATGTTTTCCATAGAAAAAAATTTAGTTGAAAATATTAAAAACTTTAATCCTAAAGTTATAGACAAGTTTGTGAGTTACAAAAATCGTCGCATGGACTTTATTCTCTGACATTAATAGAGTTTCTCCTTAATTTAGATTTATTCTTTCTGCAGCCCTTACTCCTAAAAATCTACTAGCCGCCACTGTTTGCTGCCCTGTCTGTGCTATCCGCAATTTTTGTGAATATTTTGGTTCTCAGTTTTGTGGAATCATCCGTCAATTTTTATTTTCATAATCATTGGTTGATTTATATTTCTGTTTCAGATTTTAGTTCCAGTTATGTTATGTTTATATTTAATTGTTTTTAATTTGAGTTTGTCGTTTTATTATTTCGATAAGTAAGTAGGAAATATTATTATTAAAAAATATTCGTCATTTGCATTTTGAAAAAGTGTATATTCAATGATGTCAAAATCTTGGTAGCAGACTGGCTACAAATGATCTAGTTACTGTGTTTATTCGTTGAGATTCAATTATTATACGTTCCCTATGAATTTAACAGGAATACAGCTAAAGTGGACCACAGACTATGGTTCGCGTTTTGGTCGGGTACGTGAACGTAGATTCTCGTCCGGGACGTGAACCGGCAATGACTCAATGTTTAAGTTTACTGTAATTTATTGCATAAATAAGTTGGGGTTCGAGAATGGTTGTTGAATAAAATGATACGTACTGTATTTCTTTAAAGTGTATAACGAAATGAAGAAATAATTTTTGAGTTCATAATAAAATATCTACTGAAATATCCTTCTTTAATTAAAAGTATTTAGTATTATGCCTTTCATTGTGATGAAAATGTTTTAACAAAATACGATACTTATAATTTTATTATACTACTATAAACCACCTCGAAGCTCAACTTATTTATGCAATAAATTACAGAAAACTTAAACGTTGAGTCTTTACCCAGTTCACGTTTCGGATGAGAACCTACGTTCCCGTCCACGACCAGACATGGACCATATAGTCAAACCTACGCAGCAAGATTTTGACCGTCATCGAACAGGTTAACTCATTGGTATTTCGCGTCCGTTACATAACATCCGGTAAAATTTACAAGATTTGTGGAAAAATACCTACACTTCAAGAATATCTTTGGTAGCCTGACCCCATCCTAGCAGAAGTATACAGCTGACCACCTCGAAAAGGTGGTTTTGCGGCATCTTCTGTCCGTGATGGAGTATCTACCTGCTTTGTTTTTTAAATTGAAGGTTAAGCTGCCCAAACAACACAAAATTTTGTCAGTCTGAGCAAAACTTAGTATAAATGCACGGTACACCGATTTTCTTAAGGTGCTGCAGAACTACTACTCCTTAAAAAGCACATTTCTACCAAGTTTTGCTCAGGCTGACAAAACTTTTTGTTGTTTGGGCAGTTTAACCTTCAATTCGAAAAACAAATCAAGTGGATATTCCATCGCGGAAGGGAGACGCTGGAAAACCGCCGTTTCGGTCAGCTGGGCACTTCTGCCAGGATGGGGTAAGGCTGACTAATATTTTCCTGAAGTGCAGGTATTTCTCTACAAATCCTGTAAATCTCATCTGGATGTTCTGTAACGGACGCGTAATACTGATGAGTTAACCTTAATTAGGCCATTAACTGCAGTCGTACCAGGATTTGCTTATAGGCCTACAAGAGGTTTTGTGTTACCTATAATGTCTACTTCCACATTTTCCATAAATTATCCATATTTTCGATGACGGTCAAAATCTTGCGGTCCGCTTGGACTAATAGTCTGTGGTCCACTTTATAAACTAACAAGTGAAATAATTGGATACAGATATCTGTTGTAAATTAAAAAATAATGAAAAATAATATGATACCTAATACGCTATATATATAAGAATTTCAAGAAAAGGTGTGCAATTAATTTCAACAATAAAACAAACAGCTGAAATACAATCTCGTTAAGAAAGTTTTGTAGTTCAAGGATAGTGTAAAATAGTGCTAGAAACATTTGATCATTTTCCCACAGATATAGAATTGTGAAGGTAGCTGTCGGCTCTAATGGACAGTAATGAGGCGAAATAGCAGGTTAGGTCGTAACTTCAGCGGCTTCTGGGTTATAACTTTGGTAATAATCTGCATTATGTGCATTTATTAAATACCACTGTTTTGTTTTGTATACTGTAATCTGTCGAAACTTTGGACAGTTAAATACCATTAGAAATTATAGCATTCTGTGGCATAAATCAAATCTACAGCTCCATTTTTTAAATTTAGTTAGTTCTAGGTTACTTGTGCTTGCATAAACGTCTTAAGGAATTGTACAGGCTAAGAGCTGGGAATTTGTTATTCATTTGTTTTTCTAATTTGAAAAAAGTAGTTATTATTTAACCTGTGTACTTAAACGCACTGTAAGACAATCGTGGAGACTCTGAATAATGGATGTACTAATTATCTATGCACATCATCAAGTGACAATTAACCAGGGTTAATGCGACACATTCTCCTCGAGTGAATGCATTAAGACAAATTAAGTGGCGTCATTAACACTGCGAACATGATGTAGTTGTACGCTACATCATGAGTTCATGTAACTGACAAAGAAGATAAAATCAAAATGACATAGATATAATATGTACTAACGCTTTACATAATAATTTATGTTGTACTGCGTACTATTTACATACATATGAATAATAATTTTCATATTTCAAAATTACACCTTCTTAGCCCCAATTGCGAATATTATTCCATACAAAACACGGTAATGTTCAGACAACTTGTATTATTGTTCTGTTAAACTTACTTAAAAGATAAATATATAGGTTGTCCTGTTATCTGTTTCAACGTTTAATGTACTAATGTAATCTTGTTACATTACATATACAGCTAAAATTATTATGTAATTATATAGCTAAACATTTCCAAATTCAACCAAACGTGACTTTTGCTAAATTGAATGTAGATCTTAATAATGATAAAATAAAATACCTTGGCAATATTTACCATAAAAAATGTATATGTTACGGGTAATGTTAAAAAGAGTGGGTAAACCTAGGTTTACCTGGATTAACTCGACTCTACCCAAGATCTATGGGTAAAGTCTGAAATATAATTAAAATAAATTGTAATTCGGATTTTACCCGTATAAACCTAGCATTACCCAACGCCGATTGGGTCGAGTTAGATGCTGCATTATCCTTGAGCACTTGACACGCGATTATGCAACCAGTGTCAAAATGTTGTCGGTACAGAAAGCACGTACTGGCTTTTGAGACCGTTTTAATACAAAATTCCAAGAAGTGTTGTGGAAAGGGAACAAATTGTTTTGCTTTAATAACGTGAAGTATTTATAAATGATTAACTCAACTAAAAATGCAAAGGAAGCTAAATCTATGACTACTTTGCAATACCGACGGTTGAAACGATTTGATCTATGTTTAGTGGGTGGTGTCAAGAAGTTAATTGCTCGTGTTTTTCCAAATAACACGACAATTAGATATTACGTAACAAACGATGAGATGTTTGATATTTTAGCTGAAACAGATTTGACTATTAGGCATGAAGGAAAACATCGCATGGAAAACGATTGTAGAAAAAAATTCAAAAATATAGCTCAAGAGGTTTTAAAGTTGTGTTGTAAGTGAAACCGCTATTGTCTGTAAAAAATTATAGTCGCTGTCATATTGACTTAATAGATATGCAGTCTAACCCTAACGGTGACTATAAGTTTATACTGGTATACCAAGTCCATTTAACAAAATTTGTACAACTACGTGCCTTAACTTCCAAAGCAGTTGTGTAGATTGCTCATAAGCTGTTAGATATATTTTGTATTCTTGGTTCACCTTCAATTCTTCAGTCAGATAATGGACGCGAATTTGAGAATCACGTAATTGGGGAATTATGTGCAATGTGGTGTATTGCCAATCTTCATACTGAAGAAGAGCTGGAGAAACTTAGTCTCCAATTATTGGATAAAGAACACGATGAGGAGCATCATATGAACAACAAAAATTTAGTGAATAAATGTCTGGAACAAGAAAACAGTGAAGACAAAACTTCAGAAGCTCTTAATATGGGCAAGAATAACAACAAGGAAGTGGAAGACATATTGGGATCCGCAGAAGAATTTAAAAGTACAGAATGCAGTTTCAGATCAAGCACAAGTGAAGAATCGAGAAGATTGTGTGAAATTTGTAGAAGGAAAAGAAATATACATGCAAATAGAAGAAATGCTCGGTTGAATTGGGAAAATCAAATGAATGCTTTATCGAATTCTAAAATCGCTTCATGCTCTGTGGGAGACACAGTAAGAAATCCCAATCCCGGATGTTGATAGGGGTAGAAGAGCTTTTCGGGACGTTGTAGTGACAGTTATAGAAATTACTGACAAAGGTCTTTATACGCTAGCAAACGAGCACGGGACAATAGCGGAACTGTTTTCGAGGAACTAGTTTTCTATGTGCCAGGATGAACTTGTTAATATTGAAAATGTTTCACTGGAAAGAAAAATGGTCACGGCAGTTTGCCATGTTCAAATAAGTTATTTAGATTTTGTGAGAAAGGTAGTAATAAACCGAAAAGGGGCTTCAGTATTGTAATTTGAACCTTATTTTATTGTAAGAAATGAAACGCGGTGCAATATTTGGACACTTATTTATACCGTTCCTGTGTTAGTGTATACTTGTGTTAATTACGTATTTTTATTTAGTTAACCTATGTCTTATTACTTTTTTTGTAGTTACTTGTAAATTTTTGAATAAAAGTTATCAAACCTGTTTACTTTTTTCTTATTACAATTATTAACCTAATTTTACCCAACAGGCGTTGGGTAGTGCTAGTTTTATACCGTTAAGTCCGAATTACAATTTATTTTAATTACATTTTGGACTTTACCCAAAGATCTGAGGTAAAGTTAAACTAACCCGAGTAAACCTAGGTTTACTAACTGTTCTAACATCACCCGTAACATAGACATTCCTAACAGAAGTAACTGTTATGACTTTAGCTGCTTTAAAATAACTGCTCAGAATTTTGAGAAATATCTCAGACGCTCATAAGTATTGACCATAGACTGTGTTTATGTGGCTACACACTGTAAAAAATGAGGTAAAATTACCTTGGGAAAGAGGTAACTTTTCGCTATTATTTGCGGTATTTTTACCCTAAAATTAATTTTACCTATACATTTAGTAGTTTTACTATTTGTGGTAAAATGCCCTGTAATTATGTAAAATTATACAAATATAAGTAATTCTACTACATTGAACTGGTTAAAATCACTATCCATAATATAAATTTACATAACTCAGACAATTTTTTCCTTACAAATGTATAATTGCTCAATAACTTAATTCATTTTTAGTGTAATATTAAAGATAAGATGAACTTGAACAAGAATAGTGTAATTTTACCCTTAATATGTTTTTAACCGTTGAGATGCTATTTCGCTGATCGCACTTGTTTGTGACCTTCGTTTCGTGAAAGAATTCAGGAATCCATTATGAACAGTCCAAATAGGCTTTTTGGGGAATGGTCGGAATGGTGTGTACCATTCTTTTATGATTTCGGCGAGGCGTACTCTATCGATATCGAACGAAGTGTTCATTGCTCATTAATATTTTGTTTTTCGTTGTAGTGTAGTGCGGATTTATTAAAGGCAAATATTTACACGTATGACCGAAGATGGGAAGAATTTTATTTTATAGTAGAAGTTAAAAAATAATAATCGGTAAGTACCTATATGTTAAAATTACAAATTTAAACCAATAAAATAAAAATATTTAATTTAATGTTTTTCTAGGATGAATCAAAAATTGAAGAATTCGAAATAAACTAGCATAACTGTAATTGAGAAAGGTACTCGTGTATAATTGTTTATATAATTTTTTAATTTTCTAGGTGGAATCGAAACTTTATCTGAATGTCTTTGAGAGACCAAATATTTCCGAAAGCCCCTGAAAAGAAGTTCTGTTAATGTCTTATATTTTATATAAGTACATACGTTCAATAAAAATTACTTTGATTTTATTTTGTTTCATACAATTCCCAGAGGAACGATTGAATTTGCAAGTACTTTCGCAAGTCATCGTTACATTCAAGAAGTATTTTCACATTTGTATTTTAACCCTGAAAAGTACTATTGCCATGAAATATTAACTTTGTCATGTAACTTTACACAGGTGTTTTAATGTTAAAATGTAAAATTACATTGAGATTGTAATTTTAATCTGTAAATTTACTTAAAAAGGAAACATTACAATGCAAACTTAACCTAATGTTGAAATTTTTCACTTCCTATGAAAATTACACTTTGAAGTAAATTTACCCCAAAAAATGGAGGTAACATAGTTGCCTCCATTTTTTAGGGTATAATTCACCGGTAATTTTTTAGAGTGCATTCAATCAACACTGTGGTTATTTTAATTTCAATCAAATTTGTATTATTTTGAAATAACCTGTAACAGTTTGTTAAATTATTAATATTTGCATTTTACATAAGCAAGCGTTAATAATAATGCGTTCTGATTTGGGTGTAAATGGGAGTTTTAGATTATGAACACAGATAGAAAACAACTAATACCTACAAACTCGGAGCAAGACATTTGGGCTCGGCCGTTTAGGCGCGGCCATTTTGGCGCTGCCGTTTCGGCGCGGGACACTTCGGCGCGAGGACACTTTGGCGCAGGGACACTTCGGCGAGAGAAATTGTCTAGTATTATTGTAGTGAACAAAATCTGTAGATACTTATAGGTAATAAATATAGTATGATCGATGAAATACAGTATTCGATAAATAGAGTATGATGAGAAAGAAAACTCAATATTTGTCAATCACAAAAGCTCGTATGTACTGCCAGATTTAAGAAAAAATAATTTGTCTAAGCTACTAAAACATTAAAATCAAAATTCTGCAAATCTCTGCATAAGGGAATGATTTGTAATAAGTGTTTAATTTGTTTATTATAAATCCCTTATTGTTTATAAGAATATCATGTTTGATAATCATGTTAATAACTTTTAAAAAATCAAAAATTTTATAAAATCAATTAAATGGCATAAGAAAATTGATATTAGCATTGAATATCGTACCACTGTCCCACTTCACTTTCACTTTCGCAATCTAACCAATCCAAGCGAAACCCTGGAATTAAGAAGGTGTATGTGTGTAGATAAAAATAAAATAAGGTTACTCCGATAATAGAGTAGATTGTCCCAAAAAATTAGACTAATGGTCCAAAAAAAACGTTTTGTTTAAGGTTTTACCCTAATTTGCCGCGGAAAAATTTACATGTACCGAACTGTTTTTCCGTCGAAGTATGCCTGCGCCGAACTGTCCGGCGCCAAACTGTCCTCGCGTTGAAACGGTGCCGAGATGGCCGCGCCTAAACGGGCACACCTAAATGTCTATATCTATGAGCTCGTACCAGTCGCACCTGATATCTGAGCGCGCTTCATTTGTATACACGGAAATGAACTTTCTTATGACTTTGGTTGCATTTTATATTATTTAACGGTATTATTTGAGACAAACAAAAAAACCAAAAAGGGTTGGTTTCAATCTCTAAATGTGAATTTCAGCAAAAGAAATATGCCCTTTTTTGAATTTCAAGGATTTTGGCAAATAGCTTTTTCAACATCTCTAAGTAAAAAAGGGTGTTATCTTGACGTTCCTAAGCAATTAAAGATTATCCACTAGTGGGCAAAGAAAATTACTACTCACTATTAAGTAAAAGTCAACACTAGCGATATTAACAACCACTCCATATAATATCCATGCATAAGTCCTACCACAAAGCTATAGTGCCAATCTTATTACTGTCAAAATCTCTAAACTATTATGCATTCAAAATTTAACATTTGAAGTTAAATATTGAGGATAAAACATTCTATGGTACATGCGAATAAAGAGCCTTTATCTTCTCAGAGAAATGAATACGTGCGGTTTTCGCAGTGAGTGCCTTTTAGTTGTGGAGAAAACTCTCTTTATTCATTTGTACCATCAAAAAAATAGTTTTACAGCGCGCAAACAGAAGAGCCGAATTGGTTTACTAGATCCGGTAATGAAACAAGATTCTTTCCACCCTAGTAGAAAGATTTCTCACTCGTGGTAGTAATAAAAGTTTAAACAGTACAACAGCTAATCAGATTTAATGAATCTGTTTGCATTACAAATAAACGTTTAGTCAGTCACATTCCTTAACCATGTCTGTTAAAACTTATTGGTATATTTAGGAGTTGTGAATATGGACATTAATCCAATATTTTCACATGTTTTGGACTTTGAGGGTCTTTGAGGGTTGTAGAAACAATAAGTTGTAAAACACTCGAAGAAATCAGCTTCATCTCGACAGAATACGTCTACACCCGACAAGTAAAACAACCACTTACTAGTACAAATACGTGACTACATAATATTGCCGGCCTGCTCAAGATTTGGTTCGTCATTTCTTCTATTGTTTATGAAGGTAATTGCCTCTTATTACTGGTGCATATGTACCTAATTCAAACCAATTCCTAGCAGTAAAGATAACCTCGAAATCTTCTCCATCAGAAGCGCAGGCCTTTCAGCTCGATAAATTAGATGTACATTAATTTTCTGCAAAAGTAAAAAGCCAAGGAAAATAAAAACGCGTTGTTTGACTTTTGTTGAATTTATGATACCTTTTCAAACGGTTTTTGATTACTTAAAACTTGATTACATTAACCCTTAACTACCCGGGTGCCGTAAGAGTAACGTAAACGCCTAAAGATCGATCTCTAAAGCGCTATAAAATTAAAATAAATGCAAAATAAGTCATTTACATTTGTTGTTATAGTCCTTGAATAGTGTGAATTCCCATTTCAAGATTTTTTTTAAATTTTTATAATCAGAAATTAATATAACTAAAAGAAATGATTTAACGGTGGAAATTATGAAAAAAAACAGTCTAGTAGATTCTAATATCAAAAAATTTATTACAGACAGAAAATAAAACAATTATCTTAGAAAACAGGAAGAAACTAAGTTACAATAGATATATATAGCAATGATTTTTCAAAATCTTTATCACCAAAGCGAACCTTCAGTGAATCCGTCGAAGTGCTAGCCATAATTTAAATACCCGGGTCCGGTCACTATGACCGCACGAAATATTTAAATTCAAATAATAACGCAACGCGTGAAAACAGATCGATGTGCAGCGGGCTACAAACTGAAAATAATGCTATTTAGGAATACCTAACGACACAAATCTTAATTCTTCCTAGAAATAGGAAAAACCACAAGTCAAACAGATACATGCGGTCACCGAGACCGCACCAGTGTAGTTAAGGGTTAAACTCCCAATTGACGAATTTACGAACTTGCTTCTTGTTATTAAAATACCCATAGATTGCGAGTCAGTCTTTCGTAAGTTAACCCTTTCGTGGGCCGTGGGAATACGTATTCCCACATCACATTCTCTGAACTTGGGCTCAAGTGAAGAGGTAATCCCACATCTATCATGTGCAGGCATCTAGCGGAGACATCAGGAAACCCGAAAAAAAATATGTCTGTATTACCAACGTTTAGATATTGATATTTATCACAATTTTAACCTAAAAATATTGTATCTACGGATGTCAAGAGCTCAATTTTGCTGTTTTTTGGAAAAAATTGAATCTAATTACCTGCCATGTCAAATGTAAGTACAATTGCTATTTTTGCCTTTTAGTTTAGTTAGTTGGGGAGTGATTTATGGAAAATCGAACCATATTTACAATTTGTTGTTGAATTGCTGTAATTTTTTAAATGTGGGAAGACGGCTTGCCATGGTTCACATAGGGCTAAGAAAATTGTTCAAATATTTTTATTTCAATAAAGATAATTATTTAATTTTATTAATTTATCGTATTATTTATTTATTTATTTGTCCTAGAAATATTTTAAAAATGATGAGGAGATGTTGGCGTATTATTATGGGCTTCCATCCGATGAAATGGATTCAGATGTCGATGTTGACGAAGAGTCAGAAGACGATTGCCCTGATAGTGCCTCTACGTCTAGGACATCGACTCCCTCCTCTGCGGGATATTCATCTAGCCCTCGTCCACCATCTGTATAAACAACACCAGTTTCAACAAGGCAGAGAAAAGATCCTCTAATACCGGTGGCAACATCTAGTTTGTTGAAACCCTCCACATTCAGAAATTCAATGCAATCTCGTGCCCCCTCAACAGAAATAACACAGCAAGGAGAACTTTATGTGACGCCTGTGTCCACCCCAACCTCGTCAACTACAAATAGTTTCCCTGAAGCAAATGAAGATGTGCCTATGGAGCAGTTACCAACATTGCAATACAATGAGAAGGAACTCCTTGGAGAATCTTGGACAGAATCCTTAGGAGTATATTTCGAAACACTCAAAATTCCGGACATTAGGTACTAATCCACAACTGAAACATAACTTTTCAAAAACTGACAATGAACTAGCGTATTTCTCTAAAATTATGACTGATGATATGATTGAGGATATTGTTACATTTACTAATATCTATGCATCCCAAGAACGAACCGTTTTGGTGGGGAAAAAGCAAGGCAAGAAAATTCTAAATTGGGTTGATACAAAAAAAGAAGAAATAAAAGCTTTTTTTGGGTTACTTATTATAATGGGTATACATTCACTGCCACATCTATCTAATTACTGGAGTAGTGATCCATTATTAGGTGTAGAAGCTGTATCAAAAGTCATGACGCTAAAAAGATATAAGAAACTTGTAGAAACATTGCATTTGAACGACAATTATTTAGCTGTACCTAAAGGAGAAAAAGCCTATGATAAACTTCATAAACTACGACCTCTTATTGATGCGCTAAACGAAAGCTCACTCAATGCATATCAACCCTCAAATAGACTTTCAGTTGACGAGTCCATGATACCCTTCAAGGGAAGGTCCAGCATGAAACAGTACATGCCGCAAAAGCCAGTGAAGAGGGGATACAAGGTTTGGTGTCTTGCCGACTCCACCACTGGATTCATAACTAAATTTCAAATATACACCGGAAAGTTACCAGATGCTAAGGCAGAGTATGGACTTGGAGAGAGAGTAGTAATGGATCTGTGCCAACCACTCATCAATTCGAAATGTCTTGTCGCTTTCGACAATTTTTGTACTTCAGTTAAGTTGATGCGTACGCTACTCAGTGATGGAATTTACTCAATTGGCACAGTAAGATCAGACCGAAAAGGACTTCCCAACATGCTGAAATCTAAGGATAAACTAAGCAGGGGTGAATTTATGTTTAGCGTAAAAGGCGCCGTTGCAGCTACTGAATGGCAAGACTCTAAACCAGTTACAATAATCACAACCGCTGCGAGTCCTAAAACCACAAAATTAATCTCAAGAAAAAACAAGGACGGTTCAAAAAGTGATGTTTATTGCCCAGAAGCTGTCGACATTTATAACAGTATAATGGGAGGGGTTGACCGCTTCGATCAAAAAAAAGAGAGATACGAAGTAGGAAGAAGGTCGACGAAGTGGTGGCATAGGATCTTCTATTATTTATTAGATTTAGCTATCGTAAACGCATACACAATGATGAATGTTGTAAGAAATGGCGGAGACCAGTTGACATTTCGCCTACGCCTTGCTAGACAACTGATTGCTGGTTTTTCATCAAGAAAACGAAAGGGACGACAACCATTGTTTATCAAGAAAAAGACGGGAAGTATTGGAGTCCCTATAGAAGTGAGAAGTGCAAATGTTGGGGAGCATCTCCACAAACAAATTCAAACATACAGGCGTTGTCGGTTTTGCAGTACTCGGAAAAACGAAAAACGATCGAGAATCGAATGTGCAGGGTGCAGGGTTGCTTTATGTCTAGAACCTTGCTTTCGTTTATTTCATGGAAAATAAAGAAAATCTCTTTTGCTTGGTTCATTTCTTGTATTTTAATAATCTTTAAATAAAAATTTCATGTCCAAATCAAAATCCTTATTATTATTTATAGTTATGATGTTAGAAAATAGACTATTCTTAGAACACTGCAATACATTTTAAATATGACTGCGTGATGTGGGAAACATATTTCCCAAAAAGAATTTCACTTCATGGACAAAGGGAAGATATCTTCCCACATAATTTTTCAAAAAATCCGTCAAACCAAAAAATCTAAATATACCTTTTACATATTTTAGAAGTTACACTTGACTTATATGCACCACCAAACCGCATTTTCTTCCAGCCAAAAAAAGTGCCCATGAAAGGGTTAAAGGTCCGTCAATCAGTACCTTCGAAAAGTAGGTCGTCCCATAACTCGCCATTTTCAGACCCAGTCAATGTTGGTAGTACATGACATATACTTTCCAATTGATAAGAAAAGCACGCAATAGTTAATTTGATAGTGCGGTTCGACAATTTCAAAAATTTCCATAAGTAATAGATGAAATTTTCATGAGTAAATAACTTAAGGAAATACTTAAAGATAAGAGTACTTAAAGATAAATATTTATAAGATGCCGAGATGTGCAGCCTTATTATTTCAATAACCATTCGAGGCATGGAAGTGTGAGAACCCTAGCAACATGACTTTCTAAGGTAAGAGACCAGTTTCCATCGGATACGATCTTTAATTTGGTAAATGGAACAGATAAATATACAGTCTGTTTTTTATAAGCGATAATATAGGAAATCCAATGGAAATTTATCATTCTCCTCCTAAATTTGTACCCTTGCAAATGTAAGTAGAAATTTTGGTATCAATCGAAAGAAGAATTCATTTTACGTCAAAAACACATAAAACTTGATAAGGAACACCAAAAACTGCTTAGAAAAATACGAAAAGCTTGGAGTTGTACGCCGAGTTGATTCAAGTTAAGATGTCAAACCTCTAATCAAAAATCCTGCGTTCAAACCCCACTCTCGTATACTTTTTTTTTAAATTATATTACTTACTAATTGTTATTTATTATCTTTAGAACTTAATTTTAATTATTATTATAACAATTATTAGTTTTATACCTTTTTTTCATTTGCTTTTATCGTAGCTGATCTGAAGTTGTACAAATCTAGTAAGCTTGATACAAAAAATTCATTTGTAGTAGAATAACAAGTGATACATTTGTAATCAGTGACGTTTTATTTGTTTTAGATCATACTATTGTTGTGTTTGTGGTTTTCATAGTATTTTTAAAATGAATTTGACGCATTTGACGTTAGAAGATAGAATTCATGTAATTTCTTTACATTTCCAAGGCAATAGCTATAATCAAATTTCAGGTGACAATGCGGGTATTACGAATGGAGAAAAAGTACCGAGCACTTTATTACTTTATCAGTAAGTTGATAGATAGATTCCAAACTACAGGTTGTGTAAACATCCATCATAGCAAGGATAGAGGAAAAGAATAGGTCCAAATTTTGAATAGGTAAAAGAGGTTCTTTTAAGGTTTATCGATAATAATCCAACTTTAAGTGTGAGGGAAGCAGCTTCGGAAATGCGTATATCTTACAACAAGGTATTTCAGATCTTAAAGGAAAATAAATTTAAATTTTTTAAACCACAAATGCATCAAAAATTGTTGCATGGAGTCGACTAGCGGAAAAACGCCTTCTGTGAAAGGATGATGGCAAAGACGCAAAGGAACCGCAACTTTTGTCGGCACATTTGTTTCACTGATGAGTGTACGTTTACTCGAAATGGTACTCCGAACAAGCAAAATTTTTGATATTGGGCTCCAAAAAATCCCCTTGTACAATATGAAACTGCTCTGAATAAGCAATTGCCATCAGCTATTATTTGTATAATAATTTGTCTGTTGTACATAATTTTCAACTATGCGGGTTTTGTCTACGTAACCTAACAATTCTTTAAACATTAACCGCATATTAAACGCTTATTAATGATTGCGTCACCCTTTTATATTTATAAGCGGGAGTACTTACGAAACTCGCCACCGTAAAAAGTGAGAGGGCGCCCCTAGTAAATGTCCGATTCGCCATTTTATATAAGTAAGATAACTTAAATAAATCCTGACATATATAAGTGCTGTTTCTGATTGTTTTGCTACTTGTTAAAGTTTAACTGAAGTATTAGTTGTACTATGTAATCCATACGAGAGAGAGAGATTATAGTCTAATGTCAATGTTCCAATGATAGAAAAACGTTACTTTACTGTAGAGTAGAAAAAAAAAGAATTTAAAGGAATTAACTCCATATAGATATTGCACAATTTTTGACTAACTTTATTGATACTTAATCAAAGCCATTTAGATTTTTTGAGATTGGTATATATGTAGGACTAGGAGAACAAGTATTCTTATTTATTACTTCTAATGGACAATTTTCGATAGTGGTGAATTGATTCCCAAGGAGTTTTTCTTGGTAAATCAGGTTATGAAAATGATAATAAAAGTAGGTGTATAAATAAAAAAATCTACCTTGTACTGGAAGAACTGCAATCAGCGTTAGAGTTCCCGAAAAAGCTGAAACTCCAATTTGTAAATACATGATATAAACCATAATACTGACGTTCACAATGGCTTCTATCAATTTGGGCATTACATAAAATGCATAATCCAACATGTCAATATCTTTGGTAATCAACGTGATTGCTTGCCCACTTGCATTTTTCGATGTAAATGTCGAATTTAACTTCAAAGATTTTCGATACAATAATGAGCATATAGCAATTTTCAATTTCAGCGTTATTTGTTCAATGATATAAATAAAGCCATTAAAGAAAAGTGATGCTGCAACGCAACTTGCTATCAGCATTGCTGTGTAACAATAAACCATCTGATCGGATATTTCCGTATTATTTTTACTAAAGTAAGCAATAATTTTTCCTTTGAGAATCGGCTTGACCATGCTAACACATTAATCCTAACGTAAACATCTATTTTCTTGTTTATTTTAAATATCTTACTTATACAAAATATCTTACTCAAATTCAACATTTTATATTTGTTTAAATAAAAAATATAAACGTTAGAAAAATACAAAAATTAAGTAGTGTTGACTGATCTAAACAGCGAAAGCTTCAATTTAAAAAAAACTCTCAAACGTACTGAAACAAAAATAATCCTTGTGTTTTAAATATATAGATGCTTTTCTGATGTAATAATTTTTATTTCATACTGTCCGGTAAAAGGGTATTTACAGGACTCATTTGAGCCCGGTAAATGAATTATTACGTTACAAGGCCGGTAAAAAATTTTACCGGACTGAAAATCCAATTTGAGTCCGGTAAAAAATTTTACCGGACTGAAAATCTAATTTGAGTCCGGTAAAAAATTTTACCGGACTGAAAATTTTAAATGCATTTTTTTAAAAAATGAACAATGTGAGACAGTATGAAATAAAACGCCTTACGTCATACTTCCGGTAAACCATTACAGTAGCTCGTTTCAACATTCGAGACTCGGCTCCTTCGTCGCCTCGTCCCGAAACGTTTTCAACTCGCTACTGTAAACTTGGGTTTACCGGACTTATAACGTAATATACTATTATTTCATACTGTCCGGTAAAAGGGTATTTACCGGACTCATTTGAGTCCGGTAAATGAATTATTACGTTACAAGGCCGGTAAAAAATTTTACCGGACTGAAAATCCAATTTGAGTCCGGTAAGAAATTTTACCGGACTGAAAATCTAATTTGAGTCCGGTAAAAAATTTTACCGGACTGAAAATTTTAAATGCATTTTTTAAAAAATGAACAATGTGAGGCAGTATGAAATAAAACGCCTTACGTCATACTTCCGGTAAAGCATTACAGTAGCTCGTTTCAACATTCGAGACTCGGCTCCTTCGTCGCCTCGTCCCGAAACGTTTTCAACTCGCTACTGTAAACTTGGGTTTACCGGACTTATAACGTAATATACTATTATTTCATACTGTGTCACATTTGTCAGGTTTACGTCAACCTTTTTAGTCCAGAACATGCGATTTTACGGTCTAGTATGCCTGTAAAAAATTTTGTCTATTTCGCGTATACAAAGATTACTTTGTGACACTGTTTTTGCGAAAAACAGTTACACAAAGTGCTACTTTGTGCAACTGAAAGTAGTGATTTTTTTATTTGTAAGGCTGGCAGTAGTAAGTAAATTTTGCTGCCAGCCTACTCTGTCATGTCATTCTGTCAACGAAGTCCAGTGTCAGACCTAAATGCGTAATAAGCAATAACACAGCTATATTCTGATTTCAAGATCAAAATTAGATTAAAAAGCCAAAACGTATATCGCTTGTCGATATTGAGGTAAGTTTAATTGAGTTGAATGATGTACACCTCCATTTCATCAAATATCTTTTTCAGTTTTTACCTACTAATGGGAACATAACCATGGTGTTAGGAAGAATATAAAAAGGAAAGGAATAATGCTCGACAACCAACCCGCGGAAGTATTTTGGGGGCACATTATCCAAAAGAAAAGCACTTTCCCGTGATAGGTATTAATAAGTATTCATTAACTGGCGCCGTTTTGAAAATTTGAATGTTATGATGCTCAGAAATAACAGCGAGAATAATAAAACATATTTCATTTTAAGAAGCTTTGAATTAAAACAAAGCGCGGTTAATAGCGGATTTCCTACGAAAATGCGCTGAAAAGCTTGTTGGTTTTCCGGATCAAGTTGATGGTCGTGAATCCCGTGTCCGTCCCTACTCAAATTTCATTTTCATTGTTTAGATTTAGAGGTTAGGTTAGTTATTTTCTATTGTTGTATGTTAAGCAGTTTTGATGTATTAAAATGTTTATTGTAATAGAAACAGTAAAACCTTGATTGAGTACATGATTGTCTTATCAAAATAATTATTTATAATAAAAATACATTTTTATCTTATATCAGAAGAAACAACTAAGCTGTCACCTTTTTTTAAACTTGAATTTTTCCCTGCCTACGTGATTTTTTCAAAATGACAGTGGATGTCATTGTATGCGTTATCAGTTGTTACCAACATTACCACATCAAAAATACCCGCGTGTACATTTTCCCATTTCTTTAAAGTAAATTGTAAATTAAGGCGAAATAGACAAAGTAGTATGAAAACACGTGTTACAATTCCTTTTTGTAATACTCGTATATAGCTTAACTCGCCGCTTCGCGGCTCGTTAAGCAAACTTATACTCGTATTACAAACATCGTCATTGTATCACTAGTTGTACAATATACTATTACAGTTACTTATGACTGTAATAGTAATTTATAACTGTATAACTGTATAAGTCCTGGAAATGGAATTTTACAGTCGAGTAAGATGTTACGGACAAGGCGACGAAGGAGCCGAGTCCGGAACATTGAAACGAGACTGTAAGACCATTTCCAGGACGTATGACGTAATGCGTTTTATTTCATACTGCAATTATTGGAATATTGGTTTAATTTAAAAAAAATTATATAAAATAAATTTCCGAATGCAAAATATGGACATCTATGAAGTACGAGTTTCCATGGTAACTGATTACGTACTAAAACGTTGTCCACTTGATTGATTGTATTTGCGTCCGGTAAAATTTTTTACAGTCACAAGTCCTGTAAAATTTTTTACAAGCATACTAGACCGTAAAATCGCATGTTCTGGACTAAAAAGTTTGACGTAAAACTGACAAATGTGACACAGTATGAAATAATAGTTATTTACGTGCCAATCTTTGTAAATTAATCTTTATGGGCGAGTTGGAAAGTTTGTGGCAGCCTCCATAATCCAGCGAGCCCAGTAACGATTAATTGCAAAGCGTGTCGCGCACAAACTTTTATTTCCACCTTCACCAGCATTTTTGTATGAATTGTATATTTTTTATAAAAAGACATTTTGGAATCAAAGGCGGTAGCACAATTTATAGCTAGGCGTTGCCATGGTGTTGTGGTTAAGCAACATATTAGTTGCCAAGGCTTTTTGTTGATGAGCATTGTAAAATTCTCTTTTAGGAGCCCGTAAAATTTTACAGGGCTGTGGCTGTAATTACTCATTTACTTAGTTACATAAAGGCCTGTAAAGTGGCATTTACATAGAAGGGGGAAATAAAAAATTTTACCGGACGCAAATACAATCAATCAACTGGACAATGTTTTAGTACGTAATCAGTTACCATGGAAACTCGTTCTTCATAGATGTCCATATTTTTTTTGAATTCGGAAATTTATTTTATATAATTTTTTTTAAATTAAACCAATATTCCAATAATTGCAGTATGAAATAAAACGCATTACGTCATACGTCCTGGAAATGGTCTTACAGTCTCGTTTCGATGTTCCGGACTCGGCTCTGTCCGTAACATCTTACTCGACTGTAAAACTCCATTTCCAGGACTTATAACGTAAATTACTATTAATAAAATAAGTAACTCATAGCACTTATTTTTCTTTTTAAGCTTGGATATTGATATTTATTTCCATTAATGAAAAAAACAGTCCTCCGTCATTTAATATAAATGTTTAGAAATGTAGATAGTTAATGCCAGGATTGCATTTATTTTCAAATTTCCCGCTACATTCACCATTTTCATGCCAATGTATTGTGCAACCGTATGAGACGACCTCTCCATCGAAGGCTATTGAGTTTAATTAACGTTGTGCAAACTTGCCGACCATGTCGTGCGTTTTAATAGGAATAATTTTATAAAATTATAGGAATGAGTAATAAATCTTAAGGCTGTTTTACCCGATTCTGAAGATAGGGAAACGCAATGTAAACTTTACTCGGTTTTTATTCAATAACCGCTCAATATTTTTTGATCGGGTTTTTACCAAAAATTTACCTACAATGTAGTGTATGATGTAATGTTTTTAAAAAATAATTTTTAACGTTTGAAACCATAAAAAACTTAATTTAAAGTTGAAATTTTCGTTTCTAAAAAAAATCTTTACATTACATCATAGCATTTGACGCACAGATTACGGGAAAAATGTTTAAAAAAATATACGTTGATAAATAAATGAATAAAAGCATAGTAAGCGATCCTATTGCAAATTAAGTTTTTTATGGTTTCAAACGTTAAAAATTATTTTTTAAAAACATTACATCATACACTACATTGTAGGTAAATTTTTGGTAAAAACCCGATCAAAAAATATTGAGCGGTTATTGAATAAATAAATAAATAGTTTAGATTGCGTTTCCCTATCTTCAGAATCGGGTAAAACAGCCTTAAAGTAAATGTTTATTGTCTACACTATTTACAATAGACATAGAAGCTTAAAATTTTAAAATATACCTAAACTAGTATATCTTTCTATATCTTATTTACTTATTTATTAAGGAGAAACGAGATATTTTTCTTTTTAACTAGCATACATTATTTTGTATTTCGTGTTGTTCACGAGCTTTCCCTTTGTCAAAAGTCATCCATAAGAAAAAAGCTATTACTGTTTCATGCGCTCCTACTATTATATTTTACATCACGTTTCAGTCAGCTTCTTTAACCGAATATAACCCTGCTGCATTAAAAGATTAATAGCCTGTTAAACACAATGGTTTAGTATTAATATTAATTATTAAGCTCGATTTCAAGATAAATAACTCAATCTTCTTTCCCTAAAATCAGATATTCTTAATCTACTTAACGTTTAAAAGCTATTTTGTTTTTAGTAATTTTGTACATCATTTAGGGGATGTAACCTTTGATAACGCAAGGCATGTATGTTATTTAAAACTGAAAACTAAATTTGATGGTTTTACCAATTAATTGCTATGAAGTCGATTTCCTTTTAAAGATATTACATGTCAACTTCGACCTAAACCTCTAGTTGACAAATTTTGTTTACTTTCATTTTAGATTAGTTTGGGATGCGGTAAGTACTGTAAAGGGGAATCGTGATAAACAATCTCGTTTAATTTTAGTTGTAATTTAGGATAAATTTTAAATTTAATAATTAAGGATTTACTTTAAATCACAATTTGTATGCAAATTCATATAGAAAAGTTTATCACCCCGACTGGGCTCGAACCCAGGACCTCATGCTTTCCGGGCAGTAACTCGACCACTGCGATATCCAATGGTGACTACCAGGGGAATAACAACTTCTCTGTATGAACTAGAAATTCTAGTTTCTAGTTACTAGATGTTTGCAAACCTATAAAGAGTACTAAATATATGTGCTTCATTAAGTTAATTGATCGACCAGGTGTGCCGACATAAATTAACTATCACAGTTAATTTAGATCTAATTAAGATGATTAAGATGATTAAGATGAGTACGTACATCCATTAGTGTAAACAAACAATTTGGAGAAAACCAATATTTTATTAAAACTTAGATAATGATGTGTACCTCTATTGTGTGCCCTGTTCATTAAGTGCTAATTGCAAAAACAATTTTACATTTTTAATTTAAATGTTTCTTTCCAGTTCCTTAAAAACTACCCCATTTCGGTATGAAATCTTTCAGCTCTGCCGTTACGGAGAGGCCCGCTTCGGCGACCGTTTCGGCTCCGTCATTCTCGGCGAAAGTGTTTCGGCACAAGGTCATTTCGGAAGTTTCGGCGTCAGTTTGCTATTCGCGTCATTTTTGGAATGTTCCTTCCCTTAAAAAATATAAATAATTTCATGATGATGTTGGTTGGAATTTTCTGAAGCTCTTAAAATTAATCTTCGTTGTTTAATTTTTAAGATTTTTGTGTTGGGGATAAGATATTTTATCAGAATCAAAAATATATGCTTTCTAGAATAGAAATTGAATCTTGTAAACAATCAGCAATAGATTTTTTATCAACTAAGATAACTTTAATGTCAATATCGGCTGATAATGGTATAAGTTAAGTTTCAATAACATATGCAGCAGAGAAGTTAGAGCAGTCAGGGAAAGTGAGGGCAACTACAAACTATTTAACAACGTTTAATTAAAAGCTTGTATACAAACCTGTTAATTACACGCTAATAGATAGTTTGTAGTTGCTGTAACTTTCCCTAACTACTCTAACTTCTCAAATTCTGATCCAAAATTGAGGGATTTTTAGCTAAAAAAAATTTAACCTAACCTGACTTTAAAAGAACCCCCCTCCCCCATCTAAACGAAATTCTGTACCCGCTACTGTTTGGAATTTGAAAATGTTTACCGCATTTCTATTTTAAATAAAATACACCCAAAATTTTTTTATTTTTAAAATAATTTATTACCAGAAAAGTTTTTATTTTAGAAGAAAGTGGCAAGAAAAATATTTAAAACAGTATTAACATTGCCAAACCACTGAAGGAAATACATACTTGTGCGCAGTGATGTCAGAATCAAGCCGCTGTTGCTGTTTCCCCTTACGGGCCGTAGCTCCTACCATGCCCACCCGGCGGGCTATCTTCGGCCGCACTCGACCGACGGCGACAGCGTTCGTTGAAGTACATGCATTATCTTATCTCTCCAAGCTATTTTAAAAATTATTATTTACTCAGCGAATTATTTATAATACAATGTTGAAAAGAAATTGAAAAATTTAATAAAATATCCACATTGCATATTAATCGTTAATTTTAATATGAAAACAATGGTCACTCAAAGTCGATATAACAAAATAATTTTTAATTATTAATATGTATTTCATATCGATAAACGAATTGTTATAAATCTAATAAAATGTTATTGTTCAATGGAAACCGTGAGAAAGTGGTGATTTCTTCCATCAGGAGAAAAACGTAAAGAATGTTTCTCTTTACGTTTAGTTAGTTAATAGAATGTAAACCAGGAATTAATTAAGAAAGTTAACCTCCAATAAAATAATTGCGGACAACTAATTTTGGCAAAATAAGGCAGAGCATTTCTTTACACTTCCAAAGGGTATGGGATAAGATACACATTACCCACGGAAACAAGAAAAATGGAAATTTTGCTGGTTTCTCGGAAAACGTCAACTTTCTTTTCTCTATAATTATGACAACTGAAAACTCTTACTTTCAAATGAAAAACATATCGTATTTACAAAATAAATCTATACAATATTGAATGCGTTAAATAATAAAATTAACCAACTAAACGAACAGAACTACTTTTAAATGCAGCATTTTTAAATGCTTTATGTTGATAGTTCACAATTTAAATAATTCAGAGAAAATTGTACGTACTACTTACTTAGGCAATTTGAAGCATTTGTTAATTAACTACCATAAGATGCATAAGATTAGCATATCAAAATTTAATATCAGAATTTAAATGTATCAACTGGAAACCCAAAAATATTAGAACACAACAAACCGAGTAGTATGCGCGCAAATGTTAAATCAAACGATATTCAATGAGGCATCTAATAAATCGAATTCTTCTAATTCATCAACACTACAAAGACGTAGCTCACTTTTTTCTGAAGTCTCATACTTGTACAAGTATTTAGATGACATACGAGTCAAGTGCTTTTCTTCAATGGCCATGGTCAATGCAGTTTCGTTCTTAGCTTTCAATGCTGACTTAACAACGCATATTGCATTGACCGTTGAAGGATCAAGTCTGTTGCGTTTTTTGGTGACAATGTCAGTTAACATGGAAAACACTCTTTTCTGCATCGGCATTTGAGTTAGGAAAAGATCTTACGGTGTTAACAAATTTCAACAAATTGGGATACCTGGGCACTTCGTTTGGTTCATTTTGCGAAAGAACACTTTTCCAAAAGTTATCAAATTTTAAATTAATAAGTGTTGCTTTCTCTTTTTCTGAAAAATCTAAAGGTAACGAAGACCATTCTTTTTTCAGACCATCAATGTCGAGATTACCAATCTTTGTTGCTACAAATTCAATGCTTTCGAGGGAAAGAGTCCTGTTTGACGAAGATAGTGCCGTAGTTGGTTGAAGGGCACTCAACTTAGCATAAAACTCGTCATCGAAAGGTAACCTTTTACAAATACCCTCTGCGGCAGCAATACAAAAGTTGAGACAGTTTTTTCTAATGATTTCAACGATCTCAGATTGAGTTCCCAAGTTGTTTAAATACAAATTGCATTTTGGCCCACAATCAATTTCATAAAGAGGTAAGTGATTTTCGTGTGAAGAAAAGCACACCTTCCGAATCGAAGTTATGTCCTTAGAAAGGTCTGGCTTTAAGAAATGTCTCAGCACCCCTTGTAACAATTTAGCCGATTCCATTTGAAGTGCATGAATTCGTGTTTCTTCGCTTTGAAATTGCAGATTAAATCTATCGAACTGCTCCAAAACATAGTCGAGAAAGTAAAGATAGGCTTTCATGTCTGGTTTTTGCATCATAGATAGTAGATGTTCACCCGATTTCTTTTTATCATTCTGAATATTTTCTAACAGGAAATGGAGCAACGCATCCCAATTTTCCAATATTCGTTCTATGCAAGCACGACGAGATAACCACCGCGTTTCACATAGTCTAACAATCTTCCGATGAGATTCCGAGAAGCACTCTTGAAATTCTTGAAATATTGCAGTCCGTTTGCTGCTGGTGTTAAAAAAACTCGCGATTTTTCGAATGAGTTTTTCGCATTCGTCCGGAATCGCATCACAAGCGCCGTTAGCAATTAATGCACAAGAATGGCAAGGACAAGGCATAGTAATCAATCGCGGACATTTTTCTCGTAGCAACCTACTGAACGCCGACCTCATGACGCTTGCATTATCGCACGCCAAAGCAACAACGTTAAGCATGGGAATTTGGAGTTTGTTCATCTCATTCCTCAACGCTGCAAACAGATTCTCAGCACTAGTGTTCGTTGCGTTGAGATTGATTAATTTCACTAATTCCGTCTTGACATCTAAAGACTGAGGATCAATGTATCGGACAAGAAAAGTCATCCATTTTTTAAGAGTTAAATCTGACGATTCATCTATAAAAATGGAGAATGACGCGTTTTGCAAAATGCTAACAACACGATCAGTCGCAACGGGGCTCAAGACGTTCGTTATGATGGCTTTGGTTTTATTTCGGCCCATTTTCATACTTTGCACAACGTTGGGATCTTGATCGACTTTCTGAAAAAAATCGAGGAATTGTTCAGCAACTTGAAGAGGAATGTTATGTTGAGCAATTAAAGCTGCGTATCGAATCTCAGCGATATGTACCTTATCGTCGAACGAAAATGATGAATCTTCGTCCGATAAATTATTTAGAAAATGTTCAACTGCAATGCCTTGTTTTTTACACTCAGCTAAGTGAGTTACAGAGATGGCATGGCGTTCTAATTTGGAAATTCCACAACTTAATGATATGCCACAAACAGCACATTTACACGAATAAGGATCTTCTGCAACCTCTCGAAGCCAAAACTGAAACCTACTATCGCTCAACCATTTTTTAAGAAATTTTTGTTTATACGAATCTTTAGCCGGTGTACTGACCGCCGAATCGCCACTTTTCGCATGGAATTTAGCGTGACTGGTCACATGACCACTACCACAAGAAAATTCTTTGTTGCATATAATACACTTAAACCGATATATATTGCCCTCGACTTCGCGAATCCATGATTTCGACTGCTCGTCAGTAAGCCACTTTTGCACAAAAGATTGTGGTTTGCGTTTTTTCTTTGGAATTTCACACAAAGAATCGGCCATTCTAGCGATAATAATAATTCTAGCCTAATATTGACCTTTTCTTTAATAGAAAATGTATACTAATATACATATATGTGTACCATAAAGAATATTATATACCCTGACTTGACATAGATTCGAAACTTAATCTAAATGTAAGTACTATATACAAGAAAATTAATTAACAGTAGTAAATAAACTAAAATAAAAGAATTGTTCGAATAAAAACCATTAATATTAAATGGTAATAATAGTAAGAAAATAATGTACAATATTTTTTATTTGATTACACTTTTCTACTATTTTTTAAAACTGTATAACAATAAGTAAATCGTGAAGTAAACGTAGATTTTTATACGGTGCCCGATATAAGAGAATGCAAGTGCACCTACTTATTTTGTACCTACTTGCTTGAACGAACGCACTTCAATATTTACATTAGTATTTTCTATTTATATTTGTAATTTATTACCATTTAATATTTATGGTTTTGGTTTGGTTTGGTTTTATTTTTGTTTACTGCTATTATTTAATTTTCTTGTATATACCTAAATTTATAATATTAGTCGAACAATTCTTTTATTTTAGTTTATTTACTACTGTTAATTAATTTTCTTGTATATAGTACTTACATTTAGATTAAGTTTCGAATCTATGTCAAGTCAGGGTATATAATATTCTTTATGGTACACATATATGTATATTAGTATACATTTTCTATTAAAGAAAAGGTCAATATTAGGCTAGAATTATTATTATCGCTAGAATGGCCGATTCTTTGTGTGAAATTCCAAAGAAAAAACGCAAACCACAATCTTTTGTGCAAAAGTGGCTTACTGACGAGCAGTCGAAATCATGGATTCGCGAAGTCGAGGGCAATATATATCGGTTTAAGTGTATTATATGCAACAAAGAATTTTCTTGTGGTAGTGGTCATGTGACCAGTCACGCTAAATTCCATGCGAAAAGTGGCGATTCGGCGGTCAGTACACCGGCTAAAGATTCGTATAAACAAAAATTTCTTAAAAAATGGTTGAGCGATAGTAGGTTTCAGTTTTGGCTTCGAGAGGTTGCAGAAGATCCTTATTCGTGTAAATGTGCTGTTTGTGGCATATCATTAAGTTGTGGAATTTCCAAATTAGAACGCCATGCCATCTCTGTAACTCACTTAGCTGAGTGTAAAAAACAAGGCATTGCAGTTGAACATTTTCTAAATAATTTATCGGACGAAGATTCATCATTTTCGTTCGACGATAAGGTACATATCGCTGAGATTCGATACGCAGCTTTAATTGCTCAACATAACATTCCTCTTCAAGTTGCTGAACAATTCCTCGATTTTTTTCAGAAAGTCGATCAAGATCCCAACGTTGTGCAAAGTATGAAAATGGGCCGAAATAAAACCAAAGCCATCATAACGAACGTCTTGAGCCCCGTTGCGACTGATCGTGTTGTTAGCATTTTGCAAAACGCGTCATTCTCCATTTTTATAGATGAATCGTCAGATTTAACTCTTAAAAAATGGATGACTTTTCTTGTCCGATACATTGATCCTCAGTCTTTAGATGTCAAGACGGAATTAGTGAAATTAATCAATCTCAACGCAACGAACACTAGTGCTGAGAATCTGTTTGCAGCGTTGAGGAATGAGATGAACAAACTCCAAATTCCCATGCTTAACGTTGTTGCTTTGGCGTGCGATAATGCAAGCGTCATGAGGTCGGCGTTCAGTAGGTTGCTACGAGAAAAATGTCCGCGATTGATTACTATGCCTTGTCCTTGCCATTCTTGTGCATTAATTGCTAACGGCGCTTGTGATGCGATTCCGGACGAATGCGAAAAACTCATTCGAAAAATCGCGAGTTTTTTTAACACCAGCAGCAAACGGACTGCAATATTTCAAGAATTTCAAGAGTGCTTCTCGGAATCTCATCGGAAGATTGTTAGACTATGTGAAACGCGGTGGTTATCTCGTCGTGCTTGCATAGAACGAATATTGGAAAATTGGGATGCGTTGCTCCATTTCCTGTTAGAAAATATTCAGAATGATAAAAAGAAATCGGGTGAACATCTGCTATCTATGATGCAAAAACCAGACATGAAAGCCTATCTTTACTTTCTCGACTATGTTTTGGAGCAGTTCGATAGATTTAATCTGCAATTTCAAAGCGAAGAAACACGAATTCATGCACTTCAAATGGAATCGGCTAAATTGTTACAAGGGGTGCTGAGACATTTCTTAAAGCCAGACCTTTCTAAGGACATAACTTCGATTCGGAAGGTGTGCTTTTCTTCACACGAAAATCACTTACCTCTTTATGAAATTGATTGTGGGCCAAAATGCAATTTGTATTTAAACAACTTGGGAACTCAATCTGAGATCGTTGAAATCATTAGAAAAAACTGTCTCAACTTTTGTATTGCTGCCGCAGAGGGTATTTGTAAAAGGTTACCTTTCGATGACGAGTTTTATGCTAAGTTGAGTGCCCTTCAACCAACTACGGCACTATCTTCGTCAAACAGGACTCTTTCCCTCGAAAGCATTGAATTTGTAGCAACAAAGATTGGTAATCTCGACATTGATGGTCTGAAAAAAGAATGGTCTTCGTTACCTTTAGATTTTTCAGAAAAAGAGAAAGCAACACTTATTAATTTAAAATTTGATAACTTTTGGAAAAGTGTTCGTTCGCAAAATGAACCAAACGAAGTGCCCAGGTATCCCAATTTGTTGAAATTTGTTAACACCGTAAGATCTTTTCCTAACTCAAATGCCGATGCAGAAAAGAGTGTTTTCCATGTTAACTGACATTGTCACCAAAAAACGCAACAGACTTGATCCTTCAACGGTCAATGCAATATGCGTTGTTAAGTCAGCATTGAAAGCTAAGAACGAAACTGCATTGACCATGGCCATTGAAGAAAAGCACTTGACTCGTATGTCATCTAAATACTTGTACAAGTATGAGACTTCAGAAAAAAGTGAGCTACGTCTTTGTAGTGTTGATGAATTAGAAGAATTCGATTTATTAGATGCCTCATTGAATATCGTTTGATTTAACATTTGCGCGCATACTACTCGGTTTGTTGTGTTCTAATATTTTTGGGTTTCCAGTTGATACATTTAAATTCTGATATTAAATTTTGATATGCTAATCTTATGCATCTTATGGTAGTTAATTAACAAATGCTTCAAATTGCCTAAGTAAGTAGTACGTACAATTTTCTCTGAATTATTTAAATTGTGAACTATCAACATAAAGCATTTAAAAATGCTGCATTTAAAAGTAGTTCTGTTTAGTGTTGGATTCGCGATACCACCCGCGTATCACGACACTTGCGAATCGAAACCATTAGCCGTGTGAAGTGTCGACTCCTTCACGACTCTTTAACGATACTTCGCATTTACACATCATGCATGCGCTAGTTCATATAATATAATTGAAACGAGCAGTCAAGATTCATAGCTAATACGTAAATCATAAACTAGGGATTAAAAAACAATTAGGTTTATGAGTAAATTCTGTTATGGTTATATATTTATGCATTAAGTACATTAAAAGACATTAAATTATTTATACACCGCATTCGTTCTAACATTTGCTATAGAAAATTAGTATGGGAAATCTGAAATATGCCAAATAGTTCGTTCTCGAATAAAAGTCGGTGAGATTAATAGTTGCAAAACAATTTAAATAATTTGTTATTATTCTTTTATTCGAAAAACGCACAAGAAATAATACATTACAAATAAAAAATAAAGATACCCAATTAATAAGACAATGTCTTATTAATTGGGTATCTTTATTTTTTATTTGTAATGTATTATTTCTTGTACGTTTTTCGAATAAAAGAATAATAACAAATAAAATTTAAAAAAAAGTTATGCTTGTAACGGGGTTCGATCGTGCATTCCACCAGCCCGTATAGTTTAGCAAGCCACGGTTTGCCATCGAACCACGGAGGCGTTGCGTCAACTTTTCAGGTTTCGGCTTTTAAATTAATGTTTTGCAAATAATTCATGAATTTATAATTTTAACTAAAAAATCTACAACAAAATAGTTTTATATGTACGTCTTATTCAATGATTGTTGGCCAGTTCAACAAATCTGCCTTTAATTTCTTTGTAAGAATGATCAAGCAACTTCGAATTACACTCTAATAAGAGCGATACTGTTCGACACGAAGTGTCGCGACACTTCAAGTGTCACGACCACGAACAGTATCACGACACTCGACACCCAAGTTCCCATCACTAGTTCTGTTCGTTTAGTTGGTTAATTTTATTATTTAACGCATTCAATATTGTATAGATTTATTTTGTAAATACGATATGTTTTTCATTTGAAAGTAAGAGTTTTCAGTTGTCATAATTATAGAGAAAAGAAAGTTGACGTTTTCCGAGAAACCAGCAAAATTTCCATTTTTCTTGTTTCCGTGGGTAATGTGTATCTTATCCCATACCCTTTGGAAGTGTAAAGAAATGCTCTGCCTTATTTTGCCAAAATTAGTTGTCCGCAATTATTTTATTGGAGGTTAACTTTCTTAATTAATTCCTGGTTTACATTCTATTAACTAACTAAACGTAAAGAGAAACATTCTTTACGTTTTTCTCCTGATGGAAGAAATCACCACTTTCTCACGGTTTCCATTGAACAATAACATTTTATTAGATTTATAACAATTCGTTTATCGATATGAAATACATATTAATAATTAAAAATTAATTTGTTATATCGACTTTGAGTGACCATTGTTTTCATATTAAAATTAACGATTAATATGCAATGTGGATATTTTATTAAATTTTTCAATTTCTTTTCAACATTGTATTATAAATAATTCGCTGAGTAAATAATAATTTTTAAAATAGCTTGGAGAGATAAGATAATGCATGTACTTCAACGAACGCTGTCGCCGTCGGTCGAGTGCGGCCGAAGATAGCCCGCCGGGTGGGCATGGTAGGAGCTACGGCCCGTAAGGGGAAACAGCAACAGCGGCTTGATTCTGACATCACTGCTTGTGCGTGGTATACGGCGGTTATTTTTAACCATAACTACATAAAGATGTTTATGTGGTTGTCGAGACCAACTGCTTATCGTGCCCATCTGATAGCACTGCGAAGTGTACTGAGACTTTATCGACGAGAAAAATCCTCTCGCCGGTTCCGAGGTGGCTCCCGGCCCACCTGAGTAAGAGTAGACTTTACCGCGCGACACCCACTTCCACACTTCATCCTCCCATACTTATAATTAATGCGATATACGTCAGGAACAATCTAGAAGAAGAAGAAACTCAAACTGTGGCGTAAACTTACTAAATCTGTATTTCACTCTTACCACGCACACTTTTAATCACTCTGGACACGTGTTTCAACAACTATGCTGTCATCTTCAGCAGACACTAAATAACATGCATATAAAAGTGTGTGTGGTGAGTGTCAATACAGTTTTAGTTTTTCCGATAGGTGATGTAGATTTTGATATGTCAAATTTTGAAAAATATAAAATTCTCAAAATATAGGCTTTTCCTTAATTCCAAATTTCACAGAAATATATTATTCATCTCAAAATATGAGATTTTTACCTCTAAACAGTCTTTCATATAAATAAAACAATTATCAGTGGTTGGAACCATTACTTCCAAACCATGATTTATTTATTTATTTTTCCCAACAGGACACATGCCCTTATTACAGAGAAACAACAAAAATAAAAATAACTTTAAATACTTATGAATACATGCGTTTGCAGAAACAAAAAATATAGAATATTATAGAAAAAACAAAATAATAATATGTATTAATAAAAATAATTGTAATTATATTAATAATTATAATAGAAGTCTTACCCAAACACAACAATGTCAACTCCCAGTCGTTATTTTAATAATAAGAAACAACAGAAAATAATGTTATTCAAATACTCAGTGAATTCAAGATAATTTTCTTATATTTATATGACGACATATATAAATCTAGTTCACTTAAATTCATTAAACTATTCGTTAGTCTAAGCATTATAATGGTGGGAGAACATACAGCGCTACACAACTGCATAGGTACATAAAAACATGACTGGAGGTTTAAGAGGTCTTGATGTAACCTTTAATTGCAAGAGAGTAAGTATATGAGATCCATCAATAAAATTATTCCAAATTTTATAAAATACAATTGCATAATTACATTTTCGCCGTATAGGTAAACAATATACCAAATAAAAAGTCATAAACGCCAACATTTTTATTCGGCACAAAATGAGAAGGATTCAGGTAGACTTCCGTCGGTGGATGAAACGTGAACCACAGAACAAGATATCCCACATATATTATTTAAATATTACTTTTTCCAGAACACCTAAACTTTAGCAAAAATACAGGTCATAATCATTAGGAAATAATGTTTGTATTTAAACATAGTGGTGAGTTGAGTAAAAAAAAATATGACGCATATATTTATTAAATTGTTATTAGGAATTACTTTCTTTCAAAAGAAAAACTAAAATGAAATGGTTATGTTAGTTCGAAAGAAAACAAAAGAAAAACGGCAACTTATCTTGCACTATTACCTTGAAATTTCTTGGTAGGCAGTAACTAGCTTTTATGTATTTATTAGCTTGTACTTATTATTTTTTTGTTATAAGTCTTCTTAAAATTCGAAAACAAGTTTTCGCATAAATACTCTAAACCAGTACTTCCCAAAGTGTGTTCTGTGAAAATATTTTGGGGCTCCATGGGACGATTTGCCATAATATTAGGAAGATACTGAGAAATAATTTCATGAACGTGGTTTTGTGACGGTCTAATTACTATTTTAGTAGTTGTTGCCTTTTTCTAATAAATATTTATGTGAATCTGAATACTAAATACAAAAAGGAAATATCGCAATGAATTGGGGATGGTGTATCAGATGATATCGAATTGAAGTATCAAATAAACTGGAGAGCATAACTATAGCACACTTGGAAATTCATGATTTTTACTGACTGCTAACTATAAATTATGAAACACTGTTTATTGGTGAAACGGTAATAGAAAAACATTAGTGTACAAGAAAGAATTATCATTTTATTTTCAGAATATTTATTTAAATCTACAATTAATTAAAACAACGAGTAGGTGGAGGAATATAAGACCTTACTTACACTTAAAGAATAAAATGCCGCAGTGATACTTTTGGGTAACTTAGGTGTGTTAAAAGTAAGAATGTGATTAGGGGTATCAATAAGCTCGCCATTTCTTCTACTTCTAATTCTTCTTACTTCAACTACACCTTCGTGTTTCAAGCCCTGCTTAATTTCTTCCAGACTGCAGTTTAAAAAGTCTCGACAATACACTACTCCCTTAGATATGTTAAGCGTCATGTGAGGATACACCTTAACATCAAATTCGCCAAAGCGAGTAACCTCCAACAGTCGTTGCTACTGTGCATTCGAAACTGTCTCAATCAAAATCATCCCTTGCATTCTTTTAACCATTTTAGTTCTTCCTATTAGACCATAAATAACTTTGGATATAATCAATGGACTAGTCGTTACAAAATTACCTTCATTCTTCTCCATGACTAGGAACCGGGGACAATCCACCGTCTCTCTATGCCAAAAACTCTCTCTCATAGGGGGAAAATCTGTATTGGAAAGGGTTGGGATTGAAGGGGTTAATGGGATTGAAGGGGAGATTGGGATTGGGGTTGGGATTAGGGATTGGGAAGGGGTGGAGCCGAGAAGCTCCGTAGTTTCAGGGGGCACTTTTGAAACGTTATTAATATTACTCAGATATCATATATCAGACATCATCAAAAATTTTAAATGTGTGTAAAGCTGTGTGTGTATAAATAAGGTGCGTGTTTTCTATTCCTTTTCATGTTTGACAACTTAAGGAACCAGCAACCGCCAAAGGATTCCTATGAACCCGACTCTGGTGGCCTCGATGGAGCCCCCCGCATTATACCGCAAGGTTCCCGGTCCAGGCGCCACCTGGCATTACGGCATAAGCGAGATTTTCGCAAGTTGATAGGGCAGCCAGGTCATGTTGGCTAGACCGACCCGCCTAAAATAGCCGTCTTTTGCAACTGATAAGGGTTGTGTTGTCCAGGTATTCGTTTTAGGTGTTCTTCAAACCTTTTGGATACATATCCTGTTGCTCCGATTACTATTGGTATAATTATAGCTCTCGTATTCCACATTCGCTGTATTTCTATTTGCAGTGATCTATATTTAAGTTTTTTCTGCTTCTTTTGTTATTATGTTTCTGTCTGCCGGTATTGATACTTCTATTATGTATGTCGTGTTTCTGTCTTTTATTAATATGTCTGGTTTGTTTGCTGGTACAACTCGGTCTGTTATAACTTGTTGGTCGTACAATATTGTTACTGTGTCGGCTTCATTTACTGTAACTCTTTGAGGTGTGTGGTCGTACCAGTTTTTGGTGTTAGTTTGACAGTTATAGTAACCGCATAATTCAAAATGTATCGCAGAACATAGTTTGTTATGTCGCTCTATGTATTCCCTTTCTGCTAATGTGGGGCACCCTGATGTTATATGTTCCAGTGTTTCTTCAAATCTCTGACATATTCTGCATTTGCTATCTTGTCTAGTCCGAAAAATCCTGGTTTCCATATATCTGGTTTTAACTGCCTGATCTTGTATAGCCGTCACCAATCTTTCAGATTCGCCTTTTATGTTTCCATATTTTAGCCAGCCATAGGAGATTTTTTTGTCAATTGGTTTTTCGTGCATCTGGTTTACCAATTGTCCATGCATCACTTTATTTTTTCAGGTTGTCTCTATTTTCTTCTTTAGTTGTAGACTAATTTGGATTGGTGTGATATTTAATTCTTCATCCTCTTTGTCGGGTATAGCTTTTTTTGCGATTTTTATAGCCTTTTGTATGATAGATCTTTGAGCAGGCTTACTCCTTTCATGTATTAGGATGGCTGCAAGTACATGGTCTTTTTCGGATTTGTTTTCAAGGTACTGTGCAATGTTGTATATAGCTACTTCGAACACAGCTTCTAATTGTCTGAGCCCTCTTCCGCCGTTTTCTCTTTTTACATATAGTCTATCCACGTCCGCTCGTGGATGTAGCATTCCATGCAGGGTTAAGAGCTTTCTGGTTTTCCGGTCTAGTTTCTTTATTTCCGCCTGTGTCCATATTCGTGTTTCAATTCTTCTTTCATCTCCGGATGTCCTACAGCCGTTTCTTCCTTTATCCCCATATATTTGTAAGTTTCTCCATATTCTAAGGACTTTATTGGTCGTTCTTCACCTATCTCAATATTTTGCATATGTTGGAATTGACCTCTTTTAAAAGTTACTACTGCACATTTGTCAAGGCCGAAGCTCATACGTATATCACCGCTAAACTCTTTTACCTTATTTAGTATAATACGTAGTTGGTTTTGACTAGCACAAAATATCTTTAGGTCATCCATAAAGAATAAATGTGAGATGGGCCTATCGGTGTTCGCTATTTTGTATCCCATAGGTGATTTGTTTAACAACTTTGTTAGTTGGGCCATCGCTATACAGAATAGTAGAGGCGAGAGTGAGTCTCCCTGATAAATTCCACGTCGGATGTTAATTGGCTCGTTTCTATGTTGCTTCCTTCACTGACGAGTTTAAGAGTTGTCTTCCACGTCATCATTAAGGATTCGCAGAAGGAGATTAGGTTTTCTGCTATCCCGATTAATTCCATCGCTCCTAGCAGCCAAGTATGTGGCACACTGTCAAATGCTTTTTTGTAATCCACCCATCCAAGGCATAAGTTCTTTTTATGTTTTTGACAGTCTTCTATAGTGGCGTTTGAGAAAAGAAGCTGGTCTTTGCATCCAAATGATTTCTTACAACACCCCTCTGCTCTACTGGAATCAATTGGTCTTCCTTAATATATGCAGCAATACGCTCAGCTATTACACTGGTGAGGATTTTGTAGATCATATTCAGGCAGGTGATGGGTCTATAATTTTTAGCTTCATGAGTTTCTCTAGTTTTCGGTAATAAGACGGTCTTTCCTTCAGTTAACCAATTTGGTATATCTGTCTCCTGATTGATTAGCAAGTTAAATTGCTTGGCGAGATTATCATGTACGCTAGTGAATTTTTTCCACCAGAAATTCGGGATCATGTCTTTTCCTGGTGCTTTCCAGTTTTGCGTCTTTCTTATTGCCTCTTTTACTTCCACCACTCTGACTTCATCCCAAATATGTCGTCTTCGTTCTGCTACAGGTTCTTTCATTTCCAGTAGCCATTCAGCTTGCGCGTTGTGTGTTGTATTGGTTTCGTATATTGCCCTCCAGTATGTTTCTATTTCTTCCTTGCTTGGATGCTCCTTGACTGTTATGTCGTCATTTCTAAGTTTGCGATAAAATTCCTTTGTGTTCCTTTCAAAGAGTGTATTGTGTTGGTATTGTTCACTTCTTTTAGTATATCTACGTAGCCTTTGAGCTCTAGCTGAGATCTTCTGTTTTGTTTCTTCTATTACCTCTTCCAGAGTTCTATCCTCGCTAACAGAGTACTTTTCGAGCAAATCCTTCGCTCTTCTTCTGTGAGTCGGGAGTTTTCCTTCTCGAATCCATACTAGGCACGATAGATCTTTTCTGAGGTTTGCGACTTTTCTTGTTAGTCTTTTCTTCTATGCTGGGGTTTCGGTTGTTTTGGTGGTAGTGTTCCGGTTTTTTTCTTTTATGGAAACTTTCCGTTACTACATGTGCAGCGGCGTATACCAAAGTATTTATTTCAAGCATATTGAATTCATCATTATCGTTGATGATCTGTGCTATGGCAGTTATTTGCTGTTTTTATAATTTCTCTGATACCCCTATCTTCCACAATCTTTATCAGCCTTTGCCTTCTAGCGAAATCAGTACCCATCAGTTCGGCAAACTTCTGCTTTATTTTAGTGCATATATCCACATTTGGATTTTCTGTTTCTCCGTGTTCTCTTTCTGTTGCGTTCTCTTGAAGTTCAACTTCTTCGTTTTCTAAAATTTCATGTTCGTTGATTGCCGCGTCCTCTGTATCCGTAGATTCTTGTGTTGCTGCTGTTTCTTCGGTGACTATTTCCGGAAGGTTTAATTCTTCATTTTCGTTTTGGATAACAGATAATATGTTATTTATTTCTTCTGTGCTTAATTGGTTATTCTGTTGGATATATCTCCTTTGTGTTTGCAGTTTATTGGCATCCATGTTTGGCCTATTGTTCGGGTTTCTTTCCCTCCATAAATTATATATATATATATATATATTATTGTAATTAAATGTACCTTTCAGTCTACAGTAGTGGTAGCACCACATTACCTCAGTCCTTTCCTCCTTTGTCCAGGCTTTCCTTCTATTACTTTTATTTCCTCTTGGACTTGGATTGAGGGCTTCAGGCAGTCCGTTTTGAGTTTCCTCATTGCGGTGACTTACACTGGAGTCCGGTGATGCTGTTTTTTCCATTACTCTTGTTCTGCTTCTTAATACTCTGTTACAAATAGAGACCGGGAGATTCTTTGCGCCCCTGGCACATTGAAGTGCCGCCCGGGACTCGGGGCCATTATTATTGTTTTCTCTATCCATAATTTTTAATTTTTGTATCACCTCAGGGTAGACCCAGAGGGTAGTTCCCTCCTTATTATTTTTAGTTCCCGAGATAGGTCGGGAAAGGCACCCACTATCTAGACTTTGTAGGAGCAACCATGGCTGAGGTCGCTGGCTGTGCCGTCTACCTTGCCTACCAGTGAATCTTTCGGTAGCAGATCCAGGGACCTGGCCAGACACATTATTTTTTTTTTTTTTTTTTTTTTAATGTAAGCGACTCGACTGCCAGGGTCATTTGTCGCTCTTGCTATATAATACTACAGCAGCAAACTGATGCAATAACATATAAATATAACTAACGAAACGAGCACAACAATATATACAACCACCATGAACCAAAATACGTAATAGAATAAGACACAAAACACTAATAGGACGGTAACATGTATATAAATATGTAAAATAAATAAAACGAGATTAAAATTCGATGTGTAAATAAATAAACATAATTTAAATATATAAAATATCACAGTTAATAGTTTTTATCACAGACTAATTTGTATTTGTATAAATAAAATATAGAAAATTAATAAAATATAGAAAATATCACAGGTGCTTCTTAATTCTATACTATAAATCCTTGAATAGCTCTATTCTTTTTATAAATTCTAGGGCTTCTGTACTGCAATTAATCAGGTTTTCAATGTCAAAGGAGGCACGTTGAACATTGTATTGGTGACATTCTAACAATATATGACGAATGGTTAATGGCACTTCACACATATAACAGATTGGTTGATTATCACCAGACAACATATATTTTGAGGTCAGGTAGGTATGCCCAGTTCTGATTCTCTGTAATACTACTTGTTCCTTTCTTGTAAGGTGGGGTGGATATGTAAATCCACCGACTTTAGGCTGTAAGCTTCTAAGGTAAGTATTACTTCGGTCCCAATAACTTTGGTATTTCTCACGTATTTTGTTTTTAATCACCGTTCTTAGGTCCTGCAATCTAATTGTTTGCTGAATTTCCAACTCATCACTTGCAGCTTCCTTTGCGGCTATGTCAGCTTTCTCATTTCCTTGAATATTGCAGTGACTTGGAACCCATACAAATATTATATTTTTATTGTAACTTAACAGGTGATGACATGAGTGACGTATTTTTTGTATTATTGCATCTTGGGAGAATCGATCATTTATAGCTAGTAAAACAGAGAGAGAGTCAACACAAATTGCGAACTGTAAGTGGATGGATTCTAGACATATGTTGAGAGCATCCTGTACGGCTAATGCTTCGCAGGTAAATATGCTTACGAATTTCGGTAGAGAACGCTTCAAAACAGTATTATTATATACAACAGCATAACCTGCACCATGGTCCGTTTTGGAACCATCCGTAAATATCAGTTGATATGTGTTTATATTAATCACTAAATCAAGGTAGGCTTGCCTTATAGCTGCGGAACTGATCTCTCTCTTGTTTAGCTTAATTAAATCCAGTTTTATTATTGGAGAGTTACAGATCCATGGTTGTATATGATCATTTATCGTAGGACTTGCTAAATACTGATGGATATCTAAGTTATTTACAACAGTAGAGGAACGGAATGAAGATGATTGATGCCGACTGGGTTGCTCAGAGTAGTGATTAGCAAAGGTGTTTCTTTTGAACAGCTTGTATACTTTATGCCTAGAATCGCGACTTAAGTTAACGCGATATTGTGCTATGCATCGCTCGCGTCTTAATTCCAATGGTTCTAATCCTGAATCGGCATATAGACTGTCAACTGGACATGTTCTTACGGCGCCTATAGCATATCTAATTCCGCTGTTGTGAATTACATTTAAAGGAGCAAGCCGACTTGGTTTTGCTGATGAGTATGCTACACAAGCATAGTCAAGTCTGGAAAGAATAAGGCTCTTATGAATGCGCAGTAGAACTTCTCGGTCTGACCCCCAAACAGTGTGTGCTAGCACTTTTATTACATTTAAAACGTTTTTGCACTTAACTATAAGTTGATCGATATGGGATTTCCAGGTAAGTTTTTTATCTAATGTTACTCCAAGATATCTAATATTATCAACATTTTCTATTTCATTGTCTCCCAATATAAAGGTAGGTGGGTTTTGACACGTGCTACGCTTCCTGCAAAAATGTATGGATTTCGTTTTCGATAATGAAATCTCAAGATTTCTTTGTTTTAATAAATCAAAAACGTTTGTGAGTGCAGTTTGTAGTCTTTCCCGTATGTCATCTGCAGATTTTCCGACTGTGAAAAGCACTATATCGTCCGCATAAGCACAATAGTTGACCGAGTTCCCTATAGAAACTAAAACTGAGTTAACAGCAACTAAAAATAAAGTGGCGCTTAGCGGCGACCCTTGAGGAGTACCGTTTTTTAAGTGATATGTATTAGACAGCGTGTTATTTGCTCTGACATTTATGGAGCGATTCTCCAAAAATTGTTTTATAAAACAAGGTAGATTACCTCTAAAACCCCATTGATGTAGCTGCTGCAAAATATCGGTAGATTTTATCGCATTGAAAGCATTTTTCAAGTCGAGAAATACTGCAGAGGCGTGTAGATTAAATAGAAAGCAATTGTTAATAAAGTTTTCAATGCAAACAATTGCGTCTGTCGTAGAGTGGTGTTTCCTGAATCCAAACTGATAAGGCGAGAGCAGGTTTAAATCTTCAAGTGTCCAACATAGTCGATAGTTGACCATCTTTTCCATTAGCTTAGCAATACAACAAGTGATGGAGACAGGTCTAAAATGTGATGGTTCAGATGGTGTTGGAACTTTTGGTATCGGCATTATAATAGCATTTTTCCAGGATTCAGGAACATCTTCACCCTGCCATACCGCATTTAAAGCAAAAAGCAATTTAACCTTGTTTTCTACCGTCAACTGTTTTATCATCTCTATGGATAAATTATCTGGACCCAAAGCATTACTCTTAGAATTGGCGATAGCATGATTTAATTCATCCATTGTGAAAGGGAGGTTATAAGAGAGTTCCTCCTCTATGTGAAAATCCGGATCTATTGCTGGTAGTGCTTCATCAAATTCTTTGTTATGTGACTGTGCAAAATGTATACCTAAGTTGTCCGCTATTTGTTTAGGATCACTAATCACAACATTATCAACAGTTATTGACAAAATGGATGATGAACAACTGACTCCTTTTATAGATTTGACCTTGTGCCAGATTTCTTTCATAGGTGTGTTACCTCTTATGGACGAAACATACTTTTGCCAAGATTGTTTTTTAGCATTTGCAATGGTTTTACGACAGATGGCTCTTTTTCGTTTAAAAAGTATTAGATTCTCTTGACTAGGTTGTCGCTTGAATTTTTGTAACGCTTTTTTCTTTTCAGCAATAACTACTCTTACAGTGTCAGACCACCACGGAACCTTGCGGCAGCATTTAATTGTGCCGGATCTTTTTGGTATACAATAGTTTGCTGTCTCAAGAACTGCAGCGGTGAAACCTTCCATCGATGTAGATGGATTTTCTGATAATATTTCAGCTAATCGACTATTGAAATCTATCCAATCTGCTCTTTGGAACATCCATCGCTCAGTTAGATAAGTTACGTTTTTCTTTAAATTATTGAAATCTATAATAATCGGGAAATGATCGCTGTGATGTAAATCTTGCTCAACATGCCACGATAAGTTAGTTAGGATAGATGACGAGCATATGGACAGATCGATAGCCGAAAACGTACCATGTCCTGCTGAGAAATGGGTGGGTGTACCATCGTTCAGAAGTGTTAGCTCGATGCTTTCAATTAAGTTCTCGACAACACGTCCAGTGCCGCTAGTTTCTGCTGATCCCCAAGATGGACTGTGGGCATTGAAGTCGCCGACTAGCAGAAAAGGTCTAGGAAGCTGAGAAACCAAATTGGTTAAATCATCGAGGATCCAGTCAGGATTGGGTAAATAAATAGAACAGATAGTGACTTGAATCGGAAATTCTACTCGAACTGCTACTGCTTGTAAATCTGATTGTAATGGTACTATATCACATCGAAAGTTTTGTTTTATCAAAATGGCTACTCCGCCATGCGCTCTTTCACCATCTTGAACATCTTTACGATAGATGTTGTAGTTTTTATATTTCACGATTCTTGCTGGAGAAAACCTCGATTCCTGGATGCAAACACTGAAAGGTTGATATTTTTTAATGAGAAGTTCTAATTCGGGAAGCTTGTTGAAAAAACCGTTGCAATTCCATTGTATAAGAACAGCGTCTGTGTTGATAATATTATCGTCAGTTAATTCGATAGTTTGATTGGGGTCCATTATTAAAGTATTATAAATAGGTGTAAACAAGGTTAAAACGGTTTGAAAGATTAAAAATAAACTATTAATTCACGCTGATTATTTGCTCTTCCGAGGCTTACCTTTTGGCCAGCCTTTTTTCTTCTTTATAACTTTCTTTATTACCACCCGATCGATGGAACCTATGCTTGATTCAAAGGCTTGTTCGTCGTCCGACTTGTTACTGAGTTGAGAAAGTTTTCTTTTTTCTTTTGTATCAGGGTTAACATTAGTTATTGCGCTTGTAGAAGGATTTACTAACGGAAAATGATTACGGGGTGGAGGTGAATTTACTTTGGGAGTAGAAGTTTGAATACTATTTCCGTCTTCGTCACTACTGACGAGTTCCGGGGAACTCGGTTTTCTTGCTAAGAGAGCGTTAGTAAATTTTGCAAGTTCCTTTTTAATAATACCACGAATTTCAGGTATTAGAGTGCGTAATGAATCTGCTTCTAATGCTGTAGTTACTTGGGCATATGATCGGGATGGAACAGTGAAAGAGGTAGACATTTTTTTTGCTTCCGTATACGAAACCCTATGGAGAGTTCTAATTTCCTGAATTTTCATCTCTTGTTTCAATACTGGACATGCTCTTGATAAGGCAGAATGGTTATCTTTACAATTAGGACATGTAAAGGGTTGTGTACAAGGCACTCCTCTATGTGGGGGATTGCCACAAATACATATATCCGGTTTTACACAGCTAGAAGAAACATGACCAAAAGATTGGCATTTATAACAGCGAACAGGAGGTGGTATATAAGGCCTTACGTTTAATAAGTAAAATGCGGCAGAAATGCTCCTGGGCAACTTGGTAGAGTTAAACGTAAGAATATGATTGGGAGTGTCAACCAGTTCTCCATTCTTCCTGCTTTTAATGCGTTTAACTTCTATTACTCCTTCGTGTTTTAGACCTTCTTTTATTTCTTCTAAAGTGCAATTGAGGAAGTCTCGACAGAAAACTACTCCCTTTGATATGTTTAATGACAAATGAGGGTACACTTTAACCTCATATTCACCAAAACGAGTAACTTCTAATAATCGCTGCGATTGAGCGTTAGATACTGTCTCGATCAATAACATCCCCTGCATTCTTTTAACTTGCTTCGTTCTACCTAATAAACCATATATAACTTTGGAAATAACAAAAGGACTGGTCATGTTAAAATCACCTTCTTTTTTCTGCATGACTAGGAACCGGGGATAAGAATCCACCGTCTCACTAGGTCTATAAGAATCTCTTAAAGGGGGGAAATCTATACTAGTAGGGGTTGGGATTGGAGGGTTGGGAGGGATTGGGGTAAAGGGAGTGGAGCTGTGAAGCTCCAGATTTAAAATGTCTTCATTATCTATCATCTAAATAAATCCCTGACTTAGGGGAGCTGTCTCGGTGGGGTATACCCATGACGGCGGGATCACCACCGACACCAGCAAGTTCCCCTGCTGCACCGAGAATATGCCCTGGTGGGAGGAAAGCTCAACTCCCTAGGGCTCCAGTCCCTTACAAGCCGAAGCCTTCGGGGATCCCACGCCTCCGACGACGTGGGCACCCCCCTAAGCGCTTGCCAGGCCGGGGGCCTGCGGAAGCTTGACTCCACTTCAGGTGAAGTGAAGCTACTTTATTGGTCGTTCTTCACCTATCTCAATATTTTGCATATGTTGGAATTGACCTCTTTTAAAAGTTACTACTGCACATTTGTCAAGGCCGAAGCTCATACGTATATCACCGCTAAACTCTTTTACCTTATTTAGTATAATACGTAGTTGGTTTTGACTAGCACAAAATATCTTTAGGTCATCCATAAAGAATAAATGTGAGATGGGCCTATCGGTGTTCGCTATTTTGTATCCCATAGGTGATTTGTTTAACAACTTTGTTAGTTGGGCCATCGCTATACAGAATAGTAGAGGCGAGAGTGAGTCTCCCTGATAAATTCCACGTCGGATGTTAATTGGCTCGTTTCTATGTTGCTTCCTTCACTGACGAGTTTAAGAGTTGTCTTCCACGTCATCATTAAGGATTCGCAGAAGGAGATTAGGTTTTCTGCTATCCCGATTAATTCCATCGCTCCTAGCAGCCAAGTATGTGGCACACTGTCAAATGCTTTTTTGTAATCCACCCATCCAAGGCATAAGTTCTTTTTATGTTTTTGACAGTCTTCTATAGTGGCGTTTGAGAAAAGAAGCTGGTCTTTGCATCCAAATGATTTCTTACAACACCCCTCTGCTCTACTGGAATCAATTGGTCTTCCTTAATATATGCAGCAATACGCTCAGCTATTACACTGGTGAGGATTTTGTAGATCATATTCAGGCAGGTGATGGGTCTATAATTTTTAGCTTCATGAGTTTCTCTAGTTTTCGGTAATAAGACGGTCTTTCCTTCAGTTAACCAATTTGGTATATCTGTCTCCTGATTGATTAGCAAGTTAAATTGCTTGGCGAGATTATCATGTACGCTAGTGAATTTTTTCCACCAGAAATTCGGGATCATGTCTTTTCCTGGTGCTTTCCAGTTTTGCGTCTTTCTTATTGCCTCTTTTACTTCCACCACTCTGACTTCATCCCAAATATGTCGTCTTCGTTCTGCTACAGGTTCTTTCATTTCCAGTAGCCATTCAGCTTGCGCGTTGTGTGTTGTATTGGTTTCGTATATTGCCCTCCAGTATGTTTCTATTTCTTCCTTGCTTGGATGCTCCTTGACTGTTATGTCGTCATTTCTAAGTTTGCGATAAAATTCCTTTGTGTTCCTTTCAAAGAGTGTATTGTGTTGGTATTGTTCACTTCTTTTAGTATATCTACGTAGCCTTTGAGCTCTAGCTGAGATCTTCTGTTTTGTTTCTTCTATTACCTCTTCCAGAGTTCTATCCTCGCTAACAGAGTACTTTTCGAGCAAATCCTTCGCTCTTCTTCTGTGAGTCGGGAGTTTTCCTTCTCGAATCCATACTAGGCACGATAGATCTTTTCTGAGGTTTGCGACTTTTCTTGTTAGTCTTTTCTTCTATGCTGGGGTTTCGGTTGTTTTGGTGGTAGTGTTCCGGTTTTTTTCTTTTATGGAAACTTTCCGTTACTACATGTGCAGCGGCGTATACCAAAGTATTTATTTCAAGCATATTGAATTCATCATTATCGTTGATGATCTGTGCTATGGCAGTTATTTGCTGTTTTTATAATTTCTCTGATACCCCTATCTTCCACAATCTTTATCAGCCTTTGCCTTCTAGCGAAATCAGTACCCATCAGTTCGGCAAACTTCTGCTTTATTTTAGTGCATATATCCACATTTGGATTTTCTGTTTCTCCGTGTTCTCTTTCTGTTGCGTTCTCTTGAAGTTCAACTTCTTCGTTTTCTAAAATTTCATGTTCGTTGATTGCCGCGTCCTCTGTATCCGTAGATTCTTGTGTTGCTGCTGTTTCTTCGGTGACTATTTCCGGAAGGTTTAATTCTTCATTTTCGTTTTGGATAACAGATAATATGTTATTTATTTCTTCTGTGCTTAATTGGTTATTCTGTTGGATATATCTCCTTTGTGTTTGCAGTTTATTGGCATCCATGTTTGGCCTATTGTTCGGGTTTCTTTCCCTCCATAAATTATATATATATATATATATATATATTATTGTAATTAAATGTACCTTTCAGTCTACAGTAGTGGTAGCACCACATTACCTCAGTCCTTTCCTCCTTTGTCCAGGCTTTCCTTCTATTACTTTTATTTCCTCTTGGACTTGGATTGAGGGCTTCAGGCAGTCCGTTTTGAGTTTCCTCATTGCGGTGACTTACACTGGAGTCCGGTGATGCTGTTTTTTCCATTACTCTTGTTCTGCTTCTTAATACTCTGTTACAAATAGAGACCGGGAGATTCTTTGCGCCCCTGGCACATTGAAGTGCCGCCCGGGACTCGGGGCCATTATTATTGTTTTCTCTATCCATAATTTTTAATTTTTGTATCACCTCAGGGTAGACCCAGAGGGTAGTTCCCTCCTTATTATTTTTAGTTCCCGAGATAGGTCGGGAAAGGCACCCACTATCTAGACTTTGTAGGAGCAACCATGGCTGAGGTCGCTGGCTGTGCCGTCTACCTTGCCTACCAGTGAATCTTTCGGTAGCAGATCCAGGGACCTGGCCAGACACATTATTATTATTATTATTATTATTATTATTATTATTATTATTATTATTATTATTATTATTATTATTATTATTATTATTATTATTATTATTATTATTATTATTATTATTATTATTATTATTATTATTATTATTATTATTATTATTATTATTATTATTATTATTATTATTATTATTATTATTATTATTATTATTATTATTATTATTATTATTATTATTATTATTATTATTATTATTATTATTATTATTTTTTTTTTTTTTTTTTTTTTAAATTGTAGCATCGACTGCCAAGGTCATTAGCTACATTTAACATACTTTGTAATAAACATATGTAAATACTTCAATACAAATAAAATATGAGACTTTCATAAATAACATAGTACTTTCATACAAATCATCACACGTAATTATAAAACTATTATTAAAAATATATTAAACTAACATCGTGTATATATCACATTTTTCTATCACAGTTAAGTCTTTACAGTTTTGTAATTATGTTTGTCATACGTATAAAACGTAAAAGTTTCTCTATTGTTACTCCTTCCATTTGTAAAATTTCTTCTAACGACTCTGCTAATTGACAGGTACGTCGCTGTTGGATATTTTCCATGCATTCTGTTAATAAGTGTTTGATTGTTAAAGGTGACCTGCAGGTAATGCACTGTGGTCTGTCGGCTGCATTTAAAAGGTATGTGGAAGTAAGACGGGAGTGTCCAATCCGTAACCGACATAACGCAACCTCTTCACTACGTAATAATTGTCGTTCGCATTTGGTGGTTGCAATAGTTCTTTGTATATCTTTTAATTGAGTTGTGGTTGTCTCCCAGTTATTTTGCCATTCTCTATTGCACTCTATTTTTATTACATTTTTTATGTCTCTTAGAGACATGACTCTCACCACATCTGGAGGACGGTTAGTAGCTGATTTAGCAGCCTTATCTGCTAGCTCATTGCCGCCTATTCCTATATGGCTCGGTACCCATATGAAAACTATTTGTTTTCCTTCAGTTGTATGTAGGTATATTTGCTTCAGGATGCTGCGAATCAGCGGTTCTTTATCGTTTTTTGTTTGAAGTGCCAAAATAGACGACATAGAGTCGGTGCAGATGAGAATCGTTCGATCTGGTAGTTCATTGCAATATATAGTAGCTTGTAGCAGAGCGAATAGTTCACATGTAAAGACACTGGTGCTATGTGGTAGAGACCAATTACGTGTCGTGTTGTGTGTAACGACAGAACATCCACAACCAGTTTCACTTTTTGAACCATCTGTATAAATAATTTTACAGGGGCCGTAGTTGTTGGTAATTCGTGCAAAATCTGTTTTAATTAGTTCCGGATTAGAATCACCTTTTTTGTATGCTGACAGTTCTATAGAAAAATTTATGTTTGGAATGGTCCACGGAGGAATATCCTGTGAATTAAATAGGTATAAATTTCTTTCAGGAATTTCCAACTTTCTTGATGCGATCGCGGATCTTATTGTTGCTGGTTTTGACGATGTTGCCTTCTGTTCGTATCGACGACATAATGGATTGTTATAAAATGATGCCTTGTTAGATCCATTCGGACAGGTAAGGATTGATTCACGATAATTTAATAATATTTTTTGTCTACGTAGCCATAAGGAAGGTATGCCTGATTCAACATAGAGGCTTTGGACGGGGCTTGTAACGAAAGCGCCTATGGAATATCTAATGCCAGAATGATGTACAGTATCCAGTATACGCAATCGACTTGATTTAGCTGAAGAATAGATGATACTCCCATAGTCCATTCGCGACAACACAAGCGATTTGTATAACATCAGAAGAGTGTAGCGATCAGCTCCCCAGTAAGTATTAGACAGACATTTAATTAAGTTTAGGTTTTTCAAACATCGACTTTTCAACTCGCTTATGTGTGGTACCCAGGTGAGTTTTGAATCAAAAATTACCCCTAAATAACGAGCAGAGTCTGCATTATTGATGGGATTGTTATTTATAGTAAGTGCATGCGCACGTTGACATGTACTTCTTTTCCTGCAGAAATGAACTACAACGGTCTTTTCTGTGGAGATAATAAGACCTCTATTGTTTGCTTCATCAGTAAATGAATTTAGAGCAGCTTGAATTGTGAGTTCTATTTCATTAAAATTGTTTCCAAATTTAAATATGATGATGTCATCTGCAAACGCACAATATCTAACAGAGTTATCTATTGATTCTAATAAACTGTTAATAGCAACAATAAACAATGTGGCACTCAAACTAGAGCCTTGTGGTGTTCCATTCTTAAGCGTTTGACTTTCAGAGAAAGTGTTACCGATTTTGACTCTCATGGTTCTGTCAGTTAGAAAAGATTCAACGAATTTGGCTATTTTACCACCTATTTCCCATGATTGTAATTGGTTTATTATTGTTTTATGCCCTATTGTGTCAAATGCATTTTTAAGATCAATAAATACAGCAGAAAGATGACTATTAGTTAGAAAGCATCCTTGTGTGGCGTTTTCTAGGTAGCATAATGCATCGACGGTGGAACGGTTTTTTCTAAATCCAAATTGATATTTATTTAACAAATTTTTAGATTCTAATATCCAGGAAAGTCTTCTGTTAACCATTTTTTCGAGAATCTTGCATAGGCAGCTGGTAAGAGATATAGGTCTATAATTTGCAGGAGAAGTAGGGGATTTCCCGGGTTTTAATATTGGGATTACTATTGCCTCTTTCCAGTTTTCAGGTATTATTCCAGTATCCCAAATATAGTTATAGGCTTTCAGTAAATGTCTTTTTGCATTAGGAGACAGATGATTTATAAAAGCGTTTACTACACAGTCGTTCCCTGGAGATGTGTTTCGTAGAGTAGCAAGTACATCATTTAATTCGCTGATAGAAAAGGGCAAATTGTATTCTGGATTAGCATCTTCAATATCATTATTATTTTCCTGCTCTGCGTTTTGGATGTTATCCCTATTAGAGATAACTGAAAAATGTTGAACCATTTTGTTGGCTACTTCAATAGGATTTATTATAATTTCCTCTTCTATATTGAGGGTTATCTCTTGATATGAATGATTTCCTTTGATCGCGCGTATTTTCCTCCAAACTTCCTTCACATCAGTAGAAACGTCCATTGTAGATACGTAATCTCTCCATGTCCGCTTTTTTGCTTCCACTATTGCCCTTCTACAAAGTGCACGATTTCTTTTAAATGCAACGAGGTTTTCGACGCTTGGATGACGCTTAAACTGGTTGAAAGCGCGCTTTTTCCGAGTTATTAAATCGCGAATTTCCTCGTTCCACCACGGCACTACTTTTTTACGGACTCTTTCTTTCGATTTGGGCACATACTTTTCTGCTGCGGTGTTTATCATATTTATTAAATCTGAGATGTGCAGTTCTCCTTCAGTGTTAGATATTGACGTATCGACATCATTTTGATATTGCTCCCACTGCGCGTGTTGTAACAACCATTTGGGCGTTACTGAAATAGGGGGTGCCTGAAGATCTGTCCTGCTTATTTTTATGGGATGATGGTCACTAAAATGTAGATCAGGAATAACTGCCCATTCTAGAACACAAGCTAGATTTGGAGTACAGAATGTCAAATCAATAGCACTACTTTGTCCGGTAGAAATATCAAAATGTGTCGGATCGCCGTTGTTTAATAAACATACATCTAATGTCTCTAGCAATAAATCTACAGATCTGCCTTGACGGTCGAGTTTATTTGACCCCCAAGTATGACTATGAGCATTAAAGTCTCCGCAAATAATGTATGGTGAAGGAAGTTGATTTAATACATCCTCTAAATCGGTTGTATTCCATGGAATATTAGGAAAGTAAACGTTACAGATTGTAACTTTTCTAGGATGATTAATTTTGATTGCAACTGCAAGAATATCAGTATTTAAATTAATCACTTCGTGGGGGATATTTTGTTTTATTAGAATGGCAACTCCGGCATGTGCACGGTCTCCATCTAACGAATCTTTACGTATGATCTGGTAGTTCTTTAGGTGGTAATTCTTTGTTGGTTTAAAATGTGTTTCTTGAATACATATACAATCTGGATCATTTTCACTAACTAACAGTTGTAGGGAACTAAGTTTGTTTAGGAAACCTCGACAGTTCCATTGTAAAATGAGTGTGTTAGCCATAAAAGATTATGTGGAGTTTCGTGAGCAACCGGAAGTACTTTGTGGTTTACGAGGTTTACCTTTCTGCCAGCCCTTTTTCTTTTTAGTTACTGCAAATAATATGTTTTTATCAATAGACTCCAGACTAGCTTGGGAGTCGAGACTTGGTGTCCTGTTTCTTTTTCCTGTCGCATCATTTTCTTCATTTTGTTTAGTAGCATCTATTGTTGAGCGGGTTGTTCTAGGACTTTTCTGGTGAGGAATGTTTGTATGAGGTATTTCGAAAGGAGTGAATGCATCTGATGTATTAGGTTTATGTTTGTCTGCAAATGTTAACTGTGATTTAGGTGTTAATTGATTAATAACTATTTCCTGAAATTTGGAAGATATAACTGATTCGACAATTCGTTTAATTTCAGGTATTAAGCCTTGGATAATGGAAATTGGCGAACTAGCTACTTGAGCAAACGTAGATGTGCGCGTAACTGCAGACTTGGTCATACTTTTGGCTTGATAGTAAGTGATTCCTTGAGTAGCTTTAATTTCTTGAATTTTTGCTTCTTCCTTGTAAACAGGACAGCCCTTCCAAATTGCGGAATGGTCTCCCTTACAATTCGGACAACATTTTTCATTACAGGGTTGACCATCATGTAAAGGTTTGCCGCAAATACATACTTGAGGATCAGCACAGTTTGTAGATGTATGACCAAATTTCTGGCAACGAAAGCATCTTAGTGGTGGTGGAATATAAGGTCTAACCTTCAACGAATAGAAAGCGGCTTTGATGGACTGTGGTAAAGTGGTAGAATTAAAAGTAATGATATGGTTTGGAGTATCAACAAATTCACCCTCACGTTTAACTCGTATTCGTCTGACGTTGATGACGTTTTGATTTTTCAGTTCATCTAATATTTCACCCAAGCTACAATTTAGAAAGTCACGACAAAAAACCACACCCTTAACAACATTAAGTGTAGGATGCGGGGTTACAGTGACCTCAAAATTCGCAAATCTTTCAATTGAAAGCAGTTTCCTTGATTGTGCATTAGAGACAGTTTCTATTAACAATGTACCTTTAACTTTTTTTAAACTTTTTGTTTCACCAGCTATACCATATATGGACTTAGAAATTACAAAAGGACTCATATTTTCAAAATTGCCTTCTTTCTTCTGTAAAAGCAAGAACCGAGGAACATGTTCCACCTTCTCTTGGCTTTTGTTTTGTTCTCTAAAAGAACTTATAGGGGGAAAATCAGTTTGGGAAAGGGTTGGGTTTGGAGGGGTTTTAGGAGTGGAGCCGAAAAGCTCCGAATTTATAACATCGCTTATCATCTATTCTATCCCTAACTTAGGGGGGCTGCCCCGGTGGGGTATACCCATGTCAGTGGGATCACCACCGACACCAGCAAGTTCCCCTGCTGCACCGGGAATATGCCATGTTGGGAGGAAAAACATCTCCCTAGAGCTCCAGTCCCTTACTGATTGAAAACTTTCGGGGATCCCACGCCTCCGACGACGTGGGCACCCCCCTAAGCGCTTGCCAGGCCGGGGGCCTGCAGAAGCTTGACTCCACTTCAGGTGAAGTGAAGCTACACCCCGCAGCGCCAGCTCGTACGTCAAATCCAAAACCATAATCATTTGCTTAAGCCAGTCCATTGCATAGATCGTCATAGAAGAAAGAAGGAAAATTAAAAGGTCCCCTAGCCCTCGAATACTCTAATAGCGTCGGGGCCTGTAAGGAACAAGAGTTGGTCAAGGGAGACCAGATAGAAAAGAAAGACAGAAAGGGACCTGTCCGTAAGGCTAGTTGAAGTATAGACAGGCTCAGCTAGGGTACCTCGGGTTGCCAGCCCCTGTACTCACAAGGTGTGAGCCCCTCCGGGGTATTATTATTATTATTATTATTATTTTTTTTTTTTTTTTTTTTTTTTTTTTTAATTAGGCGGTTTCGACTGCCATGGTCATTTTACCGCCATACTAATGAGATATTACTGAGTAATAATATTCTAATCAATAGCAATTATAATAGACAAAGACAACAGATACGCGACAGAAACAATGTATATATAAAACTGTGTATAAATAAATCTATAAAACGTAAAATTAATGTATAAATAAAATGATGTATATATATAAAAATCAATATATCAATAAAATAACTTGTGTAAATAGAATATAAACATAGACAATTCATAAAACACTTTGTATAATGATAATATCTTTTAAAACGCACATTTTGAACTAATATCAAAATCAGTATTTTTAATATAACAGTGTAAATATCACAGATAAGTCAACTATAGTTTTGGGAGTAAGTGCGTTACTCGTAAGTATATCATTAATTTATTGATATTAATTTTATCATTTCTAAGGACTTCTTCCAATAATTCAGCTAAATTGCAGTTTCTTCTGACATGGTCATATTCTCTACAATTTATCAGAATATGTTCTACTGTTAGGGGAACCTGACAGGTAGCACATTCTGGTCTGGCTTCTCCACTTACTAAGTAAGAGTGGGTCATACGTGTATGCCCTATTCGGAGTCTGCAGAATATAACCTCTTCTCTGCGCTTTAGTGTTGACTGGTATGAACACCATTTAATAGATTGGTTTACTCTTTTAAGTTTATCTGTGCTTTGATTCCACAATGCTTCCCACTCTATTCTGCACTTACTACCTATATAGTTTTTAATATCGCGGGAAGTGATAACTTTAACGACATTAGGTGCTTGTCGACTTGCAAACTTAGCGGCCTTATCTGCATTCTCATTTCCGGCGATGCCTATATGACTTGGGACCCACACAAATACTATCTTTTTCTCCTGATTTGCAAGATCGTATATAATAGATAATATTTCTCGCATCAGAGGTTCTCTGGAGAATTTATCTTTTAAAGTTAAAAGCGATGACATAGAATCGGTGCAAATCAGGAGTGTTGTTGCTGGGTTTTCCCGACAAACCAATAATGCTTGCAGTACGGCATATAGTTCGCACGTAAAAACACTTGCAGCTTTAGGAAGCGACCATGTCATTGTGGACTCGCGCGTGACTACTGCACATCCTGTACCTAATTGAGTTTTGGATCCATCGGTATACAACACTTCGCAAGGATCATATTTATGTAAAATGCGCAGAAAGTCCTGTTTAATAAGAACGCTAGCAACTTCATTTTTGTTATATTTTTCTAGATCCAGACAGTAAACCATATCTGGAATAGTCCATGGAGAGACAAAATTAACACTTTCTACTGCATACAGGTTTTCCTCTGGTATGTTCCAGTGCCCCGAGAGAATCTTTGATCTTATGGTAGCAGGTTTCGTGTACGACCCTCTGTTGACATATCTTTGCAACAACGGAGAATTGCAGAGTGATTCCTTATTAGGATTGTTATTTTGTCTGAGTACATTAGTTCGATAGTTTAACAGAAGCCGTTTACGGCGTAATTGCAGCGACTCTAGTCCCGACTCTACGTACAGACTTGAAACAGGGCTTGTATAAAAGGCACCTGTAGCGAGTCGAATTCCTGCATGATGAACTGAATCTAATGCACGCAGACGACTAGGCTTGGCAGATGAATAAACAATGCTGCCATAATCGAGTCTAGATAGGATCATTGCTCGGTATAACAGTAAAAGTGTTTGGCTGTCTGAGCCCCAGTTAATGTTTGCTAAACATTTTAATGTATTAAGAATCTTGTTGCATCTGGCTTTTAGATCGCTAATATGTGGAGTCCAACTGAGTTTTGTATCTAGAATTATTCCAAGATAACGAGTAGTTTCTGTGTTCCTTATAGGTAATGAGTTTAGTTGTAAATTGTGATTCTGCTGACAAGTACTACGTTTGCGACAAAAATGCATGCATACAGTCTTTTCTGTTGAAATGGATAATCCTACTTTTTTCGCTTTATTTTGTAGTTTGTTTAATGCAGTCTGCAGGGATGCCTCAATGTTATTGAAAGATTGACCAAATTTAAATAGAACGATGTCGTCTGCATAAGCACAGTAGTAGACCGACCCTTCAACAGATCTTAATACGGGTTGCAAAGCGATAAGAAAAAGTGTTGCGCTTAAACTGGAACCTTGGGGAGTTCCGTTTTTTAACGGGAAGTTTTGAGATAAGGCGTTAGCAATTCTAACTCTCAAAGATCTACCATTCAGAAAAGAGCAAACAAATCTGATTAAGTTACCCTTAATATTCCATTTAGAAAGTTGATCTATTATATCTCTGCGCTTCACGGTGTCAAAAGCGCTTTTGAGATCTACAAAAACAGCTGTCAAATGCAGATTTGAAAGGAAGCATCCCTGAACTGCATTTTCTAGATAAGTCAACGCATCTATAGTAGAACGGTTCTTTCTGAAACCGAACTGAAAGCTGCTTAAAAGATTCCTCGACTCAAGTACCCAAGTTAGTCTTTTATTAACCATCTTTTCCAAACATTTACACAGGCAGCTTGTAAGAGAAATGGGCCTGAAGTGTGCTGGTGTTGTTGGGGTTTTACCGGATTTCAAGATGGGAATAACGACCGCTTCTTTCCAACTCAAGGGTAATTCTCCATTAGCCCAGATGTCGTTGAAAGCTGTTAATAAAATCATCTTTGAATTTTGCGACATATTTCTTAAAAAGGCATTTGCAATATTATCATTGCCAGGTGCAGTATCGCAACTATTCTTCAAAGCATCTTCGAGCTCTTCAATTGTAAATATAAGATTGTAGTCGGCATCATCATCAGGAGGAAAGTTTAAATTATCTCGTATTAATTCGTCTTGGACATCACCCACGTAACACATGGACGTCCAATGGACATCCATAGACAGTCCGCTTTTGGACATTTGGACCGTCCAGTGGACGTCCAGTTTGCAACTAAAATGGACGTCCATATGGACGTTTGCTTGGACGTCCATTGGATGTTCATATGGACGCTTACGGAATGCTTACTGGACACTTACAGGACAATTTCTGTACGATCACGGGATATTTACTGGACCTTCAGTAGACGCTTACTGGACTCTTAGTGCACGTTTACTGGACGTTCATTAAACGCTTACAGGGCCACTACCGGATGTTTACTGGATCCGTTTGGGACGCTTAATGGGCTTTACTGGACGTTAACCGAACGTTTACTGGATCCTTACAAAAGTCTTACAGGACGCTAACTGGATCCCTATAAAGACGATTTCTGGACATTTACTGGAATTTATTGGACCAATACGGGAGACGCTTACTGGGCATCCAGGAATTAACGTTTTAGGATTCGAGATGTCATTTTTTAGGACATCTAACGATATCACAGTTATTGACGTCTCTTTAGATTTCGCTTAAGTAACAATAAATATGGGATGCACACGCATATTGACAACTACAAGTATTCAGTATAAATTAAAACAATACACGTTCCATTATTGACGTTTATTAAAATTAAAATCAGTTATTAGCATCATTCAATATAAATCCACCAGAAGTTCTAATATGGCATATACATTATTTTAACCTATTTATTTTGATTTATTATTCGAAATTCGCTCTTTGGATCTTCGTAGCTATTTCCCGATTCCGTCTTCGACCTCTTTCTCGGATGCCCCGAATTTACTTAGTTTAACACTTTCTAAAAAGAAAATATTTATTTATAATAGGTTGTTAAAAAATATACAATACTTACCTCTAATAACAAAAACACTCTGAACACTAATAAAAATAAACAGAAAGTAAAATAACTGGAAACACTGTTCGACACACAATATGCCGATTTGCCGAATGTCGTTTTAAGAATAAATACGAGATACAAATACGAGAAGGAAAACCGTGGCGGGCACCCTCAACTCAGAGACTCAAAGCATGCGCAAAGAATTACAATTCTCCACCGTGGGTGATGTTATTACCCGGATACCCGGACATCTGGCATCGAGGTCAAAGTACCTGCTCTCTAATGCATATTTGTTATATACGTACATTTTTTTCCTAAAAATTTCTAAATAATGTCAATTAAAATGTAAGGACCTTGTTAACACGATAACGTTTGCAGATATGCTGATATTACTTTCTTAATACTGATGCAGATGATATAATAATATTAATAATATAAGTAATGTAATAATAATAATTAGTGAAGATGCTCTCTTGGGAAGGAACTTAATGAAATAAACTTAACTGTTGTTATCAAGCCTTGATAAGCCCTTGAAAAAATCACGGAAAAGCAGTGCTCGAAACGTTGGCCCAACAACCGCCCTGAAGTTTATTTTCTAAGTCCCTTCCCAAGAGAGCATCTTCATTAAGAGAGAAGAACCAGAACTTTGACATTATAATAAAAATTAGTTTAACATAATTCATTTTATAGAAGATCTAATTTTTTTTATATTTCCAGTCTTCTAAAACTGCCTTTTTATCTCTTACGGCAAAAGAGTATATATACTAGTGTCCTACAAAGAAAGCAATAGCTTCTGGTCTGTATAAATGGTTAATCGAGGTATATAATATACGGAATATACGGTCATTTGTAGATCAGTTAATGGTTTGACTTATTAATAAGTCCATAAATGTCTGTACATCCAATGGACGTTCATGTACATCCGTTTATAAACCGTCCAATTTAGATCCACAATTGAACAATTGTAGTCCAGTGGATGTCCACGTACATCAATTTATAACACTATCAAATTTAAGTGCGGAACTGTACTTCCAGGGGACGTCCAGTCAGATCTCTTTATGGAAGGATTAATTTAAATACATAAATGTAATGTCCATTGAACATCCATGTACATCCGTTTATAGACTGTCCAGTTTAAGTCCGGAACTATACGTCGAGGGGACGTCCATTTGGATCCTTTTATAAAAAGTCCATTTTAGGTGCATAAATGTATGTCCACTGGACTTCCATGCATATCCGTTTATGGACTGTCCAATTTAGATCCACAATTGTACGTTCAATGGATGTCCATATTCATCCATTTATGGGCCGTCCAATTTAGATCCACAATTGTACGTTCAATGGATGTCCATGTACATCCATTTATGGACCGTCCAATTTAGATCCACAATTGTACGTTCAATGGATGGCCATACACATCCATTTATGGGCCGTCCAATTTAGATCCACAATTGTACGTTCAATGGATGTCCATGTACATCCATTTATGGATCATCCAATTCAAGTCCATGAAAGTACGTCCGCTGGACGTCCATGTTGTGTCCATTTATGTACCGTCCATTAATAGATAGATTTGGACATCCATAGGACGTCCATTAGAGATCCATTTTTGGACCGTCCAAAAATGGATTGAAAATGGACCAACTTGGACGTCCAATGGACGTCCTGTGTTACCTGGGCAGTGTTACATATGCTAGAGAAATATTGAGCCATTTTGTTGGCAATCTCGACATCCTCAGATACAATTTCATCGCCTTCTTTGAAATTAATGTCAGGGAAGGAACGTTTCCCTGTAATGCTGCGAATTTTTCTCCATACATCACTGACATCAGTTGTTGAAGACATATTAGAGACGTACTCTCTCCAGGAATTGTTTTTCGCTGCTAGAATTTTTCTTCGACAAGAGGCTCTAGACTTTTTGAATGCTATTAAATGGTCCATAGTGGGTTGACGTCGGTAAAGTTTAAGGGCGTGTTTTTTTTCACGTATACTGCGTGAAATGTCTTCATTCCACCAAGGTACAGTCTTTTTGTAAACCTTTTCCTTTGACTTTGGTACATATTTGCTGGCAGCTGCTAAGATAATGTTACTAATATCCGATATGGATAAGGTTTGCTCTGCTGCAGACATGAGATCGTCCACCTCTTGTCGATAAGAGTTCCAGTCTGCCTTATTCAGTAACCATTTAGATGGAATCATTTTTGAATTTGAGACAGAGCCTATATTATTAATAATAATGGGAAAATGATCACTGAACTGCAGATCCGATGTGGTTGACCACTCAAAAGTATTTAATAAAGTGGGAGAGCATAACGTAAGATCTATTGTACTAAATTTTCCTGTCGATACATCAAGATGAGTTTTGTCACCGTTGTTGAGAATACAGACATTCAGTCTGTCTAAGAGACTTTCTAGGACTCTACCTTGACGGTCGGTTTTGTATGAACCCCACGTTAGGCTGTGGGAATTAAAGTCTCCACAGACAAGATAAGGTGGAGGTAGTTGATCTAACAAGTTTTCAAGTTCATTAGTGTCCCATGGAACACTAGGAAAATAAAGGCAACATATTGTTAGGTTAGTTGGATGTGTAATCTGGGTCGCTACAGCTTGTATGTTGGTATTTAAGTTTATATTTGTGTGAACAATGTCGTTTCTGATGCATATAGCGACTCCACCATGTGCCCGATCTCCATCTAGCTCATCTCGACGAAGGATTTTATAGTTTTTTAGATAGTATGGGCGATTTGCTTTAAAATGCGTCTCTTGCAAGCATAAACAAGCAGGGTCATATTTACTAACCAGTAACTGAATAGAGCTTAATTTGTTTGAGAAACCACGACAATTCCATTGGATGATGCACTTTTTATTCATAATATAAGTTAATTAAAAATTGATATGGCCCTTGTTGCAATTATTATGATCAAATTGATCAAGTTCACTTCTTACGGGGTCTTCCCTTTTGCCAACCTTTCTTTTTCTTTGTCCTAGTTTTGTTTATAATACTGGTGTCAATGGACTCCAGACTTGTATTCATATCTACGCTGTTAGTTCTGTGAGATGGTCCCGGAGTTGAATTGTTTGATACTTTTTGATTAACAGAACAAGTGTTGTCAGTAACTTCGTTGGATACTTCAGATGTAGTATTCACAGTTGGTTCTATTTCTAGTGGTATTACCCTCTCTGTCTCTGGTATGTTACTACTGTGTTTTTTTAAAATTGAATTTACCACTTCACTCATAATTTTCCGAATTTCTGGAAGTAATGCTTGAATGATATTAGAACTCATAGACGGTGTACTTTTCAATACATTTGAATATGACGCTTGTGGAGTGATAGGCGACATACGTTCGTATTCTTGTCTTGCCTCTGTGTAACTGATTCTCTTTGAAGTTTTAATTTTCTGTATTGCAAATTCTTTTTTGTAGATTGGGCAATTCGGAGATCTAGCTGAGTGATCACCTTGACAATTTATACATATTACTGGGCCTTCGCAAGGTTTGCCCAAATGCATCGGCTTGCCACAAACACAAACCTGTTCTTTACGGCAGTTAGTCGCCGTATGACCAAAACTTTGACACCTGAAACACCTCATAGGTGCTGGATAGTAGGGTCGTACAGGCAGGTTGTAATATGCAACCTTGATTTGCTCGGGCAAGTTGATGCCCTCAAAGGTTAAAAGATATGAAGCAGAATTGATTACTTCTCCTTGTCGTCTAACCGTCATTCTTTTTACATCCACTACTCTGTGTCGGAGTAATTCGGCCTTGATCTCTTCTATACTACAGTTTTCGAGATCCTTGCACGTGATAACGCCTTTCGTGAAATTTAACGTTCCATGGGCGTAAGTTTTTACATTAAAGTTTTCGAACTTCGTCATACCTAACAAACGAACCGTTTGGTCCTTATTCACAGTTTCTATCAACAAGCCATCTTTTATTTTCTTTATACTCTTAACATCTCCAACATAACGTTTCACAAATCTAGATATTACAAAAGGACTAACACTAACAAAATCACCATCTTCTCTCTTGACTATGATATAATTTATTCTAGAGTAGCTTATAGGTCTAGCTCTTACAAATTCATCACCACTGTTTTCTAAAACGGGAGAATCAGGTTTTTTTCTTTTATAACCTGACTGAGGACTGGCCGTAGGGTCTGCAAAATTAGGGGTGGTAGGATCAATAAAACCTACCGGAATTTCAATATTTGAAATTTGTGGTAACGGGTCGAGGGAGGTGATAGACCCTAATCCCTCATCTTCAACATGTTGGGAAAAAAAGGAATTTAAAGGAGTATTAGGATTTAAGGGAGTGAAAGGGGAAAAGGGGGAAGAGCCGGGAAGCTCCGTAGTTTCAGGGGGCACTTTTGAAACATTATTAATATTATTATCAGACATCATCAAAAATTTTTTTTTTAATTGTGTGCAAAACTGTGTGTGTATAAATTAGGTGCGTGTTTTCTATTCCTTTTCTTGTTTGACAACTCGAGGAACCAGCAACAGCCAAAGGATTCCTGTGAACCCGACTCTGGTGGCCTCGACGGAGCCCCCCGCATTATACCGCAAGGTTCCCGGTCCAGGCGCCACCTGGCATTACGGCATAAGCGAGATTTTCGCAAGTTGATAGGGCAGCCAGGTCATGTTGGCTAGACCGACCCGGGCCCCTGTACTACCTTGCAGCCTGGGAGTGCACACCCCGGAACCCAGTTTTATCCGCTGTACCCTCCAGCAGGCGAGCCCAAGGATCCCAGACTGCTACTAATTCCCCACGCTGTCAAACAAGGAATGAGTGTGCGTGTTGGTGACCTGCCCGTATGCAGAGTATATGTGTGTAGTGTATATGTGTATGGGTTAAAGTAGAAAAACTGTATGTTTATGTGGTAGTGTGTACGGGCAGGTATGTGTGTTGGAACGAGGTGTACTGAGCTGGTACCCGTGGGGGCGCTACTCCCCAATGGCTGCCCGCTTTCAGCCACCCTGCGGGTTATTATTATTATTATTATTATTATTATTATTATTATTATTATTATTATTATTATTATTATTATTATTATTATTATTATTATTATTATTATTATTATTATTATTATTATTATTATTATTATTATTATTATTATTATTATTATTATTATTATTATTATTATTATTATTATTTTTTATTTTTTTTTTTTAATAAGTAAGCGACTCGACTGCCAGGGTCATTTGTCGCTTTTGCTATAGTATATTACCAATGTATATGATTAGTAATAAGTAGCAAATCAATACAATAACAAGTAAATATAACTAACGAACGGGTACAACAATATATACAACCAGAATGAACTAAAATATGTAATAAAATACCACACAAAACACTAATAAAACGGTAACAAGTATATAAATATGTAAATAAGTAAAACGGGTTAAGATAATTTGTATAAATAAATAATCATAATTTAAGTATAGTAAATATCACAGTTTTTATCACAGACTATATAGTTTTACAATTGAGAAATAAGGTTTGTACAACGCAGGAATTTCAATAGTTTTAAAATGTTTTCCTTATTGTTACTCAGTATTTCTTTTAAGGTATCAGATAAACCACAAACTCTCCTCTGATTTGTGTATTCACTACATTCAAGAAGTAGATGTTCAACAGTGAGTGGAACTGTACACGTAAGACAATTGGGTCTATTTCCCTCTGTTAAAAGAAAAGTTGACGTTAAGCGAGTATGGCCTATTCTTAAACGACAGAGCACCGCTTGTTCTTTGCGAGTAAGCACAGTCTCTGAAGGTTGCAGTTTGATACTGGGTTTAATCTCTTTTAGGGCATTATTCCTGGTATCCCACATTGTTTGCCAACGAAGCTCAGATTTATGCTTAATATATATTTTAGCATCCTTTGGACAGACCACATCAGCATCATTCTGAATCTGAGCTGCTGCCAATTTTGCAGCTTGATCGGCTTTCTCGTTTCCAGAGATGCCAATGTGGCTTGGTATCCATATGTACACAATACGTTTATCTTCAGTAGCTAGATTAGCTAATGATGCATATATGTCTTGCACTAAAGCTTCCTTACTAAATCTGTTGCGTATTGATATTAGGGATGACATAGAATCTGTACAGATTATTTGAGTAGGTGATGTTGACTCATGGCATATAGATAGTGCTTGGAATATTGCATATATTTCAGATGTAAATACACTAGAACAGTGTGGAAGTGACCAGGAAAATACATTGTTGCCATTGACTACAGCGCATCCCGTTCCAGACTCTGTCTTTGATCCATCTGTATATAAAACGTTACACGGCCTGTAAGTGTGAAGCATGTTTTGAAAATCCGTTTTGATGACATTGCTGGCTGTTTCTGACTTTTTATATTTCTGAAGATCAAGACGAATGTCTATCGCTGGTGTAGTCCATGGGGCAATTTTAGGTAAGGTGTTTAGATAAAAGCCAGACTCGGGTACTTCCCATGACCTGGAGGCGAGAGCGGATCTAACAGTTGCCGGTCTTGTACGAGTTTGTTTCACTTCATAGATGTTCAAGAGAGCATTGTTAAGAAGAGTTGTTCGAATGTGGTTGTGTGTACGAAATAATGATGTCGAACGGTAGTTTAATAATAACCGTTTGCGACGTAACCAAAGGGGTTCCAGCCCAGATTCAATATACATACTTTCTGCTGGACTAGTCACAAAAGCACCCGTTATATACCGGTTTCCAGTGTTATGTACTGATTCTAATACTCGCAAGCGGGATGGTCTAGCAGATGAGTATACAACACAACCATAATCGATACGAGACAAAACCATAGATTTATACAACATCAGTAGTGTTTGTTGATCGGATCCCCAATTTATGTTTGCTAAACATCTAAGTATATTTAGAATGTTGTTACATCGAGCTTTCAAGTTACTAATGTGTAATGTCCAGGTAAGTTTACTATCAAGTATTAGGCCTAAATAACAAACATTATCTACATTTCTTACAGGTAGCAAATTTAATTGGAAAGAATGTTCTTGTTGACAGGTGCTTCGCTTACGACAGAAGTGCAGCGAGACTGTCTTCTCTGTAGAAATTTGGAATCCCCTCTTGGTGGCCTCCGATGATAGCTTAGTAAGTGCATTTTGCAAGGATACTTCAATGTTATTGAAAGACTTTCCAAATTTAAATATCACAATATCATCTGCATAGGCACAGTATTGAACAGTTGTATCAATGGATGCTAACATTCCTTGTATGGCTATGAGAAACAAAGTGGCACTTAGTGAAGAACCTTGTGGAGTCCCATTTTGAATATCCAAATTTTCGGATAAGACATTGCCGACTCTGACTTTTATGGTTCTGTTTTCAAGGAAGGACTTAATGAATTTGGGTAAGTAACCTTTTATATTCCATTTATTTAACTGTTCTAATATGGTTCTGTGCCTAGCAGTATCAAATGCACTTTTGAGGTCTATAAAGATGGCAGATACGTGAAGACCTGTAAGAAAACTCCCTTGTATAGCGTTCTCGATGTATACTAATGCATCTGTTGTGGAATGATCTTTACGAAATCCGAATTGATACTTACTTAGTAATTTCCTGGATTCTAGTAACCACGATAATCTATTAGTAACCATTCTTTCCATGAGCTTACAAATACAGCTTGTTAGAGATATTGGCCTAAAGCTTGTTGGGCTTGTCGACACCTTTCCTGATTTCAATATAGGGACTATAGTAGCTTCCTTCCAGGATTCTGGTAGAATGCCAGTTTGCCATATATTATTATACGCATTTAATAATTTAATTTTTGCATTTGTAGATAAGTGTTTCAGGAATGCATTCACGATGCCATCACTGCCTGGTGCCGTGTTGCCGCTTTTCTCAAGTGCTTCATTTAATTCATCCATACTAAATAAGCGATTATAAACTAATTCTTGATTTGTATGGAAATCTATATTAGTAGCTTCAGCATCTTCGATGTTGCATAACTGCGCAAAGTGCTGCGCTAGATGATTAGCTACGTCTCGTTGGTCAGTTATGATTTCATCATCTACATTTAAAGCAACATTAAAGCAACTACGCTTTCCAGTAATGGCACGTATTCTTTTCCACACTTCGCCGATATCAGTAGAAGTGGACATAGTGGAAACATATTCACGCCAAGAATTCTTTTTGGCCTCCTGTATAGTTTTCCGACATATCGCACGAGCTCTTTTGAATTGGATTAGGTTGTCAATGGTGGCATTTCTTTTCAGGAGATTAAGTGAGCGTTTTTTTGCAGCAATAACATCTCGGATTTGTTCGTTCCACCACGGTACTACTCGTTTATGAAGAACATGTTTAGTTTTTGGAACATGTTGTGTTGCCGCTTCTATTATGATATTTGTAATATCGGACATTATTAACTCCGTGTTGGACGAGGATATCAACGTGTCAACGTGTTCCTTATATGAATTCCAGTCAGCCTTAGTTAAAATCCATTTTTGCGGAATTGTCGTGGGAGAGTTGTCAGAATTGATCTTATTAATGATGATCGGATAATGATCACTAAAGTGCAGATCTGGATCAGTAGAAAAATCTAAACTAGTTGATAAGGATGGAGTGCAAAGAGTCAGATCTATGGCACTAAACTGCCCAGTAGATACATTAAAATGAGTTGGGTTGCCATTATTTAAAAGACACATACCTAGTCTGTCAATCAGGTTTTCAACAGCCCTTCCCTGACAATCATTTTTAGAAGACCCCCAGGTAAGACTATGAGAATTGAAGTCTCCGCAGATCACATATGGATGAGGCAATTGTCTAACCATATCTTCAAAGGTTTCAATACTCCACGGTACGTTAGGAAAGTATATGTTACAGACAGTTATCGGTCTAGGTTGTGTCATATGTATTGCTATAGCTTGCAGTTCAGTATCGAGCGGTAAGGTTCTAAACGGTATATTTTCTTTTATAAGTATAGCAACACCACCATGGGCGCGTTCTCCATCTATGACATCTTTTCTTATAGAGCTGTAGTTCTTAAGTGTGTAGTTATGAGAAGCATTAAATTTAGTCTCCTGTATACAGAGGCAGTCGGGGTTATATTCAGAAACTAATAGGTGTATTGAGGCCAACTTACTTAAAAATCCACGACAATTCCACTGTAGGATAAGTGTATTATTCATTGAAAAATATATATGTATAATGAGAAAAAAAAAAAAAAAATAAATAAATAAATTATCTAGTATGTCCCTTACGGGACTTACCTTTCGGCCAGCCTCTTTTCTTCTTGGTGACTTTCTTCAAAATCAGTCGATCGATAGATTCTAGACTAGACTCATTAGATCGCTCATCGTCAGAGTTATTAGTAATTTGAGAGAGTTTTCTTTTATCTGCGATATTTTCAGTTGTCATGTTTACATCAGGTTTTTTACTAGTTGAATCATGTACTATGGGTTTATTTGTTTTAGGAGTTGATGTTTGACTATTAATTGTGATCTCGTTATCACTAATGGTTTCAGGGGAGGTATTTCGTTTAACTGAAAGAACGCTGGTTAATTTAGCCAGTTCAGTTTTAATTATTCCTCTAATTTCAGGAATTAGCGACCGAAGTGTTGTCGCTTCTGAAGTAATGGTAGTTTGAGCATACGAACGAGAAGGCACAGTAAGGGTGTTAGACATCCGCTTCGCTTCAGTGTATGTGACCCTATGGATAGTTTTAATTTCCTGAATCTTTGTTTCTTGCTGGTATATAGTACATGATCTCGAAACGGCCGTATGATTCTCCTTACAGTTAGGGCAAGTAAATGGTTGTACACAAGGTTCACCTCTGTGTGGAGGATTACCGCAAATACAAACTTCCGACTTATTACAAGAAGAGGATACGTGACCAAAAGATTGACACCTAAAACAACGAGTAGGTGGAGGAATATAAGGCCTTACACTTAAAGAATAAAATGCCGCAGTGATACTTTTGGGTAACTTAGGTGTGTTAAAAGTAAGAATGTGATTGGGGGTATCGACAAGTTCCCCGTTTCTTCTACTTTTAATCCTTCTTACTTCAACAACACCCTCATGTTTCAAACCCTGCTTAATTTCTTCCAGACTGCAGTTTAGAAAGTCTCGACAATACACTACTCCCTTAGATATGTTAAGCGTCATGTGAGGATACACCTTAACATCAAATTCGGCAAAGCGGGTAACCTCCAACAGTCGTTGCGACTGTGCATTCGAAACTGTCTCTATCAAAATCATCCCTTGCATTCTTTTAACCATTTTAGTTCTTCCTATTAGACCATAAATAACTTTTGATATAATAAATGGACTAGTAGTTACAAAATCACCATCATTCTTCTCCATGACTAGGAACCGGGGACAATCCACCGTCTCTCTATGCCAAAAACTCTCTCTCATAGGGGGGAAATCTGTATTGGAAAGGGTTGGGATTGAAGGGGTTAATGGGATTGAAGGGGAGGTGGGGATTGGGGTTGGGGTTGGGATTAGGGATTGGGAAGGGGTGGAGCCGGGAAGCTCCGGATTTAAAATATCAACGCTCATGACTAAAATAATCCCTAACTTAGGGGAGCTGCCCCGGTGGGGTATACCCATGACGGCGGGATCACCACCGACACCAGCAAGTTCCCCTGCTGCACCGGGAATATGCCCAGGTGGGAGGAAAATTCAACTCCCTAGGACTCCAGTCCCTTACAAGTTAAAAATAACCTTCGGGGATCCCACGCCTCCGACGACGTGGGCACCCCCCTAAGCGCTTGCCAGGCCGGGGGCCTGCGGAAGCTTGACTCCACTTCAGGTGAAGTGAAGCTACACCCCGCAGCGCCAGCTCGTACGTCAAATCCAAAAACCATAATCATTTGCTTAAGCCAGTCCATTGCATACGTCGTCATAGAAGAAAGAAGGAAAATTAAAAGGTCCCCTAGCCCTCGAATACTCTAATAGCGTCGGGGCCTGGAAGGAACAAGAGTTGGTCAAGGGAGACCAGATAGAACAGATAGATAGAGAGGGACCTGTCCGTAAGGCTAGTTGAAGTATAGACAGGCCCAGCTAGGGTACCTCGGGTTGCCAGCCCCTGTACTCACAAGGTGTGAGCCCCTCAGGGGTATTATTATTATTATTATTATTATTATTATTATTATTATTATTATTATTATTATTATTTTTTTTTTTTTTTTTTTTTAGTCAGGTTAGCGGCATCAATTACTAGGATTATTAGCCGCTTTACTTTATTTAGATTAGATACTAAACCCAATGTATAATATTTTTGTTATCTACGTTACAGTATCCAGTCTGGATGTTTCCAGTGAGCTATAGCTGTGCACGATTTACAACTGTACTCAATACTATATATCTCAGATGGCATAAATATAAAGGACATAAACATAATAAAATATACACATATAATCGCAACTCTTGGGTGAAAATAAAGAAGACGTAAGACAATGTAGGGGATGCGATAAACAACGATAGGGTTGCATAGTAAAATAATTGTATATATAAAATAATGATTATAGAGATAAAATAAATATGAATATATGAGCATGAATATGGTATGTCTACTATGAAATAAATAAATATATGTATAAAATAAATAAATAGACTTTAAATAAAACCTTATCAGCTATATCACAGTCAAAATATCACAATAAATAGGAGACAATACTGGTGCATTAGTGACGAGTTATATTTTGAGCAGCAGGTGTGTTAATTTTAAAAACATAATGAGTTTTTGAATAGCATCTGGGTTGTCCGTTAAGCATTCTGTTACATTGTCCGCTAGTTGTAATCTAGCACGAGTAACCGCGTATTGCCGACAGTCTATAAGTAAGTGACTCACTCCAAGTATGCCTCCGCAGTGTTCACATACTGGTGGTTGTTCACCTGTTAATAGGTATACACTTGTTAATCGGGTATGGCCTATTCTTAAACGGCAAACTGCTACCTGTTCTCGTCTCGTTAATACTAATGGATATTTCCATTTCCCCACTGCTGGTTTCACTAGTTTCAATTTTGATTGGTTATCCGTCCATATATTTTGCCATACGGCGATGACCTTTTGCTTAAGGTAGCACGATATGTCATTATGACGGATGGGGATATCTTGATCTAATGCACCATTGTCAGCAGCCAGACGGGCTGCCTCGTCGGCCTTTTCATTACCTCTAATACCAATATGGCTGGGGATCCATACAAATACTACCTTTTTTCCTATGGTTCCTAGCCACGCTATAAGTGCCAAAATTCTCTGCAGTAAAGGATCAGCGGTGTATATGTCATACAGACCTTCGATAGAGCTTCTTGAGTCTGTGCATATTACAGTCTCAGTGTGTATAGACATTTCAAAGTACCTCAAAGCCTGCCAGATGGAATATAACTCAGCGGTATAAATGCTGGCAAAGGGGGACAAAGACCAAGAGTACGAATTGTCCTGCACGTAAATTGCAGATCCCACTCCTAAGTTTGTCTTTGACCCATCCGTGTAGATAATTAGGCTTTGAGGATACTCGCTCAAGACGGTTCTAAATTTTGTTAAAAAGAAACTGGCGCTGATTTCTCCTTTTTTACTTGTGGCACATTCCATTCGACTAATTGGTTTTAGGAGATTCCATGGCGGTACTTCGCACGGACCCAATTGAAACACGGTAGGCAGATCAACCTGAATACCCTCCGAGAACTCCCAAAATTTAATTGCCGATGGCCGAGTTATTGTCCGACGAGATACATAAATATCGCAATGCTCATTAGAGAAAAAAATAGCGTGGGCAGGGTGACCAGATTGCCCCCATATTCTCACTCCATATTGACAGAGAAGGGATAGTCGTCTATGCTCTAAAGGGAGAAAGCCCGATTCGCAACATAAGGACATTGCGGGACTAGTGCGAAATGCACCGGTTGCTAGTCTTAGTCCCATGTTTTGAATTGGTTCTAGAACTTGTAAAATCGACTTTCTAGCAGAAGCATACACGAAACATCCATAATCTAATTTAGATAAGACTGTTGCACGGTATATGTTAAGTAAACACTCTCTATTGCTGCCCCAATTAATATTCGCGACGCATCTTATAATATTGAGGGACTGTTGGCACCTAGCACGAAGATTAGTGATGTGCTCTTTCCAATTTAGTTTGATATCGAATATCAGTCCCAAATACCTGATGGACTCTACAAACCGAATAGGGGAACCGTATAAATTGATGGCAGGATTGCCTTGGCAAGACCGTAATCGGCAGAAATGGACGCATGCCGTTTTTTGGTTGGAAAATCTAAACCCTGTATTATTGGCCTCTACGGATAATCGGTCTATTGCAGTTTGTAGATCCCTGGATATCTCATTCATTGAGGTGGCAGACTTATAAAGACATAAATCATCGACGTACAACATCTTTTCTACGGATTCGCCCACTGCGTCTAATAATTTGTTAACGGCGATGATGAATAGGGTTACACTGAGAGTCGATCCCTGTGGAATACCATTCTCTAAGACAACCGAAGATGAAGTTGCATTACCCATTCGGACACTCATCTTTCTTTCTGACAGGAAACTTTCAATTTGTAGACCCATTCTCCCCCTGACTCCCCAATCATGTAAGGTTCTCAAGATGTTGTGGCGCCAGGTCATGTCGTATGCCTTTTCGATATCAAAGAAGACAGCGACAGTATGTTCACGGAGTGCGAAGCTATTTTGAATAGCATTTTCTAGAACTACTAGATTGTCTGCTGTGGACCTATTGCGTCTAAAACCGTGTTGGTATGGAGAGAGCAAATTGTGTTTTTCGATGTACCACACCAACCGGTAATTTATCATTTTTTCTAATAATTTGGCCATACAACATGTGAGAGAAATAGGTCTATAACTTGTAGGCAGTTCCGGATTTTTCCCCGGCTTCAAAAGTGGAACCACTATAGCGGTTTTCCACTGTTCAGGGTATTCGCCGGACTGCCAGATCTTGTTGTAAAGATGTAGTAACGACGTCTTTCCTGTGAATGGTAAGTGTTGCAACAACGAGTATGGTATTCCATCTAAACCAGGAGCTGAATTGGTGCAAGAAGTAAGAGCGTGTTCTAGTTCTGTCATCGTGAAATCTTGGTTATAGTCAAATTCAAGGTCAGTAGCGAAATCTAGTTGCAACTCGACGCCAGCTATATGATTACGAAACTCTGCGCTATAATTATCAGAGCTGCTCACTTTTCTGAAATGCTCTGCCATCATTTCGACTATAGCTACAGGTTCTGATGCCGTTTCGTCATCAGTGCTAATCCTCGACGGCATGTTAAAGACCTGTTTACCGGCTATCTTTTTGATCTTATTCCAGATTTCACTAGACGATGAGGCAGGTGTGATGGACGAAACATATTCTTGCCAACTCTTGCGTTTCAAAGATAATATTAATCGCCGTGATTCAGCGCGGAGTCTTTTGAAAATAATACAATTTTCAGGCGTTGGTCTTCGTTTAAATATGTTAAACGCCTGTTTCTTTCTCCTAACTAGGTATGCAATTTCCTCATTCCACCATGGGACTGTTCTTTTCGGCAAGCGTCCCGAAGACTTCGGGATACTGGATGAGGCTGCAGCTGATATAGCTGTTGTGATATTATCAACACACGCCGAAATATTGTTGTTAAGGGGAACATCAGGTACAGCCGCTGTATATTTTTCCCAATTAGCTTTTTGTATTATCCAGCGTGGCGGAATTGACGAATTATTATTAACATGACGAGGAAACAACATACATATCGGAATATGATCCGAAAAGACTTCTCCTTCCAACGTGGTCCATTCTATATTTGTGGCAATAGCCGGAGAGCAGATCGATAGATCGATATTTGAAAAGGAGTTAGATCTCGAGTTGACGTACGTAGGCTGTCCCGTGTTTAAGAGGAACAAGTCATTATTAGAGATGACGTCTTCCATAATTCCACCGTTCACGTCGGTGCTATCGGACCCCCACATTGGATTATGTGAGTTAAAGTCTCCTAGAAAGAGAAATGGCGTAGGCAATTGATCTATTATGGCCTGCATATCCGCACGATTCCTAGGTCCATTTGGTAGATAAATGTTGCATATGGTCATATTGACCGGATGTGATACCCTAACAGCTATGACTTGAACGGGGGAATTAAGGACGACCTCCTCAGAATATATGTTGTTTCTAATGAAGACAGCTACGCCGCCGTTCGCTCTACCACCGTCTACTCCATCGGTACGAAAACATTTATAGCCTCTGATATTAAAGTTTTGATTGACTTTTAGTCGAGTCTCTTGGAGGCATATACAAAATGGATTTTTATCGACAATGATCTTTTTTATTTCAGGGTAATGGTAAATAAGTCCATTACAATTTATCTGAATAATATAGTTGTTGGAATTATCCATGAAATGAGTTAAGAAGTACGTGCTTAGTTAAGATCATTGAGAAGGAGAAATGATTCAATTATGAGGAGAAAAGAAACGGTAAAGATGAATTGTAAAAATAATGTATTAGAGTTCACTTGACTGCGACGTGGTTTTTGGGCCTCTTGGTTTGCCTTTAGGCCATCCTTTCTTTTTTACTGGTGTGAAGGATTTTTTAGAAGAAGTTTCAGAGTCAGAGGATAGGCTTAGGGATGGAATATCGTCTATATTGGTTGGGGGAATAGGAACGGCAAATAGGGATTTGTCAGGAGGTGGTGGGTTCTCTGAGTCTATTATGGGTTGGGATGTTTGTGTTATTTCTTGGGAAGGGTTTGAAATCACAGAAAGAGTATTTTGTGATGTGGATGGGGGTGTGGTGATATGATAACAGGTGATTTCGGTTTAATAATTTTATAACTGTCGATAGTACTTTTCACTGCCTCTATGATCATTTTTTTAATTTCTGGTAATAAAGCAGACACTATGGGCTGCTGTTGTACTACTCTCGCATATGACACTTGTTGTACAGGTGGTGACGTTCGCAGGAATTCTTGTTTTGCTTCAAAATAATTTAGTCGCTTTAACGTTTTGATCTTTTGAATGGCCGCCTCTTGCTTATATATAGGACAGTTAAACGACCTGGCGGAGTGCTCTCCTTGACAATGGAGGCATTTTAGTGGCATTTCGCAATGTGTACCCTGATGTTCTGCTTTTCCACATACACACACCTGTTCTCTTCTACAATTTGTGGCTGTATGACCAAATCTTTGGCATCGGAAACATCGAAGTGGGGCTGGGATATATGCACGAACTGGCAACGAATAGAAAGCCACTTTGATTCTTTCAGGTAGATTAGTTCCCATAAACGTAAGAAGATAAGATGATGTATTATATGTTTCACCTTGACGCCTGACTGTGAGCCGCTTAACATCTACAACTTTTTGCAATTTTAGTTCAGTTTTTATCTCATCTACACTGCAATTATTCAGATCACTGCAAGTTACAACACCCTTAACAAAATTCAAGCTTCTATGTGGGTATATTTTAACTTTGTACTTATCAAACATCTCGATTTTCAATAAACGTTTAGTTTGATCTCTGTCCGTTAGTTCGACCAGAAGACCTTCTTTTATTTTCCTAATGTTTTTCACTTCACCCACTGCATTTTTTAAAGTTCTATAAATAATAAAAGGACTTACATTGGAGAAATCTCCACCGTCCTCTCTCTCAACTACAAGATAATTTATTTTAGAATAGCTGATAGCTACTCTATCTTTGACTGGTTCCACTGTCTCAATATCTGGGGATGTTATACCTTTCTTTCTCTTAACTGAAGGAATAGTATTGGTGGCACTACCTGGATTATCACTGCTAGTACCTGGGTCGGGATTTAAAGGATTAAAGGGGTTGTTAATTGGGATTAGGGGATTGGAAAGGGTGGGGGTGGTGGAGCCAGGAAGCTCCAGATTTAAAATAGATTCATTTATATTTCTCATATAATGAACAATCCCTAACTTAGAGGAGCTACCCCGGTGGGGTATACCCATGACGGCGGGATCACCACCGACACCAGCAAGTTCCCCTGCTGCACCGGGAATATGCCCTGGTGGGAGGGATATTCATCTCCCTAGGGCTCCAGTCCCTTACTAGTAAAAAACGTTCGGGGATCCCACGCCTCCGACGACGTGGGCACCCCCCTAAGTGCTTGCCAGGCCGGGGGCCTACGGAAGCTTGACTCCACTTCGAGAAGTGAAGCTACACCCCGCAGCGCCAGCTCTTGCGTCTAAATCCAATCGTATATCGTTTCGTAAGCCTTTCCATTGCAAGTCGTCGTCGAAGAAATTCCATCAAGAAGAAAGAGAAAAGGAAAATGTAGTCAAGGAAGGAACAAGAGTTGGTCAAGGGAGACCAGATAGAAAAGAAAGACAGAAAGGGACCTGTCCGTAAGGCTAGTTGAAGTATAGACAGGCCCAGCTAGGGTACCTCGGGTTGCCAGCCCCTGTACTCACAAGGTGTGAGCCCCTCAGGGGTATTATTATTATTATTATTATTATTATTATTATTATTATTATTATTATTATTATTATTATTATTATTATTATTATTATTATTATTATTATTATTATTATTATTATTATTATTATTATTATTATTATTATTATTATTATTATTATTATTATTATTATTATTATTATTATTATTATTATTATTATTATTATTATTATTATTATTATTATTATTATTATTATTATTATTATTATTATTATTATTATTATTATTATTATTATTATTATTATTATTATTATTATTATTATTATTATTATTATTTTTTTTTTATTATAAGTAAGCGACTCGACTGCCAGGGTCATTTGTCGCTTTTGCTATAGTACATTACCAATGTATATGATTAGTAATAAGTAGCAAATCAATACAATAACAAGTAAATATAACTAACGAACGGGTACAACAATATATACAACCAGAATGAACTAAAATATGTAATAAAATACCACACAAAACACTAATAAAACGGTAACAAGTATATAAATATGTAAATAAGTAAAACGGGTTAAGATAATTTGTATAAATAAATAATCATAATTTAAGTATAGTAAATATCACAGTTTTTATCACAGACTATATAGTTTTACAATTGAGAAATAAGGTTTGTACAACGCAGGAATTTCAATAGTTTTAAAATGTTTTCCTTATTGTTACTCAGTATTTCTTTTAAGGTATCCGATAAACCACAAACTCTCCTCTGATTTGTGTATTCACTACATTCAATAAGTAGATGTTCAACAGTGAGTGGAACTGTACACGTAAGACAATTGGGTCTATTTCCCTCTGTTAAAAGAAAAGTTGACGTTAAGCGAGTATGGCCTATTCTTAAACGACAGAGCACCGCTTGTTCTTTACGAGTAAGCACAGTCTCTGAAGGTTGCAGTTTGATACTGGGTTTAATCTCTTTTAGGGCATTATTCCTGGTATCCCACATTGTTTGCCAACGAAGCTCAGATTTATGCTTAATATATATTTTAGCATCCTTTGGACAGACCACATCAGCATCATTCTGAATCTGAGCTGCTGCCAATTTTGCAGCTTGATCGGCTTTCTCGTTTCCAGAGATGCCAATGTGGCTTGGTATCCATATGTACACAATACGTTTACCTTCGGTAGCTAGATTAGCTAATGATGTATATATGTCTTGCACTAAAGCTTCCTTACTAAATCTGTTGCGTATTGATAATAGGGATGACATAGAATCTGTACAGATTATTTGAGTAGGTGATGTTGACTCATGGCATATAGATAGTGCTTGGAATATTGCATATATTTCAGATGTAAATACACTAGAACAGTGTGGAAGTGACCAGGAAAATACATTGTTGCCATTGACTACAGCGCATCCCGTTCCAGACTCTGTCTTTGATCCATCTGTATATAAAACGTTACACGGCCTGTAAGTGTGAAGCATGTTTTGAAAATCCGTTTTGATGACATTGCTGGCTGTTTCTGACTTTTTATATTTCTGAAGATCAAGACGAATGTCTATCGCTGGTGTAGTCCATGGGGCAATTTTAGGTAAGGTGTTTAGATAAAAGCCAGACTCGGGTACTTCCCATGACCTGGAGGCGAGAGCGGATCTAACAGTTGCCGGTCTTGTACGAGTTTGTTTCACTTCATAGATGTTCAAGAGAGCATTGTTAAGAAGAGTTGTTCGAATGTGGTTGTGTGTACGAAATAATGATGTCGAACGGTAGTTTAATAATAACCGTTTGCGACGTAACCAAAGGGGTTCCAGCCCAGATTCAATATACATACTTTCTGCTGGACTAGTCACAAAAGCACCCGTTATATACCGGTTTCCAGTGTTATGTACTGATTCTAATACTCGCAAGCGGGATGGTCTAGCAGATGAGTATACAACACAACCATAATCGATACGAGACAAAACCATAGATTTATACAACATCAGTAGTGTTTGTTGATCGGATCCCCAATTTATGTTTGCTAAACATCTAAGTATATTTAGAATGTTGTTACATCGAGCTTTCAAGTTACTAATGTGTAATGTCCAGGTAAGTTTACTATCAAGTATTAGGCCTAAATAACAAACATTATCTACATTTCTTACAGGTAGCAAATTTAATTGGAAAGAATGTTCTTGTTGACAGGTGCTTCGCTTACGACAGAAGTGCAGCGAGACTGTCTTCTCTGTAGAAATTTGGAATCCCCTCTTGGTGGCCTCCGATGATAGCTTAGTAAGTGCATTTTGCAAGGATACTTCAATGTTATTGAAAGACTTTCCAAATTTAAATATCACAATATCATCTGCATAGGCACAGTATTGAACAGTTGTATCAATGGATGCTAACATTCCTTGTATGGCTATGAGAAACAAAGTGGCACTTAGTGAAGAACCTTGTGGAGTCCCATTTTGAATATCCAAATTTTCGGATAAGACATTGCCGACTCTGACTTTTATGGTTCTGTTTTCAAGGAAGGACTTAATGAATTTGGGTAAGTAACCTTTTATATTCCATTTATTTAACTGTTCTAATATGGTTCTGTGCCTAGCAGTATCAAATGCACTTTTGAGGTCTATAAAGATGGCAGATACGTGAAGACCTGTAAGAAAACTCCCTTGTATAGCGTTCTCGATGTATACTAATGCATCTGTTGTGGAATGATCTTTACGAAATCCGAATTGATACTTACTTAGTAATTTTCTGGATTCTAGTAACCACGATAATCTATTAGTAACCATTCTTTCCATGAGCTTACAAATACAGCTTGTTAGAGATATTGGCCTAAAGCTTGTTGGGCTTGTCGACACCTTTCCTGATTTCAATATAGGGACTATAGTAGCTTCCTTCCAGGATTCTGGTAGAATGCCAGTTTGCCATATATTATTATACGCATTTAATAATTTAATTTTTGCATTTGTAGATAAGTGTTTCAGGAATGCATTCACGATGCCATCACTGCCTGGTGCCGTGTTGCCGCTTTTCTCAAGTGCTTCATTTAATTCATCCATACTAAATAAGCGATTATAAACTAATTCTTGATTTGTATGGAAATCTATATTAGTAGCTTCAGCATCTTCGATGTTGCATAACTGCGCAAAGTGCTGCGCTAGATGATTAGCTACGTCTCGTTGGTCAGTTATGATTTCATCATCTACATTTAAAGCAACATTAAAGCAACTACGCTTTCCAGTAATGGCACGTATTCTTTTCCACACTTCGCCGATATCAGTAGAAGTGGACATAGTGGAAACATATTCACGCCAAGAATTCTTTTTGGCCTCCTGTATAGTTTTCCGACATATCGCACGAGCTCTTTTGAATTGGATTAGGTTGTCAATGGTGGCATTTCTTTTCAGGAGATTAAGTGCGCGTTTTTTTGCAGCAATAACATCTCGGATTTGTTCGTTCCACCACGGTACTACTCGTTTATGAAGAACATGTTTAGTTTTTGGAACATGTTGTGTTGCCGCTTCTATTATGATATTTGTAATATCGGACATTATTAACTCCGTGTTGGACGAGGAGATCAACGTGTCAACGTGTTCCTTATATGAATTCCAGTCAGCCTTAGTTAAAATCCATTTTTGCGGAATTGTCGTGGGAGAGTTGTCAGAATTGATTTTATTAATGATGATCGGATAATGATCACTAAAGTGCAGATCTGGATCAGTAGAAAAATCTAAACTAGTTGATAAGGATGGAGTGCAAAGAGTCAGATCTATGGCACTAAACTGCCCAGTAGATACATTAAAATGAGTTGGGTTGCCATTATTTAAAAGACACATACCTAGTCTGTCAATCAGGTTTTCAACAGCCCTTCCCTGACAATCATTTTTAGAAGACCCCCAGGTAAGACTATGAGAATTGAAGTCTCCGCAGATCACATATGGATGAGGCAATTGTCTAACCATATCTTCAAAGGTTTCAATACTCCACGGTACGTTAGGAAAGTATATGTTACAGACAGTTATCGGTCTAGGTTGTGTCATATGTATTGCTATAGCTTGCAGTTCAGTATCGAGCGGTAAGGTTCTAAACGGTATATTTTCTTTTATAAGTATAGCAACACCACCATGGGCGCGTTCTCCATCTATGACATCTTTTCTTATAGAGCTGTAGTTCTTAAGTGTGTAGTTATGAGAAGCATTAAATTTAGTCTCCTGTATACAGAGGCAGTCGGGGTTATATTCAGAAACTAATAGGTGTATTGAGGCCAACTTACTTAAAAATCCACGACAATTCCACTGTAGGATAAGTGTATTATCCATTGAAAAATATATATGTATAATGAGAAAAAAATAAATAAATAAATAAATTATCTAGTATGTCCCTTACGGGACTTACCTTTCGGCCAGCCTCTTTTCTTCTTGGTGACTTTCTTCAAAATCAGTCGATCGATAGATTCTAGACTAGACTCATTAGATCGCTCATCGTCAGAGTTATTGGTAATTTGAGAGAGTTTTCTTTTATCTGCGATATTTTCAGTTGTCATGTTTACATCAGGTTTTTTACTAGTTGAACCATGTACTATGGGTTTATTTGTTTTAGGAGTTGATGTTTGACTATTAATTGTGATCTCGTTATCACTAATGGTTTCAGGGGAGGTATTTCGTTTAACTGAAAGAACGCTGGTTAATTTAGCCAGTTCAGTTTTAATTATTCCTCTAATTTCAGGAATTAGCGACCGAAGTGTTGTCGCTTCTGAAGTAATGGTAGTTTGAGCATACGAACGAGAAGGCACAGTAAGGGTGTTAGACATCCGCTTCGCTTCAGTGTATGTGACCCTATGGATAGTTTTAATTTCCTGAATCTTTGTTTCTTGCTGGTATATAGTACATGATCTCGAAACGGCCGTATGATTCTCCTTACAGTTAGGGCAAATAAATGGTTGTACACAAGGTTCACCTCTGTGTGGAGGATTACCGCAAATACAAACTTCCGACTTATTACAAGAAGAGGATACGTGACCAAAAGATTGACACCTAAAACAACGAGTAGGTGGAGGAATATAAGGCCTTACACTTAAAGAATAAAATGCCGCAGTGATACTTTTGGGTAACTTGGGTGTGTTAAAAGTAAGAATGTGATTGGGGGTATCGACAAGTTCCCCGTTTCTTCTACTTTTGATCCTTCTTACTTCAACAACACCCTCATGTTTCAAACCCTGCTTGATCTCATCTAGACTGCAGTTAAGGAAGTCTCGACAGTACACTACTCCCTTAGATATGTTAAGTGTCATATGAGGATACACCTTAACATCAAATTCGCCAAATCGGGTAACTTCTAACAGTCGTTGCGACTGTGCATTCGAAACTGTCTCAATCAAAATCATCCCTTGTATTCTTTTAACCATTTTCGTTCTTCCAATTAAACCATAAATAACCTTGGATATGATAAATGGACTAGTCGTTACAAAATCACCTTCATTCTTCTCCATGACTAGGAACCGGGGACAATCCACCGTCTCTCTATGCCAAAAACTCTCTCTTATAGGGGGGAAATCTGTATTGGAAAGGGTTGGGTTGGGAAGGACTGAAGGGGTTAATGGGATTGAAGGGGAGGTTGGGATTGGGGTTGGGGTTGGGATTAGGGATTGCGAAGGGGTGGAGCCGGGAAGCTCCGGATTTACAATATCAACACTCATAACTAAAATAATCCCTAACTTAGGGGAGCTGCCCCGGTGGGGTATACCCATGACGGCGGGATCACCACCGACACCAGCAAGTTCCCCTGCTGCACCGGGAATATGCCCAGGTGGGAGGAAAATTCAACTCCCTAGAACTCCAGTCCCTTACAAGTTAAAAATAACCTTCGGGGATCCCACGCCTCCGACGACGTGGGCACCCCCCTAAGCGCTTGCCAGGCCGGGGGCCTACGGAAGCTTGACTCCACTTCAAGAAGTGAAGCTACACCCCGCAGCGCCAGCTCGTACGTCAAATCCAAAACCATAATCATTTGCTTAAGCCAGTCCATTGCATAGGTCGTCATAGAAGAAAGAAGGAAAATTAAAAGGTCCCCTAGCCCTCGAATACTCTAATAGCGTCGGGGCCTGGAAGGAACAAGAGTTGGTCAAGGGAGACCAGATAGAACAGAAAGACAGAGAGGGACCTGTCCGTAAGACTAGTTGAAGTATAGACAGGCCCAGCTAGGGTACCTCGGGTTGCCAGCCCCTGTACTCACAAGGTGTGAGCCCCTCAGGGTTTATTATTATTATTATTATTATTATTATTATTATTATTATTATTATTATTATCATCATCATCATTATCATTGTCATTGTCATTGTCATTGTCATTGTCATTGTCATTGTCATTGTCATTGTCATTGTCCCAAATGAAAAACCCATGAATGAACTGATTGCGCATTTTTTAATTTTTTTATTTTAAGAGAGAATTTATGTTTTTTTCAATATATTCTTTAATTGAATATGTAATAAACATTATAAAGTATGCCTTAGTGTGAATTTTAATTTAATAACCGACAATGATCTGAAATAACAATTTTTTTCTAAAAAAGATTCAATTAGGCGACTTCCCCGTATATAAATCTCCGCAAGAGGAATCAGTCAGTTAACAACGAGTTAACTAATACGCGCTTCGTAGTAATAGAATATAAATGTGTATATATAAAATAGTCTAATATAAATCTTGTTAGAATAAATATGTGTGTTAATTAAATTAATCTAAGTTTGGTAATAGTTTATAGCTGATTGTAATTAGTGTTAGTGTAAATATTTTTTCTTGATAATAGACAATTAAAACGGCAATTTTAGTATTATTTCAAAAGAACGTAACACTATAATTGAGTTTTATATTAATAGATCCAATATATAAATTTCCATTTCAATTATTACAGTATAAAAAGAAAAACAAAATAAATTGGTATAAAAATATCTCTAACATTAAACAATTTCCTTTCAATAGAAAGATCATGTCATTTATATTTTACATACGCACACAAAATTTTATATTCCTGAACATTTCAAACTAAAAATATAACTTTTGCAAAAACAAACAGACTCTAAAACCCCTAAAGCAAAATTTAAATTTTTTAAAAATAAACTTAATTAAAAATTAAACATTAAAAATCCTTTGAAATGTTTTTTTCTGAGAAAGTCAAAGCTAATAAGCTTTTCAGTAGTAGAGGTTTTTATTTAAACAACGGAAAACTTCACTAAATTATAAGAGATCCATTTGATATTTTTAACAACATATAAATATTAACTTGAATTCATAAAACAGACACATAAAAAAATGTAGTAAAATGGATATTTATATTCAGTTTCAATTATTCCCTAAAACACATATTTAATATTTTGTTATACTGATATTTTCTGTATGTAAAATTCGGAGCAGTTCAGGTTTTTGCGGAAAATGATGACCTAATATTATGTATGAAGTTAATAAGGTGTTATATTTTGGGATCCTTATATTTAGAAAACATTTTCGTCTCTTATTTCTTGAATGGCAAGTCAAAATTTGTCGTGATTAAAATAGATTCTGCGTTAAACGTATTAAAATGGGCGTGTTAAAGAACGGCCGCTTTGGTCAGGAAGTAACCATAGTTTTTTTGCATTGTAGCAATTACAATTGGTACAAAGGATTGTTAGGGTGGTTGTTTGGACATTATGGGGGCCTCTTAGGCTGGTTGGTTGGAAATGTCTTGGTTGACTCCATTTGGGGGTATATCCACTTTTCCTTTTCCGGATATATTAACTAACCTTTACATTGTGTTCTTTATCTGTCCTGTACTCTTCCTATCTGTGATTGTACTTTCTTGTACATTGGTTGTTTCAGTGTATGTGAATGTCGCCTCTTTGCCTCTTGACTTTCGACGTTTCTGTCTTCTTTTTCCTAGCTTGCATCTCCTTTCAGTGCTCTTGATGCCCTTTAAACACTTTTGAGTAACATTTAGCCGAAGTTAGCTGGCGAGGTAGTCCAAATTATAGATATTTTGTTTATTTTTCTTACTTTTAATTGACAGCTTTCGGGTTGTCGCGTGGGTGAATGAACCACGTTAAATAGTTAGTTCCTTGCTGAGGAAGAACAGCCTTGAGATTTTCATTCAAAGCTAGAGAAGTTGCACTACTTTTCACTATCCTTTCGTGCTTCTACCTATTGCTTGATCCGCGATGTGGGGGGCTATCCTCTTCCCTCTTGCTTTGTGTTTTTAGGGTGTCCCCCCCGCAGGCTGCCAAAAAGACCTGTCCATGTTCTTAGTATTGTGTTTGTCCCGTCAGGGTTTTGGATGGATTTGTTTTTTAAGGGTTGGTTGGTTGTTAGTATTTTTGAAGGTTTATTTATGGGTTTGATCAACTTGTTAAGATTTGTTGGTAATCAGGGTTGATTTGATTGCAGCCTTTAAATGTGCATTGCTACAGATTGTGCTTTGGGCCTTAGGATATAACGGGCGACGCGTACCTTTCAATCTGCTGCGACCGTTGTCAGGTTGATTTACTTGTGAATTAAATTTTTAGCTTCTACTTATTTACAGTTAATTTCCAGATTTGGACCTGAATTCCAGCTTGAAGCTTATATTCAGATTTATTTTTTTATTTTTTTTTTTAGTTTTTTGGAATACTTCGTCAGGCTCCTAATTGACTACTTATTAACTGATTGCTTAAGGTGTATTATAGATTGAGAGTTTTGTTAGCTCTTTGTGAGTTACTGTTTTGAAGCATTGCTGGCTCGGGTTTGAGAATTATTTAAGAGATGTTGTTTTTCCCAATTAAACAAAATAAAGCTGAATTATTTATTGTTTGATTTCTACATATAATTAAATTAAAGTGTTCTTTATGTGCCTTTTACATTAGGATGAAAACCAGTTGTAGTTGCAAAAATCACCCTTTGATTTACAGTAACTTACATACTTTTAATAAATATAAAAAAGTGTTTGAAATGTTTCCCCTTCAACTTTTAAACAAACTTCAAAACGTTTACAATAGTTTTCAGTCGTATTCGGTTAGCGGTTACAAAAATTCTTTTGTGCAAATCGGTTTAATGAATATGCGGACATGTCTAAACCAACGTACAATTGTTGAGCACATAGAATATTGTAAATAGATTTCCAGTACGGCTATATTGAAATATTCTTCAAAGGCATGTTCATGGCAACATGTTTTCCAATTAACATAAAAGTGGGTAGTTGTACCCACAAGGTCAGAAAGGTTTGAATAGCTAAAACTTATTTTAAAATAAACAAACTATGCAACATCAGCGAAAACGAAATGTACTTTATTTACAAATCCGGCATAACGTACAGGATCGGACCCGGAGGATAACTATAACTTCAAATCACTGGAAAAGTAGACATACAGGGTGTTCCATAAATATACCGACAAACTTTTAGGGGTGATAGAGGACATTAAAACAAACATTTTTTGCTGTATAAACATATGTCCGAAAACGCTTCGTTTTCGAGAAATAAACGTTGAACCATAGAATAAATAGTTATGTAGTAGGTAAGTTTATGCTTAAAATCCAGTTACCACTAATAACAATTATCGATGGACATGTCATTGTGATAAATTAATTTGTCATTGTGAGTAGTCCTGTCAAGTAGTTTATTGTGATAAAACTTGTGTCGATTGTTAATTTAAAAGTTTTATTTAAAATGGATTTTTTTGTACAAATCTCAACACCCTGTATCTCGAAAACAAAGCGTTTTCGGACATATGTTTATACAGCAATAAATGTTTGTTTTGATGTCCCCTACCACCCCTAAAAGTTTGTCGGTATATTTATGGAACACCCTGTAGAAACAAAGTTATAAAGAAACTTTTATTACTTTTATAAATATTGCTGATTATTTTTAACGCAATTATATGTACTTAATAAATTTAAAAAATGTGTACTACATATTGCTTTCATTTTGAATTTTTTTATTTACATCATTAATTTGGTATTTATTTTTATTCATTTCCAATTTATTACGCTTCGAAAATAGTTTTTTCATTGTCCCTTTTACGAAAGTGTAACTTTCTATCTTGATAAGGCAACCGCAAGCGAAAGTAAAACATGCGAGGTGGTTGCTAGGTATGAAAAACTTTCGGTCCCTGGACAACGAAGTAAAACTGTCAATCTTTTAAAATATAATATTATATGGTGGCTGTTGTCAACATAACCTTGGTAACAATACTGTTGTATAAACAAACATTATTTTACTATAATCACTGAATCATCATTTTATTTATTTATTTACGGTGGTTAATAAAAGTCAAGGGGAGAATGAAAAGTTTAATACATTACACGCTGCGAAAGCCCTTTCAGGTGCTTGGTGTTTTTAACTAACCTCGGCTACGCTTACGCTTCGCCTCGGCCAATCAAAAGCACCTTGCACCTAAAAGTAAACTTTCACAGCTTGTAATGTAAATAACTATTATTTAATTAAATTCATATCTTCTATTATCACCAGTGCTAATTTCTTATTTTTATTAACGTTTCCAATACTAATATTAGGTAATTTAGATATTTTTTATGTATTAAGTAGAATTTCCCGTAGTAACGCTTTAGATGTTACACACGCAAAGAAAAAGAAAATAGAATATTTATTAGGTGATTCCTATGCCTATCGAACGCTAAACTGTCAATACTAACAATCATGTTTGATATAGAACATATGTAACAATGTATTGTAACAGTACCTAGTAAGTGATTAAGGCGGCTCTCACACTAAAGCTATCAGCAACTAGCAATTGGAAACACGCAATATTATTGCTATCGGGCAGTTTACATTGCATTTAATCAGAATTTATTATTTATTATTGTTATTGAAAGTTGTTAGAAATTCTTGCGTGCAAGGCTGACGCAACTAGATTATTCATTTAGCACTTAATGAGTTCGGATGGTTGTTACAACTTATATTGTTTACTAATAATATTTTGCTCAAGAAATTGAAACAAATAAAACCTTAATTCTAAAGTAAGAATTTTAATTGAACAGCTTCCATATACAGAAGTCCCGTGTCTCGAATGATTTTTCCTGGGACTCGAGACAAAAAAAAATAGAGTAATTTCCGGCACTTCGGTCTTGTCAATCTTTAACTTTTAGCAAAGCTTACCGCCAATTTATTTACTATAATGGGGTTAACTACTATGGCTAGTGGTGTAGCTACTGTAGAGCATGTTGCTCCAGGCGCAACATTTTAAGAGGTTCAAAATTCGTCAGTAAAAGTAAAAATAAAATGTTAAGCAAAAACTAACTAAATAGTTACTTATTTTCGACATTAGTGTGCTGTCACGTTATATCGTATATGCAATATGTGCAAGATGCGCAAGACGTGTGTAATATGTGAAATATGTACTACCTGTGCAATATATGCGATATGTGCAATGTATGTAATATGTGCAATATATGAAATATGTACTATATGTGCAATCTGTGGAATAATAATTCCCATTATTATTCCTTTGCAATCTGTGTAATATATGGAATATGTGCAATAATTGCAATATGTGCAATAAGTGCAATATATGCGTAAGATGTGCAAGATGCGCAATATGCGAAATATGCGCAATATGTGCAAGATTAACTTTATGTTTATTATGATTACATATACGAGGATGGTCTTAAAAGTTTCCGGCCTTAACGTGGAGATGGCAGCACTCGTCAATAAAAGTTAGGGAATGTAGTTGTGCATCTTTTGACAGGTACTCACCAAATTTCAGCCATTTTGGACTCGCAGTTGTTATTTGACAATCGTTTGAGTGAGTCGATTTGAGTGTTTTTGTGAAAATGGAAAAAATCAAGTATCGAGTTGTCATTAAATATTTGTTTTTGAAAGGCAATACGCCTACGCAAATCAAAGATGAGTTGGACTCTGTGTATGGGGACTCTGCGCCATCATTTACCACAGTGAAATTTTGGGCAGTTGAATTTAAACGTGGTCGTACGCCGGGAGACGATGAACGTTCGGGACGTCCAAAAACTGCATCCACTGACGATAACATCGCTAAAGTTCACCAAATGGTCCTAAACGACCGTCGAATTAAAGTGAGAGAGATAGCAGAGGCTATGAATATGTCCAAAGAAAGTGTTTGTCACATATTGAATCAAGATTTAGGCATGAGGAAGCTGTCCGCGCGTTGGGTGCCGCGTTTGCTCACGTTAGAACAAAAACGTGTTCGAATGAACATTTCCAACGCTCTGTTGGCGCAGTTTAGGCGCAATAAAACAGAGTTTTGGCGCCGATTAATTACTGTAGATGAAACTTGGATACACCATTATACGCCCGAAACAAAAAAACAGTGGACTGCGAAGGGGGAATCGGCTCCAAAAAAAGCAAAAACTGTTATGTCGGCTGGGAAAGTGATGGCGACTGTTTTTTGGGATAGTCATGGAGTTATCTTAATCGATTATCTTCAAACAGGAAAAACCATTACAAGAGCATACTACGCATCATTACTTGACAATCTGAAGGCAGAAATTGTGGAAAAACGGCCACATTTGCAGAAAAATAAAATCCTGTTTCACCAAGACAATCCGTCTCCGCCGTCTCACACCTCCGCCGTTGCCCTGGCGAAAATCCACGAATTACGGTTTGAACTGCTTGACCATCCACCTTACTCACCAGATCTAGCCCCAAGCGACTTCTTTTTGTTCCCTCATCTAAAAATTGCGCTCGGAGGACAGAGATTTTTGTCAAATGAGGAGGCAATCACCTTCGTGAACAATTATTTTGCAGATAAAAACGCCGAGTACTATTTGGACGGGTTAAAGAGATGGGAGCATCGCTGGAAGAAGTGTGTAGACTTACAAGGAGACGATGTAGAAAAATAAAAATAAATTTAAAGAAAAAATGTCTTGTATCTTTGTTAGGTCGGAAACTTTTCAGACCACCCTCGTATTATAAACTTTAACAGATGTCAAATTAGTAGATAAGATAGATGCAGGGATGTTTTGGAATGCTTATACTTTATAAAATTTAAGCAAACTCGTTTTGTTATTAATTAAAATACATTTTCATTGGGAATTTTTTTCGCATATCAACATTTCAAAACATTCTGGTGCGGGGTGCTTACGTTCTACAGGCTCCAATTCGCCACGGATGTTGCTAGGCCACTGATTACGTCATAGGATTCAGACTCTTTCTTTTATTAAACTATCAAACATCAGACATTCTAATTATTCCTTTAAACTATATATTTAGGCTTTTATTAAAACATCGGTGACTAGTCGTCTACAGCGAATTGGAAATTTCATGTTTCGCACAGAGATCAGCATTATGCATTGAAATAAATAAAGATTAATAAAAAGTTTCATAGTTTTATTATTAATTATTATTAATCTTTATTTATTTCATGATTATGCAATTCCACAAACTAAGGATGGAAGAAATAAACAAGAATTATGTATTGCCAATGCATCGAAGAATAATCTTGTTTATTGTTTCCAGCCTTACTTTGTGGAACTCCATAATCATGAAATAAATAAAGATTAGTAAAAGTTTCACAGCTTTATTAAAATATAACCTAACAATATTGTTTCGACAGCTATGCTGTCATTATCAAAGGTAATATAATTATAAACAAACACGTCGCTAAGGTAGATACAAAAATAGGTACTAGATAAAATAATAATAATAATCAGAATTAAATATCTAATACTTCCTGTAACGGAGAATTACTGAGCTCAAGTTGTTCATTCATTAAAGGCACCCTGAGTTTGTGTTTGTATATCTCAAAGGCTTCTAAAATGTCTAATTTGCGTTTGTTATTACAAAAATGTAGGAATTTAATATTATTTTGAGGAGTCATTGTGTGATTTTGTTCTAAAAGGTGTTTGGCGTAATTAGATTTTTCAGGATGTTTATTTGTGTAATGACGTACGTGTTCTTTATATCTTATGTCAAAATTTCGAAGTGTTTGCCAATATATACTGAACTACAAAAAGAACAATTTAAACGGTAAATGCCCGATTTCATGATATCATGTGTTCTGTCTTTAGCATTACTGGAAGTATTAGATATTTAATTCTGATTATAATTATTATTTTATCTAGTTACCTATTTTTGTATCTACCTTAGCGACGTGTTTGTTTATAATTATATTACCTTTGATAATGACAGCATAGCTGTCGAAACAATATTATCAGGTTATATTTTAATAAAACTGTGAAACTTTTACTAATCTTTATTTATTTCATCGAAGAATAGGTTAGGGTACCTTGGTACCCTAATAGGGTACCATTAGGAACCTTTTGTATTTAGAATTTATCTAAACTAGTTTTGGCTTTTCTATACCTTCATCTTTAAGGTTTATGATTATGATTGTAAATGTACGAGGGTAAATCAAATATAAACGGTAATTTTGCTATTCCGCTTAGAATGCAGTTCCGAGGTAGCTGGTAGCTTCGGGTTCGCGCACATCCTTGACTTTGTCGTCAGTACATGACCGAGCAAGAGGTACATTCGTCTGTTGCGCAACGGATTATCATAAAGTTTTTAACCAATGAAGGCGTTAAACCGTCAGAAATTTTAACTCGTTTGAAGGCACAGTTTGGGGACAGTACACTGTCTCAGAATCGTGTGTATACGTGGACGAGAGAATTTAAGGGCGGACGAGAACGTGTTGAAAACGATGAAAGTCATGATCGACGCCCAAGGACAATCCTTACAGATGACAATACCCGTACCGTTCTAGAGCTTATTAAACGTGATCGCCGGTTAACCGTGGAAGAAATTTCATCAGAAGTGGGTATCAGCTATGGAAGGGTTCAATTCGTTATCACTTATTAACTTGATTTTCGAAAAATTAGTGCTCGATGGGGTCCGAGGTAGTTGACTGGAAACCAAAAACAGGTTAGGTCGGAGATTGCTGAAAGGCTTCTGAATCGATTTCAGCGAAAAGGGGAGGCCTTTTTGCAGCGCATCGTGACATGTGATGAGACGTGGGTACATCACTACACCCCCGAATCTAAAATGGCAAGTAAGGAATGGCTAAGAAAGAATGAAGGTTGCCCAGTGAAGGCCAAAACTCGGCACTCAGCTGGAAAAGTTGTCCGTTTGTGACAAAGTCCTTGCAACGATTTTTTTTTTACTCTAGGAGAATTTTACTGATCGATTTTCTACACGATCAACGAACAGTGAATGCGGCTTACTACTGCCAGTTGTTACGGTCGGCAAAAGCCGCCTATCGAAACAAAAGACGAGGCATGCCCATCAGAGATGTCATTCTCCTCCATGACAACGGCAGGCCTCACACCGCGGCCTTGACAAGGAATACACTGGAAGAAATGGGCTGGGAAACCCTCGAGCACCCTCCTTATAGCCCTGACTTGCCCCCCCTGTGACTATTTTTTGTACGCGCCTATGAAGGAATCACTGGGAGGAAAACGATTTGGAAGCAATGAAGAAGTCGAAGAGCACGTGCGCAATTGGCTTACAACTCGCCCTCAAACTTTCTATAACCAGGGAATACTGAAACTTCCAAATCGGTGGCAAAAGTGTGTAGATCACTCAGGAGACTATATTGAAAAATGTTAAAACAATGATTTGTGTATAACGTTATTCAATAAATTATGAAAAAAAAATACCGTTTATATTTGATTGTCCCTCGTATTTTTGGTTTTTCTGTCCCTTTTTCTTTAAGTTTTGTGATTATGATTGTAAATGCAACAAGATAGTAGTGATGATTACGATTTGGGGTCTAATGTATAATACTACTAGAATTTTATTGAAAAATTAGTAGTTACTGTCAATATCTACAGGGTGTCATACATAAGGATGTGTTCTGAAGTATAAGATTAAACGGCTTGTAAGGTCGTTCGACTGTGAGAAAGTTTAAAATTTATTGTGCAAGTAAACACGTTCTTATATACGTAGAACAGCCCACCCTTTTTCTGATTTTTCTTCCCTACCACACTTAGCCTAATTTTTCAAATTTTAGCACTTCAATGTAATGATAACAAGGAAGAGTCATGGTAGAACTTTATTTTTCAGTGTAACTCATGAGGCGTTTCGACAGGGTGTTCTATATAAGAACGTGCTTCCTCGTATAATAAAAATGGAACTTCTTTACAGGCAAGTCGTTTAATTTTATATTATCTTATCTAAATATATTATATTATATATACTAAATATATATTATATTATCTAAATGGTACCTACTTGGACTTTTCCTTTATGACGATAAAACAAAAGCATGTATCTTTCGTTTTATAATGTAAATGTTAGGATTGCTTTATTTTTCATATTTTTATTTTCTAATTTGTTTCTCTTGTCAAAATTTATAAAGAGATTACAGTACAAACGAAGGAATGAATAAGATGAATAGAAAAACCCTGTCAATAAACACATGCTTAAATGTACAATTTTTGTAAATCGTCAATTTTTGTTTTTAAGAGTATGCTATTATTGTTATACTTTACCGCATGAAATACTATAATTTAAAACAATAATATCTAGTCTAGAGTATTAATTTGTTGTATTTCTGAAAAGTTAATTTAAAATGAAATATTTTTCTCTTAATAAGATTTCTAATAAGATTTATTTTTATTTTTAAAACAGAAAGAAAAAGTAAATAATATTCAAATAATGAATTTGTTTTGTAATGTTGCTATTATGACAATCTAGAATGTGAAGTACTGGATAAGTGGATAACGCTATGTACCAAATAACGGAAATTTACGTTTCCTTCCGTCCATTTTTGCACTTTAATGCATTCAAGGTATTGTGTATTAATTATTCTCTATTTCTATTCCCTGATCTTATTAACTTGTTCTTTTTTTCTATATTTTAATAATATAGAAATAATATTTTAATAATATAACAACTATAACTAATATTTTATAATATAACAGCAATAACAGTACAATATATATGATTCTCTTATCTAAATAAAATATTATTAAGCAGTTCTCACGAGAAAGGTAATTCAATCTTATCTGCATGATAAGCAATTCTCATGAGAAAGTTAATACTGCATACTAAACAGTTCCCATGTAATATGATCTTATCTGCTTGCTGATAGTAAGCAGTATTTCTACGTAACTCCTCAGCGCTAAAATATTTTAATATAGTTTTTATTTAAAACAATATTAAAATTAGTAAAAGGAAAATGAAAATTTTAATTTTCTGTGTTATTACTTATCACAACTAAATCTCTATTTAGAAAGTTAATGAATTTTATTTTTAAGGAATTACGTTTACAGTATAAATAAGTATACAAAAACACTTATAACTAAAATTATAGCAATTATGGTTAATATAACAGATAATATGCTTAAATGATTAGCAGTCACATGATCAATTGATTTTAGTAGATGACCGTTATCGGTAATTTTGATTTGATTATCAACATGACTTGATTCATATATTACTAGTTGGTCAATATTTGGTAATTTTTGGTCGATAATTTTGTTTGACGTAGTTTTAGCTACAAATAGCATTTGCTCGTGATTAATTAACGCAGTGCAATCAGGGCTCAAATGTAAAATTTTAGAACCATAAAGTTCTTTTCGAAAATTTTGATTTTTACAATTAATATCTAGAATTGCTTTGGAAGGTACAGTTACTAGCCAAGTGGCAGTATCTATCTGAGAGATTTTAATATGAGTTAGATCAAAAAGATATGGGGTACATGTTTGGTTACTATTAAAAGAAAGTAATTGGGTTTCACATAATTTATCGTCTGGAATTTCAAAGTGATTATTTTGGTTACAAAAGTAAGTGTCTATTGTAACTAATTTACAGTGATCGAGTTCGATAGGAATACTCATTTTAGTATTAAACAATATATTATTGTAGGTTGGAATAATCATACGGAAATGACGGGTGTTAATAAATATTGGAAAAGGTATCAATTGTATAAGTTGATTTTGGTTAGTTTTAGAGGTTAGAGGAATTTTAAAGATGAAGGTGATTCTATTCGTAATTTGATAGGCTTTGGTAATAATGATACTTTCATATAGATGTAGATAACTTTGATCTGCGGAATAGGAAATGGTTAATGTTGTTTGGTGGGACAAGTGTTTAGAAATATCGTTTAGATTTTGAATTAGTTCAATATTGTCAATTAATGACATATGCATTTGTTGATTCTGTGCGAAAGTTAATGCGTTTTCGAGTTCAAAGTAGGTATTTATAAGAAGTTGATTTGAAATCATAATAATTTGCGCTGTATGTGAGTAATCAAGTCTTAAGACTGCATTGAAAATGTATATTAGTTTTATTATTCCTGTTCTTGACAGCTCTAACACAATTTTAGGAGTGATGAGGTCAATTCCTGGCGATTTCTTCAGTTTAGAGTTTTGATTTCAACGGTTATGTCTTTCTGGATAAATGGTCTAGTGTGTTCTTGTACTTGAATGGGTACAGTTATGTCTTGTTCCACTTTCTTGATCATGTACATAATCAGGTTGAATTTGAGGTGATGTGGACTTGTGAAGACTTCCGAGAGATATTCTGCAAACAGGTCTGCTTCTTCCTTTGCGATCTTTGCCTATGGGCCCGGTGGGATTGAAAATCTACGTATTAGAGAGACGGTTGTTTTAGGTTTGTTATTATTTTTGATCGGTTTTCATATGTAGTTGTGCTGTCTTTTTAAGTTGTAAGTTCTGAACGAGTAGTTTCTAATTTCTTGCTAGTTTGGCTTTTAATTTATTGCTCAGGTAATTATATTTTTGTCTGCTGTTTGGTGTGTGCGTCCATTGCCAATATGATTGGGCTCTTCTCTTTTTAGCTATTAATTTTTTAATTTCGAGTGAGCTATGAGTATTTATTTTTTGAGGTTCCACATAGGGAGTGGCTTGTTTTGCTGCTTTTTCAAGTAGATGAATTGTGTTATTTGTGTCAGTCTCCATATCTTCCAATGATTACAGTCGTACTTTTAAGTTAGTGTTGTCTTCAATTATTTGTCGGCAGGTGTCCCGATTTGTTTTAAAATTGTGCATTTTAGTTATAGTTGCTATTATATGACTATGGTCTGATGTGAGGTTGTAACTTGAAGAGATGTCCAACTTTTTTATATGATTATTTGAAGTTTATCATCATAATAAAAAAATTGTGCGAAAAATATATATTTATATATATTTTAAAATATATAATTAAAAACTTTTATTGCATTTAATGCAACCATTTAGCTTTTAGGTTATAACTAAATATATATATATTTATATGCGAAAATCAAATTCTACTAATTAGAAAATAAATAAGTACTATAAATAAACGAATAATTGTAGTTTTATTAAATATGATTTATTTCCCAATATTAATAATAACAACTGTATAAGATGTAATTGAACCAAAAACAGCCAATAGAGATGCATAATCTAGAGTGAAAAAATCAGCAGCAGAAAAGTGTGGATTACGTAGAATAACTTGTCTAATAATCAACTTTATTTTAGTCTGCAATCGGTCTTCCCGTAGAATTGTTTGGTTGTAAAGGAAGCTTTAAGAGTAACTTTACAAATTACTAAAGTGTATCGTATTTCCTTTAATACAACGTTACAAGAGGTAATTAACAATAGTATTACTGCCTAAAAAAAAAGAATAGTTAGATAAACAGTATAAAATTAATGCAGATATTTACACAGAAAAATAATATTATAAAATGATACAATATAATACAAAATAATCTTTGCATTATAAAAATAAAATTAAGTTGGATAAATATTACAATATAAATCAAAAAATGACACTATGAAAACCCATATTTAAAAATGATATGTGTGTAATTCACAAGCAGCACTCTAGGACAGCTGTTTCGAACTGTTTGGTTCTTCTCAGCTAGAAGCAGCTGCTTGTGAATAATCTTATAGCGTCATTTTTTTATAAAATTTTGAATGGTTAGTGACGATCCATTTGATTTTACGTTCAGAGAACGTTTTAATGCGGCATATTACTCTATAGGTGTCGTAAGTGTTTTCTCTTGATATTAACGTTAATTGCGGTTACATATATAAGCCGAGAATGAGTGTGTGTTAGTGTTATTCACAAGCAGCTACCTCTAGCTGAGGAGAACCAAACAGTTCGAAACAGCTGTCCTAGAATTACAAACATATCATTTTTAAATGTGGGTTTTTATAGGATCATGTTTTGATTTATTATAAAACGATAAGTCTTAAAAGTTGAGACTTTTTAATACAAAATGAAAAGTTGAAACCTACCAAGTGTATAAGTGTCCAAGATGTAGCTATAAAAACAACTAAAGGATAATTAGAAACTATAACTCCTATATTTATTGTTCCAATTATTCTTGTTGCTATGAATACGATAAACAGCAGCAGAGGATATCCATAGATTACATTGACTAATTCTATTGCATCATAAATCTTGTCGTTGAGCCTTAAGATATCTTTAAGATTTGTATCTTTTTTCTTGACATGTGCTTCAGCATATACTATGTCAACTAGGACTAAATTTACAGCAAATGCTTTATTATATTTTCTGAGCATGCTATTGACAGATTGAAGAAATGTTCTTAAATGTACATGTATTCTAGGCATTGATATATGAATGATATAAGCGGTATTGACCCATACTTCATGTACCCTCTAATAAATTGATACATCTATGATGACTACAGCTCTTTGTTGATCTATGATATTCTTTTATCATCCAGGTCTAGAATGATTAGCCGTGGCTGTTTCGGCTTTACCCTTTACCGATTCTCTATCTATGTCTGCTTGACCAGAACCATTTCGCCTTAGGGTAATTCGGTCGGTAGGGTTGTTCGCCGCGAATCATTAAAACATGATACACTGTATAAATTGTTTCATACTAATCATTCAAACGAATGCACATTTATGACTTGTGTTAGTTATTTATGAAGTGTAATGTTTGCAGCAAAGTTGTAAAGGTTATAAGAGCAATATGTAGCATGGATTATAATTACAAAGAAGACGGTCAAGACAATTTACGCTACAGCTGTTTACATGGCTTTATCTGCAAAGGTTAAACTTATTTAGTTTAAAAAAGAAAATTAAAGGCAACTTACAATTAGACACTCGTAATCTTTACAGTATTAATGAAATAATTGAACAATCAACACTTTATTTTACAGCCCATAAAACCGCATAGAGGGGCGCCACTAATGAAACGTCAAGAGTCAAGATTAACCTGAATATTCAGTCAACCTAAATCTAAAGTTTTTAAACTTGACAAGTCGCCCAAAAAAATAGAATTGAGTCGAGAAAATTTTCACGCAATAATTTCCCGCTGGTCCTGCCAATACCAACGTAGACGAATTATTGTATCATCTTCCGTACAGTCTCACCTAAGTCCCAACGATTTTTTTACGTTCCCAAGGAACAGGAATGTACTGCATGGTCAACGATTCCAGTCGAAGAAAGAAGTAATCGATGTCTTAAAAGTGGCGATGTTGACTGTCTCAACTGAAGTCTGAAATAACGGCTTTAACAATTGATTTTAATAAACGCAAAAGTGTACCAATCTTTGTGGAGGATACTTTGAAGAGCAATAAAGCACTTTAAGTCGATCTAATATTATGACTATATGCAACACTAAAAAGACAACCCTTGCATAAAATCAATTTAATGATGAGTAGGTATTGGACCACCTGAGACCAGCCCCACTCCTTTTTTCCTGGCCACGCCTACTGCGCTCTGATTGGTTACCCCCACTCCTGTAGCTCCTCCCCCTGCTTCTGATTGGCTACCCCCACTCCTGTAGCTCCTCCCCTTGCTTCTGATTGGTCGCCGCCATCTTGGATGACACGCCTACTATATTCAAATAACCCGCGATCTAATTAATATTCAAATGACCCGCGATCTAATTAATATTCAAATGAGGCGTGGTCTAATTAAATGCGCGAATTAAATGCGCGAATTAAATTAATTGATCTAATTAAATTAATTCACGGTATCATTTACATATCTCCTCTCTCATTTACATATATAATTTCTCATATGCATGAGCGAACATATCTGCCATTTTGTATCTGTCATTTTCAATTTGTCATCTAGGATTTCCCACCCTTAGATTCAAATTTTTTAGTACTACTACTGCCATCTATCGGTGACGTCATATGATCGGTATAGTAGATTTCTATGCACCTGTTGATAGGCAACCCGCAATATTTTTTATAAAAAACCAATGGAGCCAACAGGATTTGAACCGGGGACCGCTCGAATGATAGTCAGCCAATGCATCCACTACACCAACGAGGTAATCTATTAAAAGACTGTAAAAGTTGTATTTATTAAAATAGTTACGCGTCAGCGCTAATCTTATACGAACTAAAATTCATATTAAGCATAATTAATCTATATGATTATTTCGACGAACAACGTTTTAAAATAACGCAAAGAAATCTTAATACTAACAAAATAATAAGCGGACTTAAAATTCCTAGAGCTCGTAACAATGAATCATTACACTAGAATGTTAAATGCTGCGTAAAAATTTATATGGATGCTCGAATTAATCATTTCTCATACGCATGCTCGAATTAAATTATTTCACGGTATCATTGGCATATCTCATCTGTCATTTACATTTATCATTTCTCATATGGATGCTCGAATTAGATTAATTGATGGTATCATTAACATATCTCATATGTCATTTCTCATATGGATGCTCGAATTAAATTAATTCACGGTATCATTAGCATATCTCATTAACATTTATCATCTCTCATATGCATTCACGAATTAAATTAATTCACGGTATCATTAGCATATCTCATCTGTCATTTACATTTATCATTTCTCATATGGATGCTCGAATTAATCATTTCTCCTACGCATGCTCGAATTAAATTAATTCACGGTATCATTAGCATATCTTATCTCTCTCATTTCTCATATGCATGCGCGAATTAAATTAATTCACGGTATCATTAGTGTATCTCCTCTCTCATTTACATAACTGATATCTCATTCTGTACATCTCATTTTTATATATTATTTGCCATCTCTCATCTCTCTCTCTCATAAATTTATTTTAAAATAAATCAGTCCTATTTGATATTTATCTACAGGTCATCATGTAATTCTGCGAAAATAATTTAATATGAAACGTAATAATAAAAAAAAAATTTATTTTCAACTATACAAAAGTAACTCTTAAGCTACTGTCAATCAACTGTCGGATTAGCTCTGATGCATTAGACCTGTTTAAATATACGCCATAAACATTTAGTTTGAAAGAAAAGAATTAGGGTCGTTATGATTTCATAAAATTTTATTCAAGTGAATCTTCTTAAGATGATAGGTAATATCTTGACACAAAAGTCGTATTGTTCCGAATTTAGTTTGCTTTATCGACAAATTTTCTTAAGGTAATTAAAATAATTAGCCAGATTGTCTTCGACATTCTTTAAAACGGCTTTCAACTATAAATAAACAAACGTTCTTACGAATGACTGACTGAAAGGAATTTAGATTTTATAAATAATTTGTTTACAACATAATCATGAA